>JAULUF010000025.1:34730000-35147500 GCA_031834385.1 Semotilus atromaculatus
CTAGTGTAAACGGAGGTATTCCACAGTCTGCTCGGGAACCGATGCTCTCCAGCCGAATATGGTTCTTTCAGTGAGTATATGGCTCGGCGGCAGGAAAACAAGATCAGAGATGATCTTCTGTCCTTACCTTTACTCATGGGCATCTGTCTCTTTTTTTAATAGGTGGAACAGCAGTAGTAGAAAGATGCCAGGAAAAGGAATGAAAAGGACAAATGGAAAGTCACCCTGATCCTGCCAGTGCCGAACAGTGTCTGCCAGTGAGAAAGCTACCCAAAGGGCAAGACCAAAGCAAGCAGTGGTGGAAAATGAAATGAACTCTCCAGCTTTTCGCTTCATCTCTGACTCTGTGCAGACTGGTATGATGAGTCACAAAGGTTTGCACACGTTCTCATCTCCATACACTTTCCATTCCTTCTCTATCCAACATTACCAGAGTCTTTTGATTCAGCCCGTTTTGCTTTTATGATACTAGACCATGTTAACTCTGGGAACATTTAACAATATAAAATGTATTTCAGACTTCAGTATGCACTGAAATAACCAGTCCAAGACCCACAATATTGCATGGAGCATCTATTGGAGTGAGACTCAGACATATGCAAAAGTTCCTGCAGTAAAGATTACTGCTATTGTTATGATTCGCAGGGAATGCATGAACAGAAAAACAATTTAGACTTTCAAAGGAAAAGCATCGGCCAAATTCAGATGCTGCTCCATTTGCCTGGAATCAGTTACAAGTTAAACTACATCTTAGAAAGTTGGTCCCACTAAATTAGTTTTTCTCAGTCGCTTTGGTGCATTTCTCAGATCACAACTGAAATGCGAAAAAAAAAAGAGGTGAATCTTGAATTTTACTAATGAAAGGAAATATAAAGGGCTAGATCAACCAATGATCAACCAGTTCTCTAAAATAGCTCAGAGATGCATGTCATAAATCTTCAATTGGAAAGCATATAGACAGAACACAACACAGAGTTACAAATTCTAACAATGGAAGAACAACAAGGAATCAAACAGAGTCAACAACTGAGAAGAAGTAGTGGAGTAAGGATGTGTGGTGGAAGGGTACGGAAGATGTAGAAGATTGTTGGCATGTTTCAGATGAAAAAAGGGCCATTATTGTTTCATCTTTGTTGATCCTGAAAACAACATTCCAATCAACCAATTAGATTTGAGGGACACGTTTACAGGTTATGTCCAGTTTAAGCTTAGGGTTTGGTGCTTCTACAGTGTTATTCACCTATCATTCCCCTCTGACTTTTGGGATAAGTTGTGTGTAGGGTTAGGTTTAGGGGTAGGGATAGGGTTAGGATTACTGTACATTTTTGGACCGGAATGTTGTTTCAGGTTCAACAAAATAGATTGACCCAGGAACATGTCTATACTTGGAAAAATCGATGACCCGCTTCTAAATTACAAGTGTGAAAAGTTCCTTTACCTGGGGTTAAAAGCAGGGTTTAGCATGACTATGACCCAGGGTTAAGGTCTAATCAAATCCAGAACACCCTAGCAACCACCTAGCAACTACCCAAAACACCTTAGCAAACGTGTAGCAAGGCCATGGCAACCACCCAGAACACTAGCATCATGGCAGTGAATTTAGCAAACACCTCTCACATTTTGTTCAATCTAGGTTATACATGCCTTCTTTTGAGACACAAACACTGATCGCTGCTTGATAAGCCCCTTCTCATGCTCTATCCCTCTCTTTTTGTTGAGGTATGTTTACAGTTGCTGTGTACACAGGTCCCATGGTCTTTCACAGAGCTTTTGGCCCGAGTGAGAGGGTCCATGATAAGGCAGGCATAAGCCAGCTGCGGGGCCCTGGGGAGCTCAAACATTACGCCACTGAGTAAACTCAACACGGGGCCTCTGGAGGCACTGCATTGTTGTTCAGTCCAGAGCCGAGCAGGGTTCATGTTTGCAGAAGAAAGAACGTAACTCATATGGCCCGGCTTATCGCAAGATTCGAGTGCTGGCCTGCCGTCTGTTCCTAAGAGCCACAGACAGGACGCAACTTTGTTTCTCAGATATTTACAGCAGTCACACATATATTGCATTAAAAAAGATCTATTATTTGCGCTCAAATGCATTTCGGCACTTTCTCAGTGATATTAATTATTTTATTGGATGTAAGATAGTTCTAGGGGTGAAAAAAATTCACAAAACACTACCAATGCATTTTTTTGTGAGGATATCTTGCCTTATGAGACATAATTTATCCAGTGTTTTTTATGGAAATACATGCGGCCCCCACAAGAAAAGAGTAAAGCTTTTGGAAATGGCACACAAAACTAATGGCACACAAATGCAGTGGGAAAAACAGTGTATGGCCTGTTACAAATGGCAAATCTGCTCTTTAGCACCCCCTAGTAGTATTTATGAGCTGTGTGATGTGCATTAGAGAAGTTATTATAATTTCTGTCAATATTTACTTTTGCTTTGTTTTTTCGAAGGGAAAAAAGTCTGAAAAATCTTTATGGAGATTTTTTTTCATTTGGCATACTGCATAAAATGCACCCATATGACTCATGTGCTATATATAGTGCTTTTCATAAAACATATAGTTTACATATAGAAAATGCAATATATCTTTATGATAGACATAACTTTTTTTTAACAAACAGTAGCTATCAAAGCTATTTAACAGAGGGTTAACTAAATATAATAATATAATAATAATAATACTATTTACAACACATTTATGTAACAAAAACAAAAAATTATAATGATAAATTACATAACATATTTAAAAATGTCTGAAACACTATTTAATGCTGCATAGTTGCTACATGTTTGATAATATCGACAACAATATTCTTTTGAATAGACTCGAAAATTACATTGGCATTAGTGGAAAATTGCATTGGCATGGTTCAAATCATGCTTATTCGACCTTTAACATTTTGTAGCAGTAAATGAAGAGTTGTTATATCGATCACAAATTCAGTATGGAGTACCACAAGGCTCAGTACTGGGACCATTGCTTTTCACCCTGTACATGCTACCTGTACCTGTTGTGTTTCTGTTCAGCCTTGTTAGTCACATGTCTTTTGTTTTCCCGCCACTCATCCGTTGCCATGTCTACCATCATTAGTTCATCATCATCACCTATGTCTTGTCAATCACTTTCATCTGTGTCACCTGGGTTATGTTCATCAGTGTCTGTATTTAGTTCCCTCTGTTCAGTCAGTCTTTGTCCGTTCTCGTATGTGTATCCTGCCATTTTGTATCTCTTGAATTATAATTGTAAGTAAACACTTTGAAATGGAGCATTCTGCCTTCCTCGTCTTCTTCTGCCTTCCTCGTTTTCTTCTGCCTGCACACACCCTGACACTACCCTTGGGAGATATCATAAGAAAGCATGGTGTTAGTTTTTACTTTTACGCTGATGATATATAGCTCTATATTTTTGTTCACCCTGACGAAACATACCAATTAAAAAATTAACGGAATGCATGTCTGATATATGATACATTCTGAAGAAAAAAAAAAACAGAGATTGTAAATATTGGAAACCTCTGCAGGTAATAACCTAGAATAAATAATTTTTTGCAGAACTGCTTTATAGATTAAATGAACTAATTTAATAATTGATGATCTTTACAACAGACCTGAATCAACACTGAACTGACTTCAGCTGAACAACAGCCGAAATGCATAATTTACCTGTTATCACTGTAAAGTTGCTTTAAAACAATCTGTATTGTATAAAACTAATATGAAATGAATAAAGGTGACTTTTATTTTTATCATTATTATTTTTAACTGTTCAGGTTCAGGAACTGATGGACTTAAACCGATTTACTAAAATAAATCAGACTTTTCAGAAATTACCCCAATATACGTTTGTGGCCTATTGTGGAAAAAGCATACCTTTCCTCAACACATCACATGGTTTATGGGATATGTCCGGGATCAGTCACGTGCCAAAGTTTAACACTTAGGATTAGAGATGTAAACAATCCCCGAAACTCTTAAGTATGAGAAATAGTAATAGTGATGCTTGTTTTAGCAAGAGCCACTAATTAAAAACCTGCACAGAGATGTCTATTTATAGCCGTGCTGTGAATGGAAAAACACTTTAGGGCCTGAATACAATGAATGAGAGGAGCTGTGGGCTTTTACACAGGGCCCGCAGAACTAAATGTTACAGTTTAATAGAGCCCCTCTGTGCCTGATGAGTTACAGTGGGAAGCGAGGACTGTAAACACACCTAAACAGCTGTCAGACGCTTCCGGTCCTTAACTGAGCCCTCGCTGGCAGGACAGCCTATTGTACACATGGCACCGTTGCCAAGGCGATGTCAGCAAGCTCTGGGACCTGTCACAATAGGTTGTGTTCCATCTCCACGGCAACAGAGAGCCAATCAAGAGTAATGGGGTGGCGGGACGCAGAACGGATGGGCTTCCTCGCTCAGACCCCTGCGGATAATTAAAACAGGAGAGAAGCCAGAAAAACAGAACAGGGGCATTTGTTGAAAGTGTTGGTTTCAGGGCACGTTTCCCGGTTTGTGATGCTTTGTGTTGTTGTGCAAATGGTGTGCATACAAATGTACAGGTGTTTTTGACTCACTTATAATGTAGGTGTTGACGTCCAGTACAGTTTACTACAGAATCTGTTATGTCACCAAAATACTAATGCAAAAATAAAAAATATTATCAAATGTCCCCATAAATGGGTTCCAAAAATATCCATTAAAAGGTATGGATTTAATAAGCACAATGAATTATTGATTTAGTATCCAGTTGACATCAGCTCCTACAATTCTCATAAAACAGGCCCGTTTTAAAATCTGTTTGACAAAACATTCCAGTTTACAACCGCAGTACATGCAGCAGATCTTACGAAATACAAGTTTATATGTCAAAATTACTTCTTTTGGATTTCAGAGGGGCATTGGAAAGAATTTTCATCTCAATATTGATGTTGTTTTTCATATTTAATATAGTTTCACAATCCCCCCTATATAGTTCCATCGTGGACCCCTGGGGTCTTGTGGAGATTGTGAAGATCAGCCACATGATTTCTGTACATGCACTCTTATTAAGAAACCAGATAGTAATGATAACTCAGCATGGAGCTGTCAAAATACAAGTTCGTCATGCATTATGGGAGATATTATCTGTTTAGTAAGAGACATGATCGTTTATCTAATGTTCCTAACTCTGCTCTAACTCTCTCAAACTTTTATGGAGGCTATCTATTTTTTATTGGCTTTATATGTGGTTGAGATGTAAACATTGCACTATATCTGCCATATAAGCCATTATGTGTGCTGCTATAGCATTCATGAGAACAAAGAGTAACACTCTTTAATGAAAGTGACAGTAAAAACATTTGAATAATTTGAATACACTAATAGTAACAAGAAATGTTTCTTGAGCAGCAAATCAGAATGATTTCTGAAGGATCATGTGACAGTAAAGATGCTGAAAATTCAGCTTTGATCACAGGAATAAATTGCATTTTAAAATATAATTACAATAGAAAATAGTTATTCAAAATATGTAATATTTCACAATTGTACTGTTTTTACTGTGTTTTTGATCAAAATAATCCAACCTTGGTAAGGCACTTTAAAAAAATGTTTTTAAATCTTACCAATCCAAACTTCTGAAGTGTTACAGTATGTACATGAGTATTTGTCCCCTCCACATTGTAAAAATAATATAAAACAACCAACATAATAAACAACTCCATATTATATAACATAAGAAAAGTTGTTAATAATATTGTGCATACTCTCACAGTCAGTAATACACTGAAATTTTTCACTTTGCCCTGTTTTTTCCTCTTTCTTTTTGGCACACCTGGGCTGTTGTTCACAGGAGAGATGCGTTCGTGTTTGGTTGCCCAGGGTGAGTGGTGTCCCAGATGAGTTGAGAGTGTAGGGTTGGGTTAAGTGTGGCTCGGGGCCAGCGTTCAGGAGATTGACAGACCTGTAATCGTCCTGAAGCACCACCAGGTGTGTGAGGGCCAGGGACAAACCTGGGATTGACGGTTAAAGACAAAATAATGAAGCACAAAACTTTTGATTTCAATATTTTAGTTTCATATTATGTCAGTAAATAAAAGACTCTCTTAACCTCAAAATGTTCTCCTCTCTGATTAAACATTGCAAAACGGAAAATGTGAAAATTTTCAGAGAAATACAATATAGAAATACAAACACGAACGAGCATCACATAACAGTGCAAGGCGAGCATTTGTGCTTAAAAATTTTTTTTTATTTTTATTTTTTTTATGACCGATCGTTTCGCTAGATAAGACCCTTATTCATCGTCTGGTGTCGTTTAAAGCCCTTTGAAGCTGCACTGAAACTGTCATTTGGACCTTGAATCGTTTGGGTCCTGTTGAAGTCCATTGTATGGAGAAAAATCCTGGAATGTTTTCATCAAAAACCTTAATTTCTTTTCGACTGAAGAAAGAAAGACATGGACATCTTGGATGACATGGGGGTGAGTAAATTATCAGCAAAAGTTTTTTTAAAAGTGAACTAATCCTTTAATTTAGCAATTGAACTTCTTGATCTAGAAATCTGCAAATAAGCTTCACAAAATGGCCAAATGTGCTCTTTTAACAATGACGATTAAAAGGACAGAAGGATAGATGTGAGCTGAGGATAGGCATAGAGGAGTGAAATTATATTTATATGTTCTTGCTGCATGTGTGTCATTTTATTTTCTAAAAGTGACCATTTTAAAGTCAAACCTAAAAGACATTTTAAAGGAGTTAAGGGGAAAGTTAACCCCAAAAATGAAAATACATGTTATGGTTATCATCTTTGGTGTGAAAAGGCCTTTATTCTGTCTTTTGTGGGTTATCTTTGCATGATGCAGCAGAAAGTGTCACTCTTTGCTTGCATGTAGACAGGCCTGAATTCCCAACATTCTTGGCACATTTGAAAACTTTTAGAAATAAGTTTGACGACAGCAGCGGAATTGGCTGTCCGGTCAAATTAGTCGTATGAAATGACACTACTTTGTGCTCATTTAAACTGATGACAGCTCTCCAGAAAATACTTTGACAGCAGAAATTCATCTTGAAATGTGAGGATGCACATCACGAGTCCTGGAGACAATAACAGGCCTGGCCCTGTGGGGGCATTTTGCTCTGAGTCCTGCGAGGGAATATGACAGAATATATTTTGACATAATCTTGACTGCTCAGAGATGTTCCCCACAAGGCTTGGATGTGGTCCCTCACACATAATCACATGGCCGTGTCATGCGTCTGATGCATGGCTCTCTTTACCGGGCCCTGACAGCCGTAATGGCGTCTCTGCATCAGTTAATCAAAGTCCTGACAGGAGATGTTAACAAACTTTTCTGGATTTATCACTTCAGAGCAGATTTGAAAGCATTGTCCAGCGAGGCCAAACGTTACTAAGAGGCTATGTTATTTCATTAGAGAGTTAGATGGTAAATGTCATTTGTAATACATTGCAGTAATATGAGTTACTCAACAGTCAATCCCTCTTTAACGGCTTGCAGCACACACTGTAATATTGCCTAACAAAAATTTTCAAAATTTTTATTTCCCCCTCAGGTATATTTATAATGTAAGCTATTTGACTTGTATATGTAGGCTACATTTCTGAAATCCATTACTTGGACACAGTCTCCTCTGATAACAGACCTCTCTAAATTGCTAACTTTTAGGCTACCCTATAATCTCTATTTTATTGGCATTGGTCATTAAAAAACCACTAGTTATAAAGATTATGTTTTCCCCATTGCTGTAAGTGTGTCTGGTTTGATATGGCAGTTCTTCGCCAGAAAGCAAGGCACTCTGTGTCTTAAACAGTCTTTTTGAGAGTATCTGAGTGCACATTATTGTTCCTCTTATTCAGCAAAAGAAAATATACGATAAGTCCATGACACGGACCGAGCAAGCATGAAGCAAGTCCAAGAGACATTTCAATCCATCCTCTGATTCACAGTAAATATTTATACATCTTTATGCACTCAGCAAAACCATTGAAGCAATCTCAGCAAACTTACAATGAAGACTGTTTGTGTATTCATGAGCACCAGTTGGTTGTTTTCTGCCATTTGTGGGTCATTGCTGCACTTCTGCATTTTTGGATGTAAACAGAAGTTTGTGTGAGTGTTCCTGATGGTTTTGCTGGGCTGATGTATGGAACTAAACAAAACTAGAGCCTTAAACATTCAGCTTCATACTTTGTTTGTCATTCTGGCTACGTGGACGCATCCCGTGATTCTTTACAGCAGTGCTAAATAATATATACACTCACATTCTGCTCAGATTTCAGACTGCTCCTCAAATGCCTGGGTTTAAATAAAAATGCACACAAATGCACCAAAATGCTGTACTTCAAATATGTTTATGTTCCATATCTTATCATTGAAGTTTGACTACATTATGTATGTGGCATTACTTACAATTTTACAATACTGGTCAAATGTTTGGAATAATTACGTTTTTTTGTTGTTTTTTTTTAAAGATTTTTAAAGTCTCATACACACCAAGGCTGAATTTATTTGATCAAAAATACAGTTAAACCAGCAATATTTGAAATTTTATCACAATTTAAAACAACTGTTTTCTATTTGAATAGGATTTATTAGACAGCTGAGTTTTCTTCACGGTCACATGATCCTTCATTCTAATATGCATTCTAATATTATTATCAATTACTTTAATAATGGTAATGGTTCTTATTATCAATGTTGAAAACAGTTTTTGCTTCTTAATATTTGTTTTGTATAAACATTTGAAATAGAAATGTCTCTACTCTTAATTTTGTCACTTTATGGCCACTTTATGGAATAAAAGTATTATTATAGTATAATATATACTATATAGTATATAGTATATTATTATAGTATAAAGTATAATTATTATTATCATTTAATCTTTCTCACTTTTTATAAACTTTTGAATAGTGTATCACGGTTTCCACAAAATGATGAAGCAGCACAACTGTTTTCAACATTGATAATAATCAAGTGTTTCTTGAGCTGCAAATCATCATATCAGAATGAT
This sequence comes from Semotilus atromaculatus, assembly GCA_031834385.1. NCBI lineage: Eukaryota > Metazoa > Chordata > Actinopteri > Cypriniformes > Leuciscidae > Semotilus > Semotilus atromaculatus. The sequence goes on from JAULUF010000025.1 coordinate 34,739,013, forward strand.
TTCTGAAGAATATACAATTTTCTATGTCATAATCATTTGTTAACAAACATGTATTCATCACTTAAATGAGCTCATTGTTTCTGCCTCAAATTATTACACTGTTTAAATTAATACAATTTTAGCTAACTGTGTGATTTGTACATTTCTGAAATACAGTAGTCAAGATTTGAAGTGGATCAAAAAAGTTCATCAAAGTTGTCATAAGAACGGGTATTGTGAATTGAATTGAATTGAGTAATGATGCTGAAAATTCAGCTTTCCATCTTTTTTAAATAGTCAAATAAAAAACAGTTCTTTTAAATTGTAATATTTCACAATATGACTGTTTTTACAGTATTTTTTTGATCAAATAAACGTATCTTTGATGAGCAAAAGAGACTGGTAGCATAAACTTGACAAGAAGTTTCCACTTGTAAAGTGAAATCGGTTTCTTCTTGCTGTCACAACACACATCTGCTTGCCAAGGAGATCAACTGCTATATTTCTGTTATTTAGCAGAACTGTTATTAACAGAACCTATTGAATATTGCCTAAATCCTGCTGTTTTCTCTTCCAAACCCCCTCAACCCGCTTCTGGGAACAATGGAACATTGTAGCTTAAGATTGAAGCCTTGTGTTGGTTCTTGTTCCTACAGTGTCTTTTCTTCACCCTTTTCACTCGTTGTTTTCTCCAGCCCCAGCTCATATTTTCTCTGCGTGCTGTTTTATTTGTATGAAATCTGTAGCAGGCAGGCTTCTGCAGGTGGGAGGCCGGGTAATTCAGCGAGCGAGAGTGTGTATGCATATGTGTGTGACCTGCGGGCTACCCCTACACAGTAGGCTCTTTGTGTGCGGCGCAGGTTTATAACACCTCCACACACACCCTCACCCGCCTCCCGCTCTTTTACAGTATCTCCTTTCTGTCGCGGCCGCAGCACACGGCCCAACATCACCCTTAAACACAGACATCATAATGCTGCCAGCTCTTTATGGTGCATTGAGTCCAGTAAGATTTTCCACTGAGATGAAAATGTCTTTGATGCATGCAAGCCAGCGCTCCTCAGACAAACCGATAATTGGCATGTTTTGTTACTGATTAATTCTTCTTTTCTGTCCTTTACGGTGTGTTAAGAACGTCTAAGTAAGCGATGAGTGTGAGGTCAGATATTATATGGATAGGTCTATATCAGTGTTTTCCAGAGCCATATTTTTCCCCCCTCCAAGATTTTCTGTATCTAATCAGCAACACCTTTTCCAAATACAGTGACTGGTATCAGGTTTGTTTTTCCCACTGCGCTGGAAGTTTGCCTTTCTGCCCTGTTTCTTTAGCTTGTCTTTTTCAACTTCCTGCTGACCTTTGACACTTTCTTCACCTTGAACTATAAGACCTCATAACCCAATTACAGGGACCTCTTGTGCTGTACACCACCACTTTGTCCCTCTTTACACCTGGTATTAAGATTGGATTCGGATGGTCGATGGGATCACAAGTAGACGAGGGAGACACGTTTCCTTTTTAATCTGTCTCTTTTGTCAACTTGACTTGAGACTTGACTTATCATGAGACTCACTGAACAGCAGGTTTACACGTAATATAGAAAAAGGAACCATGAAACGAGGGCTATATATAGCCTACACACAAGACTAACGAAAACATGACAAGACTAGGGAAGCACAAGACATGGCAAGATGACATGGAACGTGACTAAGTATCAGAATAACAGACATGAACCAAAAACCCAAAACAGACGTGACCAAAACTGCATGCCTATATGCGAAGAAAAACTGCTTTGTTAATCCTTCTCGTCTCATCAATCACATTTAGTTACTAATTACATGATTCATGTAAATTATTATAGCATATATTTTTTTATTCAAATGATGAAATTTCACAAAAAGTTGAGTAGTTTGCATTACTGGTGTCAGTAAGATGTTTAGGCAAACTAGCTTAAATTGTAACTTTTAAAACGTCTTGTCATCATAAAAACAAGCAGAGCAGAATCAAGAATATCAAATACTGGGCCATATCTGATTATCGGTGGAGACTTGTTCTCCTCAGTCTATGGTGGTTTCAGCCAGTAACTTCACATTGTTGTCATCCTGAATCCAAATATTTACTCACACAAACATGCTTTTATTCAATCAATCAATCAAAATTTATTTATATAGCACTTTAAAATCCAAAATGGACACAAAGTGCTGTACAGTAAAAACAATACATGAATACATAAAAAAATAAAATAAAATAAAAAAAACACAACCATACAATGAACCAATAAAATCAATATAACCAAACCTGGATTATCAATTTCAATTACCAAAAGCCAAAGAATAAAGATAGGTTTTAAGAAGAGACTTAAAAACAGACAATGATGATGCCTGTCTAATGTTCAAAGGTAGATCGTTCCACAATTTCGGAGCTGCTACAGCAAAAGCACGGTCCCCTTTTAGCTTGCGCTTTGTTTTAGGCACACTTAGGAGCAGTTGGTCGGCTGACCTGAGAGAACGGGTGGGCCTATAGGGGTGTAGCAGCTCAGAGATGTAAGGTGGGGCAAGACCATTTAGACCTTTAAACACAAATAAAAGAATCTTAAAATGGATCCTTTGATATATAGGCAGCCAATGGAGTGAGGATAAAATAGGGGGAATGTGCTCGTATTTACGTGTTCCAGTTAAAAGACGTGCAGCAGCGTTTTGCACCATCTGGAGACGAGCAATAGATGACCCACTGACCCCCACATAGAGTGCATTACAGTAATCCAACCGAGTGGTAACAAAGGCGTGGATTACTGTCTCAAAATGCTGCTTTGAAAGAAATGGCTTTATTTTGGCCAATTGCCTCAATTGAAAAAAACTTGTTTTAACCACTGACCGTATCTGTCTGTCCAGCTTAAGGTCAGGGTCAATTTTAACCCCTAGGTTAGTAACTGTTGGCTTAATATATTGACTCAAGGAACCCAGGTCGACACAGGGGGTTCCAGAGGTGCCACCAAAAAACATCACTTCTGTCTTACTTTCGTTAAAACTTAAAAAGTTTAGAGCCATCCAGGCCTTTATATCATCAAGACATTTAAGTAATGGGCCTACAGTTTCATTCTTTTTTAGAGGCACATAGATCTGACTATCGTCAGCATAACAGTGGAAAGACATACCATGCTTCCTAAGTATGGAACCAAGCGGGAGCAAGTAAAGAGAGAAGAGAAGAGGGCCTAAAATTGAGCCCTGTGGAACCCCACAAGACAGAGGAGCAGAGGAGGACACATAATCTCCACAGCTGACACAGAAAGTTCTATATTCTGCTGTCTCCACCAGCCATTGTTTCTACACAAACTTTGAGATTCATCCTGCTCTCATGCAATAGCTTCAGAGAATGCTGGAGACGCCCCTCAGTCCAGCTCCACACTTTATTCCCCCCGAGGAAAAGCAGTGAAGTCCTCTCTTTCCACACAAACCACATCTTCCCTGGATGAGTACAAGCACACAGTGAACAAGATGATCCATCAGTTAGAAAACAGAGACGGTCAGTCTGGTGGATATTGCCAAGCTACTTGTGGTTTTGCCTCCAGGACAAGAGAAACAGAATCTCCTGTCGAGGCACCCACAAATAACAGCATAATCAACGTGTACAAACGATTTGTGCTTGATAAACGAACCACAGCTTGAAAAGAGGAAAATACTGCAGATAAACTTGTGCTGTACGCAAAGAAACAGAAGTAAAATATCACGTTTGTGGTTTAGACCCAATGTCAAAACGCTTGCTTAGGTCCACTTTCACTGACTCCACTGTAATATGCGTATATAAACACGACCGGATCCCCTTCAAGGCCACAGAACAGAACCACAGATCATTTCTGTACCGCTGTCGCTCATTATGAACCCAAACCCAGCCCCAAAACTTCAGACTTCACCACCTCCGGCCCCTCTGTTTATTTCTTCAAGTTTCCACAGAACCGTCATACCACGTTAGCATGCAACGTTTTCAATTTTGAACCTTATGAAGTTTGAGGCAGGACTTTGTAAGGATACCGGAGGAATGTAAAGCAAGGGGGGGGGGGGGGGGTGTAAAGAAAGAGAAAAGAAGATTTATAGTGCTCTCCCTTAAAGTCAATATGAGTTTCGGGTTTCATCAGCAGGGCTGCCCAGATTTATGTTTAATAAGTTTCAGGTGGTGAGGACGGGGGGAGTTTTGACTATTTTAGCCCAGCGCTGTCAGAACCCACAGCAATGCTTCAATTTGCACGGCAGCGGCGCGTCTGGAACAACAGAGCTACCTTTGTCCTGCGTGAGGCTGTCGAGCACACGAATCACAAACACACGCCTGCCGTGAGCTCAGCCTCGGCTGACAGCAGAAACATGGAGGGACACATCAATAGCCTATAATCAAATACAGCACGAAGTCTGAAGTAAACTGAGCACTTGGACAAGAGATTGACAAGCGCCTATTAAATTGAATTTCTCAAAGACGAAGAACATGTTTGGTCATATTTCATTCCGAAATCAAAAGGGAAAAGTTTTTGCATTGTGACTTACATAAAATTAAATAACCACATTCCCAGATGCCAACTGCCTAGCCTACTAAAATCAATGTATATATCTATATATATATATATATATACATACATATACACACACACACACACATACATATATACATATACACATATATATATATATATATATATATATATATATATATATACACATACATAGGCTATATATATATATATATTAGGGCTGCAAATGATTCATCACGATTAATCGCATCCAAAATAAAAGTTTGTGTTTACATAATAAATGTGTGTGTACTGTGTATAATTATTTTATATAAATACATACACATGCTTGTATATATTTAAGAAATATTTGCATGTATATACTATATATAGATTTATATATAATTTATATTATATATAAATATAAATATTTTATATATAAATAACACATTTTTCTTAAATATATAAATGCACGTGTGTGTACTTATACAAAATAATTATACACAGTACAAACACATTTATTATGTATACACAAACTTTTATTTTGGATGCGATTAATCATTTGACAGCCCTAATATATACACACACACACACACACACACACACACACACACTATATATATATACTATGTATAACATTTTCCATTCAGAGCTCACTCATTCTTTTGTCTTAACTTTCTCTATCTCTCTCTGTTGTTGTTTAACTTTCACCTTCTTTTTTCATGCTTTTGTGTCTGTCCACACCCTGTGACTGACAGGCCTGCCCCTGCTCAGGTAGTGCGAGAACAATAACCCCTCTGTGTGCAGGAGCGGGCGGACCCGGGACCCCCTCAGGCCGAGGGAGGAGAGAAAGAGGTGGGCCGGGACAGGACAGAACGTGTCGGAGGAGTGTACACTAAACATATGGGGGGAAAATATCGTCCTGCTACTTCCTGTTAAACTTCACAGCTAATCACTGCTTGAGGAGATACTCTGTTTACCGTCTACACTTACCACTTTATTCTGCTAACAAAAAGAAGTTACAAAAAGTCAACACAATCTAAAAATGAAGATAGATAGATAGATAGATAGATAGATAGATAGATAGATAGATAGATAGATAGATAGATAGATAGATAGATAGATAGATAGATAGATAGATAGATAGATAGATAGATAGATAGATAGATAGATAGATAGATAGATAGATAGATAGATAGATAGATAGATAGATAGATAGATAGATAGATAGATAAACAATCTAGATCATTTAACTAAAAAAAACTGCACTACTAAACTACTACTTTTTTTACTTAAAAAAAAAAAAAAGTCACATATAAAAAAGACTCAATTAAATAAAAGGAGACCAAACATACAGATACAGCCAACGGGATCTTCCTGACTAAAACGATCTTGACAGTCGGTTCTGGAATGATGCTGTGTGGAAACATAAACACATGAATATGAACAAATTAAACTCAATAAGCATCAGAGTTTCTCCCCTGCAGGCATTTCCTTTCCCTCCATTGTCTCTGCGCAGGCTTTTCCCACTGCAGAGCTACACTTCACTACTGCTGTTTACCAAGACCAGCATCACTATTATAACTGTTCATACTTTTGTTAGTGATTCTAGTTAAGTATTAAACTGCAGCACGAATGATACCGCAAACTGACTTAAGGAACCACATTGCAGCACATAGCATCATGTAGAAGGTTTTGCACAAGGAAAAATGTCACTCAGATTTTCTGAAGTAAAAAAATGTCAAAAACAAATGTCTCTTCTCGTCTTTTCCTCCGTGCTTCTTGCGTAACTTGCAAGTTCAGGTTTTTCTAGGAGCCGCAGTAAGCTCTGCAGGCACTGAGATCATTTGGACAAAACGTGCGGTACGAGTTATTATGAGATTTAAGGCTGAAAAGGTCAAAATGATGAGGTATTGCAAAAAAAAAAAAAAAAAAAAAACTTCCCTGCATTTCTTTTTTACCTTAGGGACTTTAAAGTCTCACATTTCTTACCGTTTTTGACAACCATGTACTGCCTGGTAAAATGTTTCTGGCAAAAAAACTGGTGAAATTCTGAAGATCCTCGAGGATACGGTAACATGCTCTAACCGCTTCTGCAGAAGATCAAACACAATGTGAAATAAGACATAATAGCTAGACATGAAAAATACAGTTATTTAGAGATATAATGGAGCATAATGTTCTTCTGTAAGTCATTATCCGAAACTTCAGATGACCAGAAGTGAAAGAATGTGAAATCTACACATGCAGCTCTTCCAGATATTTTTTCTTCTTAAGAAAGCAGCATGTTTTCTTTACCATAATGAGGTACTGGAACATGGTGCTAATGTTTATTAAAGCACTTTAACACATCTATTGGTTTACAGCAATATGAAAAATCATTGCATGCTCAGTGAAAGACATTTGATTAAATATGATATATGAATATGTGAAAAACATGATGGAAATGGTTACAGGACCAAATATATATAGCAAAATCGGTTTGATTTAGACATTCTACAAACTATAAGTAACTTTGCAACTACATATCAACTAACTCTCATTAGAGTATTAGTAGACTGTCTGTTTAATATCTGCGAACACTTTATTCTCATGCTCCTCAACAGACATGTTGTTGCAAAGTTACTTAAGAATGTCTAAAGTGGACCATTAATGTCTATTCTGTCTATTATTCTTGCTGTTGCAAAGGAGCCTATAAGACTGCCATTGTCAACTTTCACATGAACAAAGGCAGAAACATACTGGAACATGCTCATACATTGTGAGATATGTAACTCCATCAATGTCAGTCACGACACAAAACAATCATTTCAAAACCTACTTAAATTACTATTGTATGTCTTTTCAGTGACATTTTGAAGAGAAATGTGATGTTTTTTTGCCTCTGTGAATGCTGCAGGATGTGATACTGTTTCCGTGAGGATTGTTGATTTGTTTTGTGATGCGTGTAAAATCATACGTTTCTTTCAGTGAGCGCACGCTTCGGCCCCCCATCTCCCGGCGAGACACATAAGAGCATTTCTCCCAGGGGGTTCTCAGGTGAATCGCTTTCCTCAGGTGAGCCTGGCCTAATTTAAAGCTGTGAAAAACACACAATCTGCCCCACGAAATGCCACTCCATTCTTCCCATAATTCAATCCTGCAATTATAGATGCTTCTTATTTTCTGCCTAAAGACTGAGCTTCATTCAATCAGATGCTTGCGAGATGGATACTTTCCATGAAATCTATTGCAATGTTAAGATTTGTTTTAGAACCGTGGCCTTAAAATTGAACAGAAATTTCTGCAAAAAATGTACTTCCAAAATTTACAAGATTCCACAGAGTTGGTTGAAACTCTGTTCTGTACTCTAAAATAATACTGTATAAAGTAACGTAACACGAAATAGCCTTCCCCACCTTGCAGACAGCTTTTTACAGGACGAAGAGTTAGTGTTGTTCCACTCAATGTTAATGGCTTCAAACAGTTCATGAAAAAATATCTCCCAGTTTGTTTGAGTTTAATATGAGTCCAAATATTTATAGGGTTCAAATCCAGACTCTGACTGGGCCAAACCGTGAGCCTGACGGACTTGTTCTCAAGCCACTTCTTGTGAACATTGTCTTGTTGATCATTCCTTATTAGATAACAACTCTTCATATGTGGGCAGCAAACCATTCTGCAATATTCTCCTCTACTTCAAAGCATTAAATTACTGTTCACAGTGAATCTAAAAGCTAAAAAGGCTCCAAACACAATAACACGTCTTATATGCTTCACTGTGGTAGAGATGCATTTATTATTATACTTCTCAGCAGATTTTCAAAAACACCGCTCTGGAGAATCACCATGCAACTCATGATTCATTGTGATTCATCACTCCACACACAACTTTCCATATTCTGCCAAAAACTTAATTCTGTGGCTTTGATATTTTTCTGAGACAACAATGCCCATTTAAAGGAGAACTCCGGGCAATTTTTAAGTTAATCTTGATCGTTAGACCTTTGTGAGTACTGTCTATAGAAAAAAAAAAACGAACCGGATTGGTGCTTGCGATGCGGAGCTGCGACCGCGAATGCCCAGAGCTCCCACTCAGCTATAACGGCAGCTCTGGGGGCATATACATAAAGAGCGTTTTTGTGCCTCTTAACAGACACAAAATGCAATTAAAATGTCTGTCCAACATGAACAGGGGCCTTACCTGTGAACAAGATGCGTTTAGCAACTTAGCCATTTAAATAGTGTTTTAGACGGCAAGCTGTAGTCTCGCGCTGAAGTCTCGCTCCTCCCACCTGGACTCGCGCTGAAGTCCCGTGATCTCAGCTGTAGCCGGGAAAGGTCAATAGTGTCCAGGTGGGAGGAGCGAGACTTCAGCGCGAGACTACAGCTTGCTGTCTAAAACACTATTTAGGTGAATTTAAACCATGGCTAAGTTGCTAAACGCATCTTGTTCACAGGTAAGGCCCCTGTTCATGTTGGACAGACATTTTAATTGCATTTTGTGTCTGTTAAGAGGCACAAAAACGCTCTTTATGTATATGCCCCCAGAGCTGCCGTTATAGCTGAGTGGGAGCTCTGGGCATTCGCGGTCGCAGCTCCGCGTCGCAATCCGGTTCGTTTTTTTTTTCTATAGACAGTACTCACAAACGTCTAACGATCAAGATTAACTTAAAAATTGCCCGGAGTTCTCCTTTAAGGAGTCCAATTTCCTGATAAATAATTTGTGTTTAAGACAATTAAAAGCTTAGTGCTTAGTTACAAAATTGTAAATATACACCATTGGAATATCTGTAGTGAATTGTTCTAAATAAGAAGGTGTTCTAAATATGGAGTGCAGATTCCGTGCGTGCCGGTCGTAATTAAGAGACACAAATATGACACACACAGTGATATGATCTCAGGACTGACATACTATTGCTTCCCAAACAATAGCAGTGAAGATTCTCACCCCGCGAGTCAAGCAGGGACTCCCTCTCCACTCGCTTATTCACACATGCTGGTAAAACACACCGCCAGACAGCGAAGCCAGATTGGAACCTGAACTCACTGTTGCAACCTAGCACCAGCAAAACTCATCCCATATCTGGTTTCTGCTTTCACACAGTGAAGGGTGTCACAGATTGCTCTAAACCAGGTGAACAGTAACACCTGCAATCAAGATCCAGGTATCGCTGTCTAATCATGCTGAAACCCCTGCCACGTCTTCACAAGCCTTTTCAGAAAATCAGAACATATGCATCGACCCAGATTTACACACGGTATTAACATCCATCTCAGGTATCTGATCACAAAAGGTCATAACCATTTTAACTTGCAATTTAATTACTCTATACATTTAGACACATACATTGGCAGATGCCTTTATCCAAATTGACTTGCATTGCATTTAAGTTTTAAATGTTTTAAATTTAACTTTTTTTTTCAATGAATGCACTCCCTGGGAATCAAACCCATGACCTTGCCATTGCTAGTGCCATGCTATACTGTTTGAGCTTCACCCACTGCATTAGTGTCATTGCATGTTGATGTTACACATGCCAAATATGTTGCACGCATGATCGTTAGGAAAGATTAGGTGAATGTGATCATTTATGTTTCGGCCTTTTTTGGGCCTGAAATGACTGATACAACCTTTAACACCAGATGTAAACAGGGTCATTTTTCTATGATTCCACACTCGGATAATCATCACTCTTCGTGATTCCACATTTCACACCTTTGACATAAACACATCAGAAGCCCTGAGATTTACCAGGACATATAAGAGGCCAGTCCAGTTATCCAACCTTCTTCCGTTCCCAGTGAGATATGGAGACAAAGTTCTCTTCCCGACAAAAGCCAGCAGTGAAAACCTGTGATTTTGTGAGCCATTTATTGCCCCGGTTATATAAACAATATTCAGCTTGTAATTGTGTAGAGTTATTAATCAGGTTGAAAGTTTGTCCAACAGTTATAACCTCAACAAACAGGGCACAAAAAAAAATTTATTTGGGTTTTTACTGCAGAGTGCATGTTTCAATGAAGAATTTTTTTAATCAAACTGCTTGGGTTGACATGGAATTAAAATCATTGTAAACTCATTGTCGAAGTCCTTGGCTCATGAAAAATGAGATTATGGAGAAAGCTTGCAGGCCAGAAAACAGTTTGTCAATTCTAATTCACCACTTTTTTCATCAAACCTGCATGTTAATGTGACGATAGCTTTGTATTTGTTTCTGCTTTTATACAGTAAGGTCTAAAAGTCTGAGACCACATCTATTTATACAGCAAATATCCTAATATGCATGCTAATAAGCAACTAGTTAATTGTGAGAATTGGAACCTAAACTAAAGGGTTACCAAAATAAATAGCCTTTTTATAAATTTAAAAAAAGGTATCTTGGGTCCATAAACATTGACAGCCGCTCCAGTTCAACTACACTTAATTATTTGGTTAACATGTGCATAAAGTACTTTAAATGAGGTTTTAAAACACAGGTGGGGACAGATGGGACGGACTGGGGATAGATGGGCCATCTTTTGTCAGGGGGTGGAAACTTTAGCCCCCTGTCGCCCACAGGGGGGAGACTTATCAACGCTCGCCGAAAAATGGACATGAGTGCCGTCAGCTGGGCGAGACTGGTGGAAACTCAATATACCCATGCCCTTCATTCGTCAAGTTCCTCCCCTAGCCTTCCTGATGTCTCTCTTCCACTGATTTTTCCTCACTATAGCTTGCAATTTAAAGACGGTGTGTGTGCGTGCTCCAAAACAGACCTCGTGCCACATGAGAGTGGGTATATGTGCTGTGTGTGTTTGCTCATGTTATATCCTCTGCTCTCCAGGTCGCATGGCTGTCATCACATAGTCATATAGTCAGAGTCTGTAAGTCACTGAATTACCTCAAGGGTATGGAGGTCTCGTACTCTCACTAACCTGGGCTGCTTTCTCAAAAACTTTGAGAGCCAAGTTGATCATAGAGAGCATTGGTGCCAACGGTGCTACGATCTGCCTAGGCTTACAATGCTTTTGGAAAAAGCAGCCCTGTAGAGTAACTGAATTGAATCAACATGCGTCACACATATGATTATTTTTAAGAACTGTTCGCTGAAAGATTCTTTGGGGAACCTAAAAAAAAACGTGAAAAACCCCTCCTGGAACTTTTAGGGCATAATAGTGGTAACATTAGTGTCAAAATTAGCATGTATTTTCCATAATATGAAATGTTATTGGGTGTGATGTGTCCAGTAAGGTGGTTTCCCCGCTCATAATCTCCAGATATGGTAGCTACATATTGTTGCAAAGCACATCAAGTAGTTCTCAGTGTACAGCTTTAAATGCATAATACCATTTTTAGCATATTATGATGATTTTCTGTTCAAATGTTGAAATGATTTTTGTTTTAGCTTAGAACAAAAAACTGTGAAGATCTTACAGGGTTTCAAACTGGCACCAGGAATGTTCTGACATGTTTCTACAACCCAACGGAGGAAAGCCCCGACATTCAGACTGAATAAATGTGTGATTTATGCTCTCGAATTTCAATCTTATTTAGAGAAATTATGTGTGCAAAGACAACCTTGAAGCTGTTTGGAGATGAACACGTAATTCTTTACTGTATGAGATCGTATAGAGAAGATCTCACGCCGGATAAAAAAGAGAATATAATGTTTGAGACCTTTCATATATTATGCTTCTGTGAGGTCAGTTTGCTGATATTTTCATCTTATATGTTAAACTAATAAACCAGAGCTTGTACATGTGTCATTTCTCTGCCACAATGTTACACACTTACAAATAAAGATTCTGTATTGGAATCTGTGATTCCATGAAGAACCTTCAACTTCCATAGAACCTTTCCATTCCACAAATGGTACTTTATAGTGGAAAAATGTCCTTGAGAATATTCGAATGTTCTTCACGCTACTTCTGACACGAAGAACAAATGGATTTGCACCAGTCACTTTGTCGCATCTATTGGAGAACACTTCAATTGTCGCATCTGGTATTAGGTGAAAAAATAGTTTCTTTTAAAGAACTGTTCAGTGAAAGGTTATTTAGGGTTCTCTGGTGTCTTGACATGACTGAGGTTCCTAATGCATGTAAGTCTCTTTGATTTTCCGCTCCAGGAGGTGAGGGCTCATGGTATGTTGCTCTTCCGCTGTTAATTTTCACTCAAGCCTGGGCACAGATTTGTCGTCCCGCAGCACTTTTCCTCTTTTACGGCCCTTTGTCATGGCACGTCTTTTGGCACGGGAAAAAAGCAAACACAGAGAGGTAAAACACTTCAGGGAAGATTCAGATATCTTAAATAACTCCTTTACAAGTAACCGTTATTCATAACAAGCACTTGTGGCCGACACTGCTTCATATATCAGAGTTTCCTGAAGGTGGAAGATGTTTGCTCAGCGTCTCATGCATTTTCCTGTTTCAAAAGGCGCTGGTCTACAAATGACACGTGACCAAAAATACTAGAACATACAATGTGTGTGTGTGTGTGTGTGTGTGTGTGTGTGTGTGTGTGTGTGTGTGTGCGTGTGCGTGTGCGTGTGCGTGTGCGTGTGTGTGTGTTCATGAAAAGAACTGCAACGAAATAACTAAAAAATATTGTCTGCATTTTTCCATTTTATATTTGGTACATTTTTACAGCCAAAATAAAAGATGATGTGTTACAGTATTTCTTTACAGGCACAATGTGAAGCGACAATCACACCAAATAATTAAATAGTCCATTAGTGTAAATTCAAGTTACACTGTACATAGAAACTCATCCCAATAATATAGAACTCAATTGGTGTGTCAGACGTACATCAGTTATTTTACATATTGCATACTTCAAAAATAGTATTTGCTATTCTGAACATAGCCTACACGAGAAAGCTCAACTTTCTTCTTTCCTCCAAACTTTCTTCCAGATATTATGTATTTAATGAACTGTATTAATACTCTCACTCAACACACACACACAGGTCTGTTATTATAATTGGCTGCTGTGCAATCCACGTATAACAGTATAACTATGATTTTTTATGAACTTTCTCAAGAGTGCAGTAATCGAGAGGTGTCGTATGCCGACTCAACCCGACCTGAGCTAATATTTCACTGTAATAGATCTCTTTGCGCTTGCACTTTACACAGTTTGTATCAATCGCTAACCCAGTTTTCACTGCATGGTTTGAAATATTTGATGCATTATTTTCTTTCACCACATGTGGAAGCTCCTGTAACAGACTTACCAGAAGTTACAAAAACACATCAAACTGATTTTTTGCAATCAGATCTATTGCAAATTCCTTTCGTCTACATCAGTCAAGTTCAATACGTCACATGTTTAATGCATTCTCATGCTCATACAATAGGATAATTCAAGGAGACAATAGCAAACTGACCAGCCAGATATTTTGCAATTGATTTTTCATTTATTTATCACAGTTGTGCAAAGACTTTTGGCTGCGCGGTCCTCTGCAGGGTTCAAGCTTTATCTGCAAGACGCTCTCCAATTCAGTTCTCACCACATCATCTGTCCTGATCTGAACGCTCTCGCACACTCTGTGAGGTGCCCTCTTTTATTATCTCAAAAATATGCTTAACATTGAAGTATGAGCTTGATGTTTTTCATAATCTTCTGAGAAATAAACTCAAACGTCCTCCATGAAAAAATGGAACTAGCAGTACTTCCTTTGGGGATGTACTATATATGCACTGAGTTTGAACTAAATGCTTATATATTTATACACAAAAACATATACTTTTGATACTACTTTGATAGTATTTTTTTGATACCACCGATCAAAAAAATGGTATAATTTTTTTATTGAGAAATTAATACTTTTATTTAGCAAGGATGCATTAATTGATTAAAAGCGACAGTAAATACATTTATAATGCTTCAAAAGATTTCTATTTCAAATTGAAAGATATTCTATTCATAAAACAATACAGGAAAAGAATCCTGATTTCCACCAAAATATGAAGCAGCACAACTCTTTTCAACACTGATAATAATCAGAAATGTTTCTTGAGCAGCAAATCAGCATATTAGAATGATTTCTGAAGGATCATTTATTTATTTACCTTTATTTTACCAGGAAGTCTCATTGAGATCAAAAATCTCTTTTACAAGAGAGACCTGGCCAAGGTAGCAGCCATACATAAACACAACATAGTAAAAAAATGCTATACATACATCATACATACATACATACAATCATTTAAACACAATGGCCTCAAGAAAAACAACCACATTTCTCCTTTATCACATTATGATGATGCTCTTAAATTTATCAATTGATATACACATTTCTAGTTTAAGATCTTTTTGCTAATTATTCCATGCCCAGGGTGCATAGTATAAAAATTCAGTTTTCCCCGCAGATCTGTCAAAACCCAGGGTACATTAAAAAGCAACCACTTGTAGCTGATAACTAGCAGAATTGAGACAGAGGAGGGTACGGAGGTAAGCTGGAAGTTTACCTAGCATGGTCATATAAAAATATACCAGTGCTGTTTTCTGCGGGTGGTCAGTGTCTAAACCACCGGATCATAAAGAATGCAATGGTGAGTGAGGGACTTTGCATTTGTAATAAAGCGTAGAGAGACGCATGATACACTGAATCAAGGCTCCGTAAGATGGAGGAGGCTGCGTGCATACTGTATATAATATGTCACCATAATCAATCACAGACAGAAAATTAGCTTCCACAATTTATTTATTTTTTTTGCCATTGAAAGTAAAGCATTTATTTCTAAAATAAAATCCAATCTTCACTTTGAGCTTCCTAACTAGATTAGCATTATGTACATTAAATAAAAGTTTGTCGTCTATCCATATACCCAAGTACTTGTACGTGGGTACCCTTTCAATGGATTTACCATCAGATGTAAAAACGCTAAGATCATCAAGCAACTGTAGGCAAGCTGTTGAAAAGACCATGAACTTTGTTTTCTGAGGATTTAAAACCAATTTTAAATTGAACAGAGCAGTTTGTAATGACTGAAATGCAGTCTGAAGCTCTTGCACAGCCTGTGCTATGGAAGGAGCATGTGTATAAATGACAGTGTCATCAGCATAGAAGTGTACTTTTGCTTGAACGTCCATAGCTAAATCCTTTATATCAATAGAGAACAGAATAGGTCCCAAAATAGACCCCTGGGGGACCCCTTTAGATATCTCAAGAAACTCAGATTTGTGGCCCTCTGCATGGACACACTGAGTCCGATCAACAAAATAGTTTCTAAACCATTTAACAGCATTAGGACAGAAACCAGCATCCCTAAGTTTGTTCAGCAACAATTCATGATCTACAGAATCAAACGCCTTGGATCGATCTACAAATAAAGCAGCACAATGCTGTTTTCTGTCTAAGGCACAAATAAGATAATTTATAATCACCATAGCAGCAGTGATCATGTGACACTGAATGATAAAGCTGGAAATGTAGCTTTGCATCACAGGAATAAATTATATTTTACAATATATTAAAACAGAAAACATAAATATATACTGTAAATAAATAAACAATATATTTGTGAAACAGAATATATACTGTATATTTTAAAAAAAATGTGCACGTGCAACAATAAAAAGATATCAAGAAGACAAACTAAAATTTGTTTCCTTTCAGTGTTGAATAATATAAAGAAACATTACCTATATCCAGAGCTTGATATATATATATATATATATATATATATATATATATATATATATATATATATACACACACACACATTTAAATTATTTATATATTTAAAAATGTACAAGTGACAAGTCAACAATCTGCTACCAAACCTGACCCAAAATCTTCTCTCATCAGAGCATTGTTTATGAATAACTATGATGATTATGGATACGTGTGACCTTCTCTCAGCTGCTAAAACACTCTGTCAAGCCTCTGACCTCATCCACTCAACTCCTTCTCATACATTTGTTTTCACACCTGGGGGTGGAAAAACCTCAGTTTAACCCCATTAATCTTTGTATCTAGCACCTTTATCATCTCATCCTTTGTTTAAGCAGTTCATAAGGCCAAAAGACTTGGAGGGAGCCGAGCCATATCTAAAGACCAACATCACTTGACGGTGCGTTCTTTTGACATGGGCCAGTAAATGTAAAAATCTAGATTAAACGTCTCACATACTGTAAGGGTGGATAGGATATGTTACGGATGACTTTAACTGTTTTTTACATGCTCATGCCATGTTTTATTTCACTCCCCCACCATTGTTTAGTCAAATTACTCATATTTTTCCTGCCACAAATTTTCCTGCATGCATCCTGCGTTCTCCTTTCGTTTATCCCTATGATGAGAGTCAAACATGAGATCGGTCCAATGTACTTGTTACAAATGGCTAATAAAATTACAGTCCTTGCCAAACCTTTTTTAATGAACACACACATTCAACACTCACAGACACACATAAGCCTCATGACGGAGGGTGATGACGGGGTAACAGCCTCCAAATAAAACAGAAACATTCCAGAAAATAAACCTCTAATCGCAAACATAAATAAAAGTGAATAAATCAAAAGTAATCCCTCCAGTCTGAAGCGATGGGTGGTACCAGCCTGTGCCCAGGTGTTAGCATTTTAGTAGCTGACAGAAAATAAATTAAACTACAGCTTGTGTGATCTCACACAATGAGGTAATGGATTCTGTGCGAATGGGAAGGAGAGGATGGAACAAACAGAAATTAAATTAAAACTAAAAGAAACAAATAAAGATGTAAAAATGTGAACTGTTCATCTTCCAAAAAAAGTCCCTTTCATGATGAAAATGTTTAAAATATCTTGTAAAAAAAAAAAAAAAAAAGAGACATTTAAAGGTCACACATTTATATACCGTATATACATATATACACACACACACGTACATATAGTTGATATTGAAGGGTAAGTGCAGGTTGGCAAATGGCATAACTCCAAGAAAAGAAAAAAAAACTAAAATGAATGTTATTTTTTTTAAATAGAACAAGAGATTCCTCTTGTATTCAAGGTAAAAAAAAATAAAAAAAATAAATTGTTCTACATATCCCATTTGAAATCAACTATCAGGAATGCAGAGTTTACAGACTTACCAAAAATATTTTTAATAATCTGGTTTAAAAGGCTTGTGCTAACACTAAGTTATAGGGTCAAATTCTCACTATTAACTAGTTGCTGATTAACATGCATATTACTAAGATATTGTCTGTTTATTAGTACTTATAAAGCACATATTAATGCCTTATTCTGCATGATCATATTCTACATCCCTTAATCCACCCAATACCTAAATTTAACAACTACCTTACTACCTATTAATATGTAGTAATTAGGAGTTTATTGAGGCAAAAGTCATTATTAGTTAGTTAATAGTGAGAATTGGACCCTAATCTAAAGTGTGACCATATTCTTTTCATCATACAGTATTTAACACCCTTGTTAATGAGCCATAAACACATCATATCAAACCTTCCTGTCCACAGTCTGCAGGGTCTTGCATGTGCTGACATGGACTGGGATTAGACTTGAAATTATAACATGTTCCTGTATACGACATCTTAGTTTAACGACACTGTTGGCGTCTGAAATAAGCCTGTGTTTGCTATGGCATCAGTTTAACTTAATGGAGGAATTATGAAGTAAATGGCTTAAAATAAAACATTACCCACAGTGCAGAAATTAGCATGTTCCAGCATGCAATGCTTCTCTGACTTCAAGTGCTTGCCCTAAAATGATGGTTAGCAAAAACAAAAAAAACTCAAAAAAGGACCTACTTCGTTGGAACTTTAGAAAAGTCACCATTGCTTTTGTTGGCATTTTTTAGTAATTTTGTGCAAATTGCATGTGCAGTTTACTGCAGTCCTTCCAGCTAACAGCGTATGTACGCTTGGTCTGATAGGGAAATATAAGGGTCTCTCAACACAAAGCTATTTCCTGTAATCAAGCTGGTCATCACAGCACTGGTTTAAAACAGATCTGAGTCCATTTTAGTCCAAATTTAAGCATGCATCTACACAGACAAACCTACACATTTAAAATTAACTATTTTAATACAAACAGTGAACATGAAATTATTAGATCAACACTTTTAAATCTGTAATTTAAAAGTCTTTTATTCTAATTATTCAGCTAAATAAGAGAACTGGTTTAATATGTTTAGAAACAAACTATATTTTTGCCTTTTTAAAAGTGTTCTGAGGGTTCCTGGGTGTTGCTCGGCTCTATAATATTTTGGTATCCGTCTCGGATCCATCAATGTAAGACTATGATCATTTTTCACCCAAAAAGTCTGTTCTGTATGGAAGCTTGTTTCCGCCATTGAATAAAAAGTAAAAAAGGTAATTGCAACGTTTTGTCTCACAAATCTGCTCTTTTTTTTTGCAATAGCATGTTATAGGCCAAAAGTCAGTCTTTTTTTACTCAGAAATGGACTTTATAACTCACAATTTTGAGTTTATATCACAATTCTGAGAAAAGAAGCCAGAATTAATTGATTATATCTATTATATAAGTTTATATCTCGCAATGACTTTATTTCTCGCAACTGACTTTATGTCGCGCAATTCTGAAAGAAAAATTCATAATTGCAAGAAGTTAACTTGTAATTGTGAGAAAAAAAGTAAGAATTGTGAGATAAAAAGTCGCAATTATGTTTTACATTTTTTTATTCCGTGGTGGAAACAAGATTCCAAAAATCTCAATGAAAGCAAGAGCTTCAAAACTCTGTAATTATAGCATACTGAATATGACAGACTCTTAAACAAGCTGTCCTATAGGCTATTGTTTCTTCATGAGATATATATATATATATATATAAAAAAAAACTTACTTCAAGTTACGTCAAGTATATTACTTTTGTCTGTCCAGATGGTGTGTATTGCAGGAAATCAAGTAATTTCAATCTCACCTCTCTTGCTACTTGGCTGCACTTAATCACGAGCAAACTCTATCTTCAGAGAGCAGGGGTTATCTATTTAAATTGAGTTAACCAGATAAATATTGTCCTCGCCCAAAGACCCTCCTCATTGCAGCTCTCCATTCATGTTGGTGGTCAGTTTAAAAGCCTGATTGTAGCAGGCGTCCCCGGATGACACTGGGCGCCATTGTGCCTGACTGCACCCTGGAGATCAGGTCTGCCAAAGCACCCTCTGTCTCTATCTGATGGCACGGGCCGCTGATCAAGCCTTCACTGCCCAGCTCACGTCTCTTTCTCTTGGCTTGGGGAAGCTATATTTGGTCATTCGATAACTGAACCTGATAGCACCAGGCCATAGGGGTCAAGAAGCTTATTGACATACTACCACAACAGCTAGACCAGGTGCTTTGAAAAAAATCAAGCCTTTTTTTTTCATCCACCTACTTATGTGAATTCTGGGATACTGCATATTAAACGCTGGATGGAAACTTCAAGATGAACATAAATTCTAAAAATGGGTATAAAAAACAGCACTAAATTGAGGTGGATATTTTTTTTATCTGATAAGAAGAAATGGGCATGATGGAAACACATTTACTGAATCCCTTAAATCCCTCAACCCACAACAAAAAACTCACATGACTTTGCCTCAGAGGATGTGATTGGATAACTAGAATAACCAGCGGACCAATCGCACCGCACAGCATCTCAAATGTTGGTTTGGTCGTTCTGAAATGTCTGAGCTAAAGTCTGTCATCAGATTGATTTGGTTTCATTCTCTCCCAGACCTGTCTTATATGATTGCATTCAAATCAGGCATCTGAACACAACATTTTCTGCATTTTGCAAGTCATTTATGATGTACGAAAAAGAGCCGCAGTGGCTTCCGAGATTGCCGCAACTTCCATTTTTATTGCAGATATTTTGCACCAATTTGCCAGGAAGTGGCACACATGGGATGGAAATGGTGCTTTATTGGCAAATGTTTAATGCAATATTCCAATTTTGCACATAAGCTAATTTCACAACTTTGGATAGGTTTTGTTACTCCAAATTTTTATGCTGTTTTTTTGCATGCAATGAATAAAGTTAAATCAATCTTTACACGGCACTTTTCCATAAAATGACAGTTGGTCAAGTCAAGTCAAGTCATTTATATAGCGCTTTTAACAATGTAGATTGTTTCAAAGCAGCTTTACAGAGATAAACATATCATTTAAAGTAACAGAGATTGTTTAGGCTTTATAGCGGTTCTTGATAATGTTATTTTCCAGCTAAAGTTAGTTTTGATTGATTCACTTCCGTCGAAATGATCATTTGTTATTAAATTAGGGGTCGCTAAGACGACACCATTCTCTCTAAACAGACTTTAGTAACGGTTTTGTTACTAAAGTTACTAAAGTACAGAGTTGGTAACTGTCAAGCTCCAAAAACAAGAAAAGCACCATACTGTAAAAAGCATCATAAAAAGCTCATATGGCTCATGCATTGTATTCCAAGTTTTCACATGAAAGTTTTTTTGGAGTTTAACTGGCTTTCATTGTATGGATAAGTGCTGTCTAAAAACATTTAACATATTTTAATACACACCAGAATATGGATTTTATACAACATAAGGGTGAGTAAATAAATTACACTTTTTTTTTTTCGGTGAACTATTAAAGTTTTCAAAGCTGCAAAGAACCAAATAATCTCCAACACAGGCATCTTGAAAAGTAATTCTAAAGTCGGTATTCCAAGTTTTTCTGTTTCATTGCACAAATATATATTTCAACACTCCCTATTTCAATGAACTATGACGGTTATGTTAGCTTTATTGGCTAAATGTGACATCTTGCAGATGTGAAGCATACTATTGCGCCTCACAATCACAGTTATGAGGTGATACCAGAGACCGATTGAGATGTCGCTCGAGGGAAGATGGCGCCAAACGAACAAACTGATAAACACACAACAATGTCATCGCAGAGATAAATAAGTTGAGACTAAACATTTGTGATTTGTTCTTCGAGATCTAGTTTGCAAAATCAGCGATGTTTACTGTTGGCAGAGCGTCTGTTGGTGTTGCTCATTCTTGAAATCGTCACCAGCATGATTTATTTTCCCTCTCCACGACCATAAACATTTACTCAAAGCCATTAAACAAATCTAAATTCCATTAGCAGGATAAACAGAAATATCTTTGCATTCTCTTAAGCAGGCGCATGAGAAATTAAACAAAAGCAATTCAACAAAGGGTTCAACCAAACGGCACCATATGCTCAGCGTTCTGGGGTGAAGATTCGTCTGCAGATGACAGCGGGGTTGTTTTTATCAAATTCACCCATGCAATCTAGAAGCGGGAATCACTGTATTTACAGTTCCTCCTCTTGTTTTAGAAAGACTAGGAATACAATTGAGAGAAGGCCTGGCTGGGTTTGGGTTTGGATGGAAAGAAGGGCTTGGTATTGACACAGCACTCTAAAAACTACTGGGTTGTTTCAACCCATGTTTGGGTCAAATATGGACAAGCCTTGGGTTTAAAATATTACAAATTCTACCAAACATTGGGTTAAAACAACCCAGAATATTTTAGAATGAGATTCCAGAATGAGATTTAATTTCAATTCAATTTAACATCCGAAATATGTCAGGTAGTCTTAAGAAAGAAAAAAAAAATCTCTCAAATTATGCTGTGAACTATACAGAGAACTTTGTACATTACTATAATAATAAAAGTTAAACTATACATCCCAAACTATCAAATTCCACTGTTATTATTTTTAGATATAATAATCAGCACAGATATAAAGTAAGCTGTATACAATTGCAGACAAGGACATTTTTATACCAACTTTCTAATGATATAAGTTCAATTCGTTGTTAAATTATAATAATTTACATGGTGGCTGTCAAAAAAAAAAATTTATTTCAACATACATTAAATAATTAAGACATCATTAACAGGTTAAGAATAAATAAATAAATACATTTATTTATTTATTTATCAAATTGTTCAAAGAGTTCTTTTTGAACTATCTAGGAGCCACATTAAAGAGTGTCAAAATTATATTTATCGTTTGAATTTTTGTAATATAACTGACAGAATTTGAAAGCTGGGACATTTTTTTTTTTATAAAAAATTACAAAGCACAAAGATTATTGTATGTTTAACCCTCTGGTGCTCTTTGATCATTTTTGAACGAAAAATTTGACCTCATAGTAAATAAATGGGAAACGAATTTCGTCTAGTGGAAACGTTTGGTACAAATCTTACTGAAAGCTCTTTTTTTAGATATCAATCTCTAATTTGGAGCACGACTTGTTAAGATTTATGGCTTTGATTTTCACAGTTTTAGAGTTAAACAATCTATATTTCATACACATTATGCATTTTTCATAATCAACTTTGTCTTTTAGAGTGACTTTTGAAACATTTCACTTCAACAATAATCTGCTTTAAAAAGAGACCAAACCACGTGCGGGTTAACCCAGCCCTAATAGAAAGAATCAGAATGTAAAGACAGCTAGTATGATCATAGCCAAACTAATTTTGTTTTATTGTACATCTGATGAAAATCAAGATTTGTAGTATTTAATTAATGTCTATAGCATAAATGGTGTACGACGAGTTATCCTAATATAGTTTCCTTATAGCAAACACCACAGAATTATCCAGAATGCCTGAGAAAAAGGGGGATAGGCCTAATGGTTCATGAAATTATTCTCAGAAAAGTAGATGTGGCAATCTCAAGCCTAACAGCCTGTAACGACGGGTTTAGGACCGAAATAGAGTGATGGTATTAGAGACTGGGCCCATTACTGGTTCCGGAGCTTGTGGCACCATCCTGTCTGTAAAGAGCGGGCTGGAGAGGCCACAGAGATACCATCACAGCAGGGCCAGTGAAACACTACCTCCCGGATAATCACCCCAGAACGCCAGTGCACAGGAGCCTGGAACTATGAGGCGGAATGATATGGAGAGATATTTTACAAACTGTATCAACCAGAGTGGGCTGTAGTAATGGGGCGTGAGAGGTATAAGTCATGTATGGTATCACTGCACTTACGCATATTGCAAAAAAAAATCTGATTCAATTTGCAGGACACATGATGTCTGAAGCCAATGGAAACACATGCATCAGATCACCCAGCAACACAAACAGGTTATATATATATATATATATATATATATATATCAGCCAACAGTCAGGTTCCAGGAGTAAAAAGTCATTCTTTTCATAGGGAAATTGATTTTGAACGATGACTTCTAAACCTTTAAAAACAGCCTTACTGTGATCTACGGGGTTGTTAATTGATAGCATTTGACTTCAGAAGACTTCAGCCCGCATTATTTCAGCTTAATTTTAAAATAAATGTGTTTAACAGCAGAATTTGTGGTGAAAAACTACATTACCCATGATGCTGTACAGAAAATTACACCAATCAGAGTCAAAACAAGTCGAGCTCAGTCGATCTCTCCCGCTCTCAAAACATTTAAATGTTTGTATATGAATATTTTGCAATAAACTAAAAATATACAGTGTATAGCCTATATATATATATTTGTAAATTAGTAGTTATATGTTTCTCCATCATTTTTAATTCCATTACACTGTACACTGCCTTAAATTTAAGTACAATAAACTTGGATATTTAAGTAATTTCAACTTAAATTACATTAAACTGACTTTAAAAAAAAAAGTTGAATCTTGTATAATGTGAAATAAATAAATAAAAGTTGAAAATTGCTTAACTTGTTTTGATGAGTTATATCACTAAACATTTTACTTTAATGAAGACTTTTTTAAAAACCACTATGGAAAAAATTATTGGGAAAAAAATACTTCTGGAATCAGCGCTGCTGAAAAAGGGGGCGGGGTTAAGGCACTGCATGGGCCGCTATACACAATCCGTCTGTCATATCGGAACAGTCAAAGCCATTCGAGATCAAGTTGACTGTGAATGTATGAATATCTATATCTGCAATAGACTTCAGCAGATGATTTTGCCTTGCCTTTAATCTCGGCGGTCTCCACAACCAAGCTGTGCAGTGTTGTTGGATCATTGATTCTTTCAGATTTATTTCAATTAACAAACATGTTTTTATAGTTCTAGTTCATGATAATAACCCTGGTGCCAAACTGACCACTGTGATTCTAGAGTGTTTGTGGTGATTCAAATTATTATTACTATACTTTATTGCTATAAAATGTAAAACTATATAATAGTATATAAATAACACTAAAATAACACTGTGCGCTGGCAAACACAACTCACACTGTCATCAATTCAAACGCAGGTTGATATTGAACATAATTCTGCTGACTGCATGAAATGTCTACATTTTCGAGTGCTATTTTATCAGGTCCAGGTATTTAAAAGAGCTTGTACTGTAAATGATGCCACAGTCAAACAAGGCCAGTCTGTGATGTTAACAACTCTGAACTTCTTGAACTCGCATAGAAATGATTCAACAGGCAACAACAAACACAAGATAGAGAGCATAATTACCTGCAAAAATCACACAACCTGCCGAGTAAATGTACATTGTGAAGTTCTGCAAACTACACAAATGTGTGCTTATTTATAGTCTATATCACAAATGAATGCTTATTTGCAAGTTCTAAAATAGTGATTGAAACCGTGTGTAATCCAGATATCTGTGTTTGCATTCATTAGTGTGTGAATGAGCGTGTGTGTTTCATTTCTCTGTTTGCATTGGCCATTTGGAGGCAGACAAAAATAACAGCTCTCTTAAAGCAAACACATATATTTTACACTTCCTACCACAGCGAGGGAGGGAGACCAAGCATCCGTTGCCATAAATTACATACACACATATTTTCTCCTAATTTACTTTCAGTATAGATTGTTTTACTGATGTTTGTACCTACACTTTTCTCTTTAAAAGAAATCAAAACCAAATCAGAGAAACATGTTCGTTTCACATCTATACTCCTAAACAGAGGGCTTTTGTGTGTATATGACCCCAGTCAAAAGTCTGGGAGGAGTAGAAATTATTTTTTTCTGCAAGGATGCATTAACTTGATAAAAAGTGACAGTATAATTCACTTATAATATCACTAAACAATATTTCAAATAAATCCTGTTCTTTTGAACTTTCTGTTTATAAAAGAATCCTGAAAAAAATATAGCAGTTTCCACAAAAATATGAAGCAGCACAACTGGTTTCAACATTGATAATAATCAGAAATGTTGAGCATCATATTATCCAGATCATGTGACGCTAAAGACTGGAGTAATGATACTCAAAATTTAGCTTTGATCACAGGAATATTTTTATCTTTTTTAAAAAAAAGTTTTTACTGTATTTGTGATTAGATAAATGCATCATTTGTGAGCAGAAGAGACTAAAAGAAACTTACTTTAGTAGAAACTTTAGTATACATCGAGACTCTAAATATGTAGGCCTACGTATGTGCATTCGATAAATATAATATTTTATGCAACAACAACAACAAAAAATCCAATCCATTTACTAACACACGTACACTTCAAAATCTCAGACACGTGGCATAGTATATCAGTGCCAGCTGTAATTACAGTAATCTTTAAAATCCCCACTTCCAGGTCCAGATTTGGTTTCAGAAAATCTATCAATACACACCGTGCTAACCCTCTTAGCAAAGCCACCCAGATAATAACATCTATCAAACATGATTCACCCCTTACAATTTCCTATTTACCCAGTCTATGATTTATGGTGGTCATTATAAGGATTAAATACGTGCTACATGTGTGCACATGACGCCTGTCCCACACTTCACAAAGGTCCTTCTGTTTCACTGTCTGACTGAGCGCTGCGTGTGTGTGTGTGTGTGTGTAGATGTGTTTTGTGAACAGCAGTCCACACGCTCCTGCTCTAAACGGTTCAATTGCAACAAAAAGCGGAGGCCAACAGTAAAGCGCTGCGCCTGTGTGTCCATTGTGCAGCAGAGCTGGTTTGTCGTTCATTTATGAGCGTGTTTATTTGTATGTGCGCACTCATGTGTGATCAGTGACAGTCTGTGTGGTCTTTGAGGTCGTGGTTTGGCCCTCATCGGCCCAAAGAGGGAAGGACACACTTTAAAAGTGTTTCAGCGGGCAGGTCTCAAGGGTCTGTGTGGTTCATGCCCAGTGTTTCATGCCAACCCACACGACCCACACCACAGATCCACAGCGCCAGCACTAACACACACCACAGCCCACAGAAAATGACTTCTCCTTATGGACATCTGCCCTCTTTCTGAAATCACTCACCCACGCCAAAAAAGCAATAGAATGATAATATGGTAAAGTGATGGTATCAGATGAAATGTGATATACCATGGCACTGAATTTGGGATTATATCCATAAAATAGTATTATTATGGAACCATGACCAAAAGAAAAGAAAAGGAAAGAGTAATTCCATGCTAATATGTGATATACCATGATACTGAATTTGGTATTTGTATGGTACTCCTGGGTACTTAAGAAAATACATTTATATATATATATATATAGCAAATCTGCAAATCTGTGATTGTCTATGTCACAAAAAATGTGAATGGAATTCAAGTAGAAGGTTGTATATAAAGTTTTATATATATTATATTCAACTTTCTCTGCATACACACAGTACACTCATGTAAAGCAAATCTCAGCTGATTTAAAAAAAATTGTCACAAAATGTAACATATACATATATATATATATATATATATATATATAATTAACGTGAGTATACAGATTTCCAACTTTTAATATATCACTGGGCAATAATATGTAAACTATTTATTTTTATAAAATACAATATACGGCACTAAATGACAACAATATTGTATTTAAGTATAAAAATTGTAAAGCTAAAAAATATATAATTTTTTTTTAATTCCAGTTGACCTCACTAATCAACTAATTGACAACTAGATGACCATACTGTGCATGATTCAAAAAAAAAATTTGCATTCATACTTTAGTCAAAATATAGCTTCACAAGTGAAATGACTATCCTTTTCAGCTGATACTGTAACCTGTAAAGGATTATTTTCCAACCACCTGTCTTATACAGACACTTTTCAACATCCAGTCAAGCCCCAATGGATTAAATCAGTCTCATTCTACATTTTGTCTCATTTAACATCCCGTTTCACTGTGAAATACGCCAAGTTACAGGACGGGATGCTTTTTTCTTGTCCTGGCACTGAACTTAAGCAATGCTCGTGTGTAGTGGAGCTGATACATGGAGTGGCGAGTCATTGTGAAACACATGTCCAGTCTGTTGGGTCTCTGGCGCCTGTTCATCCACAGGACGTCCACTGCCCTGCCACTGTGATAAAGAGCCTTTCCTCTGACCTGTCACTGACATGCTCTCTTCCCAACACGACGCTTAGATTTACAACACCCTTCAAACCGAGAGACCAACACAATCTCAGCACTCAGCGGGTGGACCGCATCAATGAGAGTTCATTCATAAAGATGTTCCTGAGACAAAACCCTCTGGTACACAACCTCTACACTAAATATATCGCATCATTTCCCTTTACACACTCAGCAAATTATTTATGCATACAATTGAAGATGTCAAGTGTGTTTGTTGGCTAATATAACTAAAGCTTCCAAAACAGATCATCATATTAGATTTTAGATCCAGAACTATTCATCTAAACATTATGGAATAGTATACAGTAATTTAGTTCTAAAAGATGGGATAAACAATCAAAATATGTATACAAAAATTGCAAGCAAATATTAAATCACATAGACTACTTGCATAGTAGTTACAGTTACTGTAAGCTTTCAATAGCTCTGAAAAACGCTGGATGGAAATGACAAGATGTGCATACATTGTAAAAAATTTGCACAAAAAATGAATTGAGGTGAATAAATTTTTTATTCGATAAGAAGACATGTACATAAACTAAGATGGAAGCACATTTACCGAATAAATCCCTCAATGCACAACAAAAAAAAAACTCACGTGACTGTCTTAACAGAGGATGTGATTGGATGACTGAACTAACCAGCGGACCAATCACATCACAGCATCTCAAATGTTGGTTTGGTGGTTCTGAAATGCCCGAGTCAAAGTCTGTCATCAGAATGATTTGTTTTAATTCTCTCCCAGAAGCGTCTCGTGACTGCGTTCACAAACACCAGCATCCGAACGCAAGAGAACATGACGGCGTTTATTGTGTTTCATCTGACGCTCTGAGACGCAAGTCATTTATGATGAAGGACAACAGTCACAGTGGCTTCATGATCGCAGGAACTTCCACTTTTATTACTGATATTTTTAGTTCATTTCCCCGGAAGTGATGTTTTTGTTCTCCTGAACACATGGGATGGTATGACATTCCAAGTTAAATTTGGAAACTTTGGATGGAAACTAGCTAATGAATAAGGTATAAAAAACAAAAACAGGATGAACATTCTGGTACTACAGGTTTAAAACAACATGAGGGGGGAGTAAAATGAAGATGAAATAATTTCAAATAAAAAACTTTTCTTCTTTTCTTTATGTGGCTCTCATCTGTTCATCAACTCTAATAAGAACCATGAGGAACAAACTGAGGCAAATGCTCAGTGGAGAGATATTACGCTCTCTATAGTGCTGGCCTGCGTTCTGCTGCTCATCTTTAGACAGGAAACACTGTAGTCAGAGGACTGACATCACTCAGGCTGGAGTGTGTATATAACACACACACACACACACACACACACACACACACACACACACACACACACACACACACACACACACACACAGTTATCACTAACCAGAAGCCTCCTGTCTGGAGTCACTCTGACCCAGCAGGGTAGAGCTTTACAGGATTTACTACACAGATATTAAATCATGGAGAATTATTCTGAGTCCAGTTGTAAATCTGATCAAGTGCTCAGCAGAATAAAAGATATTGAATCCATGATTTCTATTTAACCCACTGAGGTCAGCCATAACTTGTGCATATATTAGTTACTTATCACTTTAAAAACTGGTCTTATTCCGCCAGCTAAAATGATCCATGTGCTGAAGAAATCATTTGGTTCATCAGGACCAGAGGTTCTCTGACAGCAGAGGAGGAAAATAATGCCTAATTCAAATAATAACATGCAACTGACAATATAATCATAATTAGGATAGCAGAATAAACAGGCTGTCAAAAGCTGTACGTCCAATCAAACTTTACTACAGTGCAAATTTTGATGCAAATTCATCTGTCATTTGGTAAAAGCTAAAGTCAAATTAGACAGATGCCAACTTGAAAACTATTAACCAAACCAGCAGAAAGCATTAAGGGAAAGTTTACCCAAAAATTTAAATTCTATCATTTAGTCATCATTTACAAGTTGTTCCAAACCTGTATGAGTTTCTTTCTTCTGCTGAACATAAAAGAAGAATTTTTGAAGAATATGGGTAACCAAAGAGGTGATGGACCCCATTGACTTCCATAGTGTGAAGAAAATAATAACCTTGGGGTCCATCAAATGTTTGGTTACCCATATTCTTCAAAATGTCTTCTTTTGTGTTCAGCAGAAGAAAGAAATTCCTACATGTTTGGAATAACTTTCTGTCCTGTCACTCTGCCAAAACACGTGACCTCAGTGTTTCCAGCCCGCTTTCTATCTCGATTACATTCACAGTGGCGTCGATGGCATCAAAAACCCTTACGGCGAGGAAAGGTCGACAGAGTAACTCCTATTCGACTAATCTGACATCACTGACGTCATTCCAAAATATATCCAACTAATATTTATGGTATGGTAATATTAACTAAATGTATGGATGTTGGGGAAGAATGCTCTTTTTGTAATAGTACTGAGGAGTCTATGCCATTTTTTTTTTTTATGTGAAAGATTTTGGAAAGATTGTTTTTTCACTTTTTCTGCCAAAATTAGAGTAATAATAACTTTGAATGTGAAAGCAATTATTTGTTATTATGTTCATGAAGATAAAAGCAAGGACAATTTTGTAAAATGTATTATTCTGAAAAGGAAAATTCTTTATTCATAAATGTCGATTATCTAAATCTCCTCCTTTATACAAGGTTTTCTGTAACAAACTCTTTTAATCAAGTCTCTTAAAGTTGTGAAAAATGTAAAAGAGAATTCTATTGTCACATATTATGAATCTGTGTTTGGTGTATTGTGAATGTCTTTTATTTATTTATTTATTTTATTTTTTCGTTTATGTTTGGAGCCTTGTCTTTGATGCCTGTTGTTTTGTAATGTTGTTCAATATATATATATATATTTTTTAAATGTCTAGTAACAAGGGATTCAAGCTTATCAAGCTCCTGCATACAGAACATGCATCTATACAGTATATAAAGTTTATGCTATAGTATACAAATGATCATCGTACCAGAAAATTATTGAAAGAAAGAAAGTTTGCGTTGTCAGTGTATTAATCTTCTATCTATACATTTCTGCCGCTATATTGAAACTTGCTTATTTACAAAATGGCACGAAAAGAAACAAGATGGAGTTCAAGTTATTCCTTGCTCATTTTATCAAACATGATGTAGCATAATGTTTTTGAGTGCAACACAAACCCACTATCACCACAATACATCACACGAATTAATCTTATTTATTGCTTACTTACTGATATTTTTGCTGTTCGAATCCCTCCAATGTGATGTCACTTCCTGTATGATTGTGTTAAGGAAGTGGCTTTTGTTATTTAAAGGGTTTTACAAAATACTTACACAGTTGAAATAATCAATTAAGACAATATTCTCTAGAAAAGTAGAAAGTAAAAAATGAAGAAACACCTGGAATACTTCTTAGTTTTTTTTTCCAGTTTTTAATTTCTCTAATTAAAAGAGAACCCCTAAAAATTGTATGTAAAAAATATTTATTTTATATTTATATAAAATATATATAATTTATATTTATATAAAATAAATATTTTATTTTATTTGTGGTTAAGAAACAGTAATAAAAAGTAAATCATATGATCTCAATATTGTGAGATTCATATTTTGTCCAGTATATTAGACATTTGATGGGGACATAAATTTAGTAGAATGAGAAATATCAGAGTTTGAGACTTTTATTGATTTAATAATGGATCATATATATATATATATATATATATATATATATATATATATATATATATATATATATATATATGATATTTATTTATTTATTTTATTTTACCACGGTTCAGGCTAAAGAAGCACAATTTGATCATTTTATTGCTGAAATAAGGAGAGTGGCGCTGGTCTACAAAAGGCACTGGTCTACAAATGACACGTGACCAAAAATACTAGAACATACAATGTGTGTGTGTGTGTGTGTGTGTGTGTGTGTGTGTGTGTGTGTGTGTGTGTGTGTGTGTGTGTGTGTGTGTGTGTGTGTGTGTGTGTGTGTGTGTGTGTGTGTGTGTGTGTATGTGTGCTCGTGTTTATATTACATTGTGGGGACCAAATGTCCCCACAAGTATAGTAAAACCTGAAATCACCTACATTGTGGGGACCAGCCAGCGGTCCCCATGAGGAAAACAGCGTATAAATCACATTAAGTAATGTTTTTTGAAAATGTAAAAATGCAGAATGTCTCCTGTGATGGGTAGGTTTAGGGACAGGGGCAGTGTAAGGGGACAGAATATATAGTTTGTACTGTCTAAAAACCATTACGCCTATGGAGAGTCCCCACAAAGATAGCGAACCAGACATGTGTGTGTGTGTGTGTGTGTGTGGTTGACATTGACAATATGGTAGCAGAGTAAACTGACTTGAGAAGATTGATTTTAATTTAACACAATATTTCATTATTATCTCACAAATCCCTGCAGTTCCATTAAGAACCTCTAGGGGTTTGTGAACACCTCGTTCAGACTCTAGACCAAGAACTATGAAAGGAAAGTAGAGGTACCAATGAAGAGAGAGAGAGAGAGAGAGAGAGAGAGAGAGAGAGAGAGAGAGAGAGAGAGAGAGAGAGAGAGAGGCAGCTGCCACATGTCTGCTATTAGCTAAGTGCTGGTGTTTATGGTCTGCACTGTGTTGCTCTTAAGTGGAGATTATGTCACTAACCAGCTCGAGATGGGGAAGCACTTCACACTGGGGTAAACAGCAACCTGGCAATGAGAGGGCGTCCATATCATGACCCTCGGCCACATGACTGGACCATTCCCATATGGAAACAACATGACTCCTAAAGTTAAAAAGTTAGTGTTGTTAGTGTTAAAAAGAGACAACTTTATATTGTTGAATTAAGAAAAGGGCCATGGTACTATACATAGGCTATATTATTTTTTAATATGCAGAACATGCATCAATACAGATCTTGTTTTGATTTTAAAATATCCCAGCTTAATTTGCAGAGACAACTAGACAACCATTCAAAGTTTGGAGACTTTTGAGACTTCTTCTCAAAAATGTTAATGTTTTTGAAAGAGTCTCTTCTGCTCATCGAGGCTGCATTTATTTGATTTAAAAAAAAAACTGTAAAAAACAGTAATATTGTGCAATATTATAAAAAATTTAAATAACTGTTTTCTTTTAAAATATATTTTAAACTGTAATTTATTCCTGTGATCAAAGCTGAATTTTCAGCATCTTTACTTCAGTCTTCAGTGTCACATGATCCTTCAGAAATCATATATTATGCTGATTTGATGATTAAGAAACATTTCTTATTATTATTAGCCAATCAGTTGTGCTGCTTTTATATTCGTGTGGAAACTGTGATACATTTCTTTCAGGATTCGTTGATGCACAGAAAGTGCACAAGAACAGCACTTGTTTGAAATATAAATTGTTTGTCATAAATGTCTTTACTGTCACTTTTGATCAATTAAATACATCCTTGCTGAATAAAAGTATTAACCCCTTTACTGTCACCCCTTTTTGATAATGGACATTAAAATGCACTATTCAAACTTAAATGTTTGTAATTCAAGAATGCTTTTGACTATAGGCCTAAGTGTGGTAAAGAAGAATAACAGCAGATCATTGCTGATTATTGCTGAAAGCACTTCAAAAAATGAAAGTATGAAAAAGTTATGGAGGTTTAAATTTACAGTAAATCAAATATAATTAATATTTTTTCTTTTATATAAAATATATATTTTACAAAATATTTTTTAATTACTCTAAAATGAAAGCCATATATCTAACCAAGTTGTGTTCCAAATTTAAAGTTGACATCACAAAAATTGAAGTTCCCATGAGATTTTTTTTAGGCGTAACACCCTAAAAAATAGCCACCGGGTGCCATTGAATTCAACTGTATGCATTCTGCCGTAACAAATTAATACATTTCTGTCCAAATATCACTTCTGTGACTAAATATGGAACCTTAAGACTCAGACCTTTCTGACAATGTGTTTTGTCAAGATTAGAAAAGGTTTTGATCATAAATGATGAAACATGATGATGCCCAAAAGGGGAGGAGCCTGATCAAAGAATTTAGAGTACCGTTTCTAAGGTAACGCAACATCCAATTTCAAAACGGTTTTCACAGGATGAATTCTGAGTTCGTAAGCTTTCAAATGATACCTAATTTATGATAACTACTAAAATATGTGATGTAATAAAATAAAAAAATATATAGGCTGTATATGTATAATATTATACTTTTTAGAGGGTAATATTATTTTACATATTTTTTTATTGACAAATACTAGATTATATGTTTTATTATGAACTTTTAGTTTGAAACCCAAAGTTTAAATTATTAAAAGTGTGTGCATCGACATTTTGTGACAAAGGTCAGATACTCTTCCTACATAATTTGTAATAAAAAACAGTGCTAAAATATCTATTTAGGAGTCTTAGACCTTTCCAACGATATATAGTTTGTCATGATTAAATTAGGATTTAATAGTTGTATAGCAAAGTAAAGTTAGGTGTCCCGAATACGGGACGGTGACAGTAAATGAATTAGGCTACTTTTAAAAAAAGTGTTGTCGTAAATGCAAACAGCAAACAGTCAATTCCAGGCCGCCATGAGGCACTTTTTGTGTTTTTGCGTGACTGAGGTTCTTATAAAAAGAGTTTGTCTCATAATTTGCTTGGTTTGGATGGTGTCCATCAGCAAGGGTTTTTTTATTTGGTGCGACGGACTGAACCCTCACTCACAAACCCCTTTCAATATGGTTCACATTTCTCATCTCATACGAAATGCACCATTAATCATCTGTCGTCATAATCACAGAATACAGGCTATTGATCTATATAAACACACTTGCATCCTCGGGGGCTTGATTTCTATCACGTTCACTAACTCAGACCACTGACAAAATGAACGCTGAAACCGTAGACAATTGAAATCGCTCTGCGGAAAACTCTCATTTCTCTTCGCGGCACAATTCCATTTGCAAACCATTAAATAAACCAGATTGAGATCATCTTCCAAACCAGCGTCTGCCTGTCCTCCACTGAGGTTCAAACCACACAGTCGTTGAGATTGAATGAATTTCGAGCTGCTGCGTTTCAGGCTCATCAAAGGAAACGGGAGGGGAAAGTGTCTCACGATTCTTCTGTCAACACTTCCAACAACTCGTTTTACTTCCACAATCTGATGCATTTCTCAATGAAACGGGATATTCGATGAGATTTCAAGTGGAACAATGAATTTTGCACAAAAATAAAGCATGTATTAAGAAAATAAATATGGTGGATTTTGATGTCTTGTTGACTTTAACAGTCGCAATCATGCATGCAGAATTCCAAGTGAAACAAAGAACACTGATGTTGTTGACAGACACAGCAAATGTGTCATTAACATCATAAATCACTTTTGATGATGTTCATTCGGCCAACACAAACTCCTCAATTCACGGGCCAAAACCTTCCAGTCCGAGTGCTGTGGCACGGCATGAAACGGAAGATGCAATAGTCTTTTCTTCCCTAATTGGGATGTGAATATCCACGTGAAACGGCTTCTCGAACAAGAAAAAATGTAGGGCGGGGAATTGATTGAATGGTTTGCTATTGGTGGGTGAGTGACAGGTTGTCCAGCCCTCACGCCAAACACGTCATGAGAGACAAGAATGATGATGAATTTTAAAAAACAACATGCATGGATAAATCATTCATAATTAAAAATAATAAATAAAAATAAAGAATTGCTCATTTTGATTTCATGGTGACTTTAAGCTTAATTTAAACTTCAAAGGGGCCCTTGTAAAAAATAAGTGCACTTAATCATATTGAATGTATTGTAGTGTACTTTACATCTTAAATTCTATTTTTTTATTTTAACTGTACTTGCAGATAATACAATATAAATTAAAAAAGCCACTTAAATAGAGTACACTTTTGGAAAGTGCACTTTGTAATAATGTCAAACATTGCAAATCCTTGTTTTAATAATTTTTTGTTGTGGTTTGAAGTACACTTGTATGTCGTTTGATGTGTTGACCAACATACTGAAGCATATGTAAAGTACTTATTATAATTTAACTGTAGTGTGTTATTGAATATTACATTTTAGTTAATGTATTTACTATATTTACTCAGTAGAAACTACAAGACAATAGCATTAATTATGAAATGACATACTGTATAAAGATGTACTTAAGCGGGTCATAAAGCTCTCTTCAGATAATCAAATAATGGCATTTAAAATAAATGTAACCTAATACATTTTCATTATAACAAATAGCAAATAACATGCAATATAAGTGTCTAAAAGCATTACATTCAGTTCACACTTGAGTATATTAATTTAAAGTAAATTATTTCAGTATATAGTGCTCTTTTTAAAAGTATTCTATAAAGTGTACTGCTTTTCGTAACACTTTATTTTGATGGGCCACTTTAGACATTCTACTAACTACAAGAAACTTTGCATGCAACTACATGTCAACTAACTCTCATTAGAGTATTAGTAGACTCTGCTTAATATCTGCTAACTCTTTATTCTGATGCTCCTCAACAGACTATAAGTAACTTTGCAAGTACGTCAACTTATTCTACTAACGCCTAACCTTAACCTAACAGTCTACTAATACTCTAATGACTGATAGTTTACATGTAGTCGCAAAGTTACTAATAGTTAGTGTCTAAAGTGGACTATTGAAATAAAGTGTCACCCTTCTTTTTCACAAAGGGCATAAGATTGTGTCCCTCATGGGAATGGAGCACAGGGGTACAGTTTGATTTTCCATCCAGGAGTGGTTGGTTCCAGCAAGAGTTGGGCTGGGATGTGGTGTTGGGCCCAGCTGTGCTCATGAGACAGTGCCAGCGAGGGCCTGGACGTCCGCCTAGAACCACAGCCGCTGACGGGACCGCACCTCTGTCAACCTGGAGCAGGACAAAGCACCTTTTCAGCACTCGCTCTCCTTCAAACTCACTGTTTTCCCTCTGCTTTGGTCCAGTCACCTCCAAGAGCTTGGAAAGAAAATTTTATTTATAATTATAATTTCCATTACAACTTTCATCCTGCGACCCTACAGAGGACAAGCTGTTTGGAGAATAGATGGATGATAGTAATTAGTGTTTTAAGTTCTTGTATCTAATATTTATATTTTATTTTTATTTCAGATTTGTATCAATTGAAGAAAAGGATTTTCAAAAGGTTGAATTTTAACAACACTGATATGTAGCAGACAAAACTAAGGAATTTGTTTTAAACAATATTCTGACAAAAATGTAACCTTTTGTGCATGTTTATTCTGATTCCTAAAAAATAAAATAACAGCATGCGGTTGAACAAATTTCATAATTTGTTTTTCATTATACATTAAAGGGATAGTACACCCTAAAATCAAGCGTAGCGTCAGTTCTGGCAGGTCACGATAGTCAAGCTCGCATCAGCTGACTCTCAGCTGATCCACGTCCGCCTATAGGAATACGACGCCTATCACCGTATACATATATAAGCTCCTTCAGTATTATCAGCAGCTATCACGTTTCTCAGGAGTGAATTACCCTCCTCCCTCCCCAGCTCCTCCTCTCGTCAGTCAGGATTTGACATTCTGATTCCCCTAGAATCAGAATAAATTCTCAAATTATGTTGTACTTTAAAATCTTGAAAAAAATTATATCCGCAAGACGTTCATGTTGGTTCTGTTCTGTTAACCCCAAGGGGGGTTATTGCAGCTCTCACCCAGAACGTAACCTTACCGCCAATCCAAACTGTTTGCTAATTGTCATTCGTATTTGACTATAGTGGTCCTGACAGAAATGAAAATTCTGTCATTGATTACTCACCCTCATGTTGTTCCAAACCCATAACACTTTCGTTCATCTTCAAAACACAAATGAAGATGTTTTTAATAAAATCTGAGATCTTTCTGTCCCTCCATTGACAGCTACGCAACTACCACTTTGACGCTTCAAAAAGTTCATAAAGAGATTGTACAAGTAATCCAAATGAATTTAATGGCTTAGTCCAAATTTTCTGAAGAGACTTGATCGCTTTTTATATGATGAACAGATTTAATTTAGGATTTTATTCACATTTAAACATTGATCAGAGAACATGAATAGAAGCTCAACCGAATCTGCGTAACTAAGAATGAAACTCTTTGGTTCTTGCACACAAACATGCTTGAGCTTCTGTTTTTCCACAACTGATGTTTGAGTTGATGAGGAAGGGACTGTCAATCAGATTTTATCAAAAAGATCTTCATTTGTGTTCTGAAGATGGACGAATGTTTTATGGGTTTGGAAAGACATGAGGGTGAGTAATTAATGACAGAATATTCTATATACTAACACTTTAAATATATTCAGGAAACTTTTTTTTTTATTTTTATTTTTTACTGTAAAACAAGTTACTGTGAACTTTTTTGGCTAATCTGTTTTCGCCAAGGGCACTTGAACAAGAACAAGCAGTAGAAAGAGGCAAAGACAGTTAGGGGGCGATGCTAGTTGGAAACTGGAATTAACGTTCCTTGCCAGGACAAGATGGGAGAAGTTCTTGTCCTCACAGGTTGTCGGCATTGAGTCACAGCCAGGAAGAAAACTGATTTAATTACATTCTAACCCCAAGACAAGCACAGACATTCCTGAGTGTTTGGAAGGGCAGCCTCCTTCAACCTGCAGCCGGCAAGCTAATTATCCGCACAATAGACACTGTGTCCAGGTAAATTACTTTAGATATTGCGCATTAGCTGAGGGAAAAATTGCAGGCAACAGGAGCGGGAAGGAGGTCATCCCTCTTTTATATGGTGTTGAATGAACCTTAGGATTCTTTGGCTCATCTGTTTCCCCGCTCAAATGAGCAGCTGTCTCTGATCCGCGCGCTACAGACTAATTAAGTCATGCTAAAACTGAAGCTGCAGCAAATATCACTCAAAACTGTATGAAAAGCAGCATTTAAGAAACAAGGTTAAGATTTGAGAACCAGTTAGTTATTATCTACAAAATGATTATCATGATTTTTGGTTTCATTAATAGTTTTGGAATGTCAATATCTGCAAAATAATGCAAAAACAAGAAATAGGCTAAACAATACATATTTCTGTCGTGTTGTCCTTGCTATGCAAATGACTCTGCATTCACAAGCAAATGACTCTTTTGTGTGAGTTATTTTTAAGAAATCAGTTAAAAAGACTCTTGAACTTCGTCGTAGCAGATTTCAAATTGCTCACTTAAAGGGGTCCGATTATGCCCTTTTACGAAGTCTTGATTTTGTTTTTGAAGTGTACTAGAATATGCTTTCATGCTTGATTGTTCAAAAAACACATTATTTCTCATATATTTTACATTATTATTATTATTATTCCTGTTTCAATGAAGCCCCTCCTCTCGAAATACAAAATGTGCTGTGATTGGTTAGATGGCCCAGTGTGTTGTGATTGGCAGCACTTAGCGCATGTTCGGGAAATATCCCGCCACTCTATAACCACAAGTTCTGCTCTTGTGTAAATATAAAGGATGATGGGAATTTCAAAACTGATTCAGACCCTGACAATGTTAACAAACAAGAGCCGCATCCAGAACGGATTTTTTGCAGGGAAGTTGCAAGCATTGATTTCACAGGACATTTCGGAGTGGTATGTTTTTCTTGAACATTATAGGTACGATGTTATCCACCATTTAATCATGATATTTGTGGGAAAACTATGGTTATACAAACAGTAATTGATCACAAAAAGGTGGTGAAAAGCCTTACGAATGCGAGAGCTTTACAAAAGCTATAGTAAACAACACTATATCAACACAAATGTTGGCTAGCCGGCGAGCATACCAACAACATAAAACTTATAATTAGAACTTTTAATAGAAAATGCAACTACAAATAATAAGACTTACAAGATGTCATCCACAAACAACAGATTGTCCTGACAAAGTGTAAACTGCTCCATTTCAGGAGAAGCTTTTATGTGTTGTGTAGCCTGCTGTTCTTCATAAAATGTGCAGCGCACAGATACACATCGAGATTATAATGTTCAGGAACAGTGTTTAAAATAAATTTGACCCATTCTAAATTCGTCAGCCTTAGGACGGTCAAACAAATGAGTTGTGGAAAAAAACAGCGTCTCTTTGACAAAGTAACTCATCCAGGCCTTGTCCTTTTCTGTGTATTCTGTGGGCGGGGATTATTTAAATGAGGACCATTATGACTTCATAAAGTCCGGAAAAATCGCGTTGTAGTCCAAACGAGCCGCTCGTTGTAGTTCTTGGAAAGGGGATTCTATCAAATAAAATATCTCCCTTTGGAGTGGACTTTGAGCTTTGTAACCTTGTAGATCTTTTCTATGCTCAAACAGATTATACACTAACTAAAGTTGAAAAAGTGAAAAAGCATAATAGGACCCCTTTAAGTCACAATTTTATTGTATAAAACTGAATAATTTCCAGAACTGATTCATTTAGACTTTTCTATGACATTAGATATTTGTAGACTGTCTAATATCAAAGAAAACAGTTTAGTAAAAAACAATTGTTTAAAGACGTTAAATTCCTTAGCTGTTGATGCACAACTTCTGGATTATAGACGTTCATAGCTTCACGTTCCACCTCAAAATATGAGAAAAACGCCAGGGCAAGATCATCAGAGCTCTGATGATCTGCTCATCTGCTCATTTTCAATTAAAGCTCATTTATGAGACTGTGTTTCTTTATGGCTGTTTTTATTGGCCATCATGAAGATTGGAGTTTATGACAGTAGCTGCACATCTGCTATTCCTCTTAAACTTTAGAGACTCTATTGACAACTTAAGCCTTGTAGAGACAAGCTTTAATATCTAACTTGATCATTTTTAATAAACCTTTGAGGTGAATCTGAGGACTAGCTTGTACCTACCTTAATTTAAAACGCTCACATTTCTCTTGTGTAGACAATCGCTGCACTAAAAAAAAATACTATAAACCATGCAGTGCAACAATAAGAAAACACTGGGACATGAAACTAGCAATTTGCTTGAGAATTCATAACAGCATACTGCTTAAATTCTGCTCTTTATTTTTTGACAAAAAAGATGATGTAGAAAAAGCAGGAGCAGTATGCTAGTATACTGTTATAATTTATAAATTCAGTCATTGTTCGCCTAACAACTCAGTCACTACTTCTGATATTGCATAAATAGTAAATGTGGTATGCTAGTATGAAAATCTATACCTACAAATACCAACTTTTTTCGGTACATTATGTGATAGGAAAGTTTTCTAAAATGTTATGTTCAATATATATTACATATATAATGCAATTATTAAATACATTATTAAATATGCACTAATTTGCATACATTTATAGAACAGAAATCTGAACTGGATAAAGACAGATTCAAATTTCTAGTTTAATTTTGTGTTTCATATTATATTATTATTTAAAAAAAATTAATAAAGTAAAAATAAGTGCTGCTGAAGTGGAGATTTCTGGAGAGAGAAAAAACAGCCGTAAAATTATGTATTGTAATTGATATCTACAGATGTAAATATATTAAATGTTGTAACTTGTTTATCTTTCCACTAGTATGAAAAAGGTAAAGTTATGGAAGCACAACAGCCCAAAATTGAAAACAATGGTTTTGCCTATATAGGGTTTGCCTTAATAAACAGAAAATACACACATCCTTTAAGACAAACTGAGTTGTGTGAGATGATCCTCAACAGATAATGCTTTAAAATTACCTTCAGAAATGTCTCTACAGAAGCCGACTCTGAAAGTATAATTCACACACTGAGTTTGCTATGTAAGCATCTAAACCATGGTTTGTGTTACTGATTAACTCCACCGTCACCGGTGTGTTATCCGTGAGTGTGGGTCTGTCTTGCCCGCTCGTGTTGACATTCCAGAGGACCGGACCTTGTGCAAACAGCCTCCTGACAGATGGAGGGTATGAGAAGGAGTAGATTGAGGTGGTAGCCAGCGCTCTGATGGGCCTCCTCATGTATTTCAACAGCTCTGAGCTGAAGAACTCTATGTGGCAGATGCTCATCGCAGTCTCTCATTAAGCGGATCATACAGGCTGGTGGAGACCAGTAATGGGGTCTAAATGCTTGTGTCACTGATGGTCATGACAGGTTTCAGTCACCATAGTTATTGTCCCATGACCCAAGTAATCTCATAAGTGTCTCATCTAAAGATCACAACAAGGTCTAAAAACAAGGGCCTTAAATTAACACTCGCCAAGCACCGAATGCGAGTAAAAATCGGTATATGAAACGGTGTCTATCGCCAGTTGGCCTGCCAAATTTGTATGAATTCTAACAATACAATGTTGTGAGAACATGAAAGTGAACAACCATCAACGACGCTCGGGACAGTTGACGAGGCATTGCTGCGTCATCATGAAAATGTAAGTCTTGCTAATTTAAATATTCAAGCGCAAGAGGATGCCAAAGGGAACTCGATTCATTACTCGCGCACCGCGTGGGAAGTTTAAACATCCGAAGAAAGCGCCCAGAAAGCTGTGTCTCAGAGACCCCGCAAATACTAAATTGAGCTCTCTTTTACGTCTTCTTGCGCTTGAATGGACAAATTCACACAAAATGATGCCTCAAAATGTCCGTCTTGGCGAGTTTAGTTCTAACCCTAATCAAACACACCTGAACAAGCTAATCAAGGTCTACAAAGTTACTAGAAAATTGCAGATAGGTGAGTTTGATCAGGGTCTGAACTGAAGAATTTGAAGAACCGATCTGTGCATTCGGTCTTAAAGTGACAGCAGCTGCCGTCTGTGTTTTAAATGCTAAAAAACACTAACTGCTCTTGACTGAATAACCTTTGTAACTTTAATAAGGATTCATCTATGTTTAATGTATACAGTGAAGACTATGAACTGAAGTGTTATTTTACATTTGATTAGCCTATTTATTCAGTTTATGTACCTGAACATTTGTAATTTTCCCTTCTATCTAAAATTTAGCTGTAATAACTGCCTGTTTTTGCAAAAAAACAGTTTCATGTCTGGTAAAAAAAATATTTATGGCCGGTACATTTTCTTAAGTCACCGTCCATTGGCAGGTATGGCAAAAAGTTAGTTTTTTTTATCTAAAACTGCTAACATACAGCATGCCAAAATAGCAAAGCTCGAAAGTAACGTCAGATATCTCAATACACTTCTGCCACTGATGGTCATGACAGGCTTCAGTCATCATAGTTTTTGTCTCATCTTTTTGTTTTACTCTCTTCTTCGTTCTGAGGATCAATCTTAAAAGCAAATGTTCTTGATTGGCAGTGATGGTTCTATGAACCTTTTCACTTCACAAAAGGGTCTTTATAAAGGAAAAAGTTCTTTAGATTTTTTTAAATGTCCTTAATACTAAGAAAAAAGTGATTATTTTAAGAGCTGTTCACTGAAAGGTTCTTTGGGAACACCACAAATGGTTTTTCTATGGCTTTTGCTGTGAAAACCCCCTTTCGGAACTTTTATTTTTTAAAATGTAGTGTGACGCCATTGGGATGAGCAGCTTTAAACTGTCTTAAACACAGCCTTATGAAGAACAAAATGACCTGTGATGGCACTTTTCTGGGAATACTGGTTTCTACAGGAATGAAAAGTCATGTAAGAGGTCTCAATTTTTCTACAAGACATCGATGAGATCAAATGATTGATTTGCTTGGGTTAACATCTGCTTTTCAGATGTTTCTCCTAAGAAAAAGACCCCAGTAATATCATAAGTGTCTCATCAAAAGATCTCAAGGTCTCAAACTGCTCACATTTGCCAAAATAGCAAAACTTGAAATTAATATTAGATATCTCAATATGAACATTTCTTATCAAATTATTTCCACATTAAGACGTGTGTGTCTGTGCACTTGAAACTTTCACAATATGTGCCAGGATACCAGAAAAAGACAAAAAAACAAAAATCACACACAATTCATTTTTTCCATCTTTAATTTTACAAATCTGTCAGGAACATTTGTTGAGAACAACCTCATCTCATTTGTCTGGAAGAAAATGAAACATGAACAATTAATACTTTTGTGTTTTGAAAACTGTATTGTTGATGTGGGTAAAACTGCAAAAAATATATACTGCAACCTTTTTTTCCAGTATTTTGTCAAATTCAAATGCAAACTTCAGTGTGAGTAAAATAGCCGGATAAAAACAACATCCTCTACTATAGAAAAGGGATTAGCTGACTATAAAAATGTACGTTATTTTTGCATTTGAACTTACCATTCACATTTGTATATAAAAAAACGTAAGAAATGCAAATCTTTCGATACCACCTACAAATAATTATTTGTACCATTACCTCACTGAAATGTCATTTTAAATTACAAAATAAACATTGTGAATCATTATCGTTTCTACTGTCATCATTATTAATATTATTATCTCTTTATTATTTTGATCTTTTTTTATCCTTTTGATTCTTTTTAACATAAGTCAATAAATTAACATGCTATCTCTTTCCCTGAAAGCCAATACGTGACTGTGTCAGCAAGTGAGAGTTGTGCAGGACCCGACATTAAACGTTTCCCGGATTCAAACCAGCACCACAGCTCAATGTGTCTGGAACATATGCATGAACAACTGCACCAAAATAAGAGTTTTGTGGCTTTTAGTGCATATTTGTTCATTTTGAGGTCATCTAAATGCTAGTGAACTCCTAATAGAAGATAAAGAAAATAAACTTCCTGTTTTAACAGGAAATACCTCAAAACACACAAAAAAAACAAACACTTTTTTTAATGTCGAGTCCTGCTGTACATGTGCGAATGTTTGTCTGGGAATGTAATAGAAACATCTAGACTTGTCTACATCCATTTTTGACTCTGGAGATAAAGAGGGAAAGAGGAAGAATTGTTCGGAAGTCCATACAAAAAATAATTCATTGTAAATATATAATATATATTTTTACATATTTGAATATATTTACAAATATACCCAGCACTATATACCATGTTTTAATATTATTATTTTTTTACCAATAAGGATAACTGGTTGGGCTTTTGTACGATAACTGAGTTATCACGGTAAAAACGGAACATTTAAAAATAAAACATTTTTAAAAACCAACCGGAGGCAGTGATATGTTTTCTTCTACTTCTTCTTCTGTTAGCTGTGTGTTTCCATATAGTACTCATTTCCTATTTTCTCCTTTTCGTCTTGGTTTTAGTCTCTTAAGAGTTCTGTACACGTGCTCCATTTCATTTCACTTGGGAACACAGACTCCTGGAATGCCAAGCAACGGAATGATGGCAAGAATGGAAGAAAATTCCAACAT
The DNA here is from genome assembly GCA_031834385.1 of Semotilus atromaculatus. Lineage (NCBI taxonomy): Eukaryota > Metazoa > Chordata > Actinopteri > Cypriniformes > Leuciscidae > Semotilus > Semotilus atromaculatus. The sequence continues at coordinate 34,783,902 of JAULUF010000025.1, forward strand.
AAAAGGAAAAAAAACAAATCTGCAAAATAAACAACAAAATAAAAAAAAGAGGTGTGCCCTTGAGAACAGTCACTTTTCTCTGGACCTCGTCCTCTTCTTAAGAGCTTGGTCACGTGTTTTTGTGTGCGCAAGTGTGTGTTTCCACAAAAAAAAAAAAAAAAGCACCTGCTCCTCACACACTTCAGTTTCTTTCCGGAAAAGCAGCACTCGGGCGTCTCAGCCTCCCTCAGCACGCTCCCAAAGTCCAGCGGGAGCTTCACCAGGAGTCTTGAGGCAGCGTACGGTTCTGGGTGGGTAAAAGTGAACTGTGGGTAAAAGTCTTTCACTCTTTTGCAGAGCTGGAGGTGTAGCTTGGATGCGGTGGGTCTGGAGGACGTTGAACGGGCTCATGTCTTTATGCCTCCGTTGATGTGCTGGTACTTGGGAAGGCAGGGCTCGTCTGCTAAAGGGTCGTGGGAGAAGACGGAGTCGTCTCCGGAAGAGCAGGAGCTGCGTGTGTCGGGGAAACTGGGAGAATACTGCTCCACTGGGGCACACAGGTCCAGATACTCCTACAGACACAGACCAAGCTATCAGCATATACATTCTTATGCAGTCCAGCTGTCGCATTTAATAGAAAAAAACATATAGCCAAATTATATTTCAATTAGGAATGGAGAACCTTTCCCAGTTGGAAAATAAAACATATTTCTATGGGGAATAATGCATTTGAAAGCAGTGTTATTTTTGGATCAGTACTAGATTTTAGTTTTATATTTTTCATTTTTATTTTAGTTAAAGTGCAAATACTTTTTTGTTGTGTCAATATTTTTATTATTTTTAAATATGTACACATAGTTTATATATATTTGTAAATATCATTTTTGTTTACACCTACTTATAATATTGTTCAAACAAAGATTTGAGGTCTGTAAGATTTTTTTTAAATGTTTTTTAAAAGTCAATTACAAGGCTGCATTTTAAAAATACAGTAAAAACTATAATATTGTGAAATATTATTACAATTTAAAATAACTGCTTTCTATTTCAATATATTTATAATTTATTCCTGTGATCAAAGCTGAATTTTCAGCATCATTACTCCAGTCTTCAGTGTCACATGATCCTTCAGAAATCAGCATAATATGATGATTTGCTGCTCAAGAAACAAATCTGATTATTATCAATGTTGAAAACAGTTCCAATTTTTGTGGCAACCGATACTTTATTTTATTTAAAAAAAAAAAAAAAAATGTTTTACTGACCCCAAACTTTTGAACACTAGTGTATATAATCAAATAATAATTGAAAACTCAAATAATACTTTCCGCTGTGGTTCACCAGCAATAACACTCGACTACTAGTCGCTTCCTTCAAAATACAGCACGCTCAAATGTTAGAGTACTCAATCCGAGTTTAACCAAGCTGGAAACCACTGTGGCAGATTCCACGTCTGAACAGAACGTCATGTCTAACCAATATATGGTTATCGAAATTCAGTGAATCAGAAGGGACCACACCTGAAGACATATATATATTTTCGAAATACATCATATACAGTGTAAGAAAAATGTACAGAAGAATGTATTTCCCTGGTTCATTCCTCAAACAAAATTGGAGCCATTTTCTCTTTGTGGCTGGTACTGAGCTATTTGACTAGAGGAAGAGGGGGGTTTTAGGTTGCTGAAAATGAGTGTTGGATTGAACTCTCGCTGCTCAACACAAGGCAGCTCACATTACTAAAGACCTTCACATCTGTGAGCAGTTTAAGACGGGGGGAAGAAAGCAGAGGCACTTTATTACATTTCTAAAGTTCAAAACGGCGAGCGAGAGCGGGGCTTTTGGCATCATCTCTCTTCCACGGCTCAATCCCCCCTTCGACAAGTTCTGACAGATTTCCATCCCTCAGCCCGGCACACGGATATCGTGGATGACAGCTAGGGAACGGAAAGAATCGTCTAGCGTACCGTCGTAGGGATCCACCTGACAATTGAGCAACGCTAGCCGCACTCGCAAACACAAGCCTGGATGAAATCAAGCACGAGCAACTCTCGACCTGTACGCTGACCGCACAAACTGTTTCCTTCCCTTTGCGGATCTTGCGAAATGTTGCGAGCTGGAGCCAGCGTTGGCATGGGTTTGATGGATCCCAGAACTATAGAGAAAGCGTGAATGGTTTCAGGTTTGTGTATGCATGCGTGTGTAAATGTGTGCACATCTCACCTCGTTGGTTGCCAAAGTGAGAATGCGGTCCAAGTCCTCAACCAACTGTTTGAATGTGGGCCTGTGGGAAGAGATAGCATGCCAGCAGTCCTTCATCATCATGTACCTGAGAAAGAGGAAAAGACAATGTGACATCATTTATTTATTTCTATGCTTTGTTTTGGAGATCAAGTGCGGTGCAACCATGAGTAATCAGACATGCTCAGGCGAGGATGTGTGCGCTAACTATCTGGTCTGTTGAAAGGGCAACATCTCAAAGCTACTGCAACGTCTCATTTTGGCAGGACACCAACGTGAAAGTTTGTTAGGTCATTGACATTATGGCTGATAGATACTTTTTGGGGGTTAGGGTGAGAGGAGCTCATTTGTCACTGCGAATGCTATGAGAGCCAGACCAAAGACTACCACTGTGAAACTACAATCTGTTGGTTGTTCAAGTGTCTTGGAAGATCCAATTCACACTAGCTGGGAAATTAGCTTCAAGGTGACATGAAACAACAACAATAGCGTAACTAGCTCATTCACACAATAAATGCAAGGCAAACATTGGTAAGAAAAAAGTGGTTAGTGGGACACTAGAAGGGGTGACTTTGCCATCAAAGGAGCTAAATAACAACTAGATTCGGCCTGAATAATCATAGTAACACAAATTGCTTTCACTTAATGCTGATTACATCATACACTGGAGCAGCAGCCACAGCCGATTCTGCCATAGTCGTAGGCTGTGTAGCATTGTGTGTGCGTGAATGTGTGTGTGTGATCCTTTTAGGCCGGGGCGGGTTTGTTTTGGTGATTTCAAATATCAGTAGCGATTAGCAGAAATCACTTATACTGCAGCTTTAACTAATATATAATGAAAGCCAAAAATATGATTTAACAAAGGTGAGATGGACGCCGGCTTAACTAGCTCAATGTCAGTAAATGCAAGCAAAGAAAAATGGTTAGCATGACACTGACTTAACTATTACATGGGCACACTGAATGGAAGATATGATAAATAAAAGGTTGGTTGGATGATGCTAGCTTAACTAGCTCACAGACACTAAATACAAGACAATGCAAATGCAATATAGAAAAAAATGGTAGAAAAAAAGATTAATACGACACTGTATGCCAGCTTAACTAGCTCACTGACATGCTAAATTCAAGTTAAAAGATGGTAGGATAATAACCATTAGTAGGATATCAGCTGAGCTCACTGATAATGTAAATGCAAGACAAAAAGTGGTAGAAATAGAGGTAGCACTTTATTTTACAGTCCTGTTCCCCATGTATGTACTTATAGTTATTACAATAACTGGGTAATAACTAGGTACTAAGCCTAAACCTAACCTTAACCCATGTTGTTACCTTATATTACCCAGTACTTTCTTAGGCAAGTACACTGTAAGTAAGTGCACATAGTGTAAAATAAACTGCAACTGAAATAGAAAATGATTAAAATGGTAACCAGGACACTAGTTTAACTAGTCATTGAATGCAAATAAAAATGATGAAAAAGGTTAGTGGGGAGACAGCTTAAACTAACAGACATGCTAAATTATTTCAAATATTAATAGATTTTAGCGATCAGGAAAGTATGCTATTACAAACCATGTAACATGAAACCTTTGAGAAAAGAACACTCACAACTCGTTGGTGCAGTTAGCAGGTTTGTCCATGCGATGACCCTCTTTTAGTAGCTTAAAAAGCTCCTCGACAGGTATTCCAGGATACGGAGAACCGCCGAGCGTGAAGATCTCCCACATTAAAACCCCAAACGACCAGCTGGAAGAGACAGAAACACACATTCATCAGATCACTTTCGCAGTACAACACATTCCTCTTGTGGTTCATATCACACTTTCAATCAGTGTTTTGACAAAATACAATGCGAGTGTATTGACATGCAATTGAAATGTTGAACAATCAGCATTTTGTTCAGTTATTCTCAACAACCCCTGTCAAAGGGAGCAAAACATTCCAGCCTCTTCTGTGGTACCATCACTTCCCTATCCCCAAAATTTGGATGAGGATCGCTCTGTGAAATTAAGCCAAAACTCCAAATTTGATCCATTTACAGCAGTGATATTTGTTGGCGCTAACAACGCAGTAGCTGTTGGGGTCTAAATGCGGTCTTTTCTCGAGCGTCTCAGACTGTGGGACCACTCTTACACGACTCAAATGACTCTGGACTCAAAGCTGGCTTTTGTCCTCCATGGAACGCCACAATGACACATATTGTCCAGCCAAAACAAACATTAGCGAGACCCACAGGAAACAAACGTCCAGAGGGCGGAAGATTGTAGCGGGGAATGATTTTTCATCACATGCCAATTCCATGTTGCTTCATCTAAGACGGGGGGGGGGGGTGTGTGGGTAAGAGTTTACACAGAGGGTTCCACACGTTTTGACTCATCATATGAGAGTCCCAAAATAGGCCGGAGGACATGCAGAGCCAGAAATCCTTATCATCTGCATAAGCTTTTATTTATCCTGCTGAGTTGACAAAAGCATTTCACAATCACAAGATATATAACGGTTTGAAATTATGAACGCATTACACAATGTGCTTAAGAAACAGATCTCCACAGATGCACACACACACACACTATAGAATAGAAATATCTTAAGTGAGATCTCTGTAACTTCTCAATTGCTTCTTGTAATGAGATTCAAATGATTGAAACTTTTGTTGCAGTCTGCTTCCTCTGAAAAAAGTGTCTCAAAATGTTTTCAGATACCAAAGTTTAATAATAAATCAAAGATCTCAATATGAACTCCAATATATCTTCATAAAATTCTAGTAAGATCACATGACCTAAGCTGCTCTCTACAGTACATACATTTAACAGCTCTATATACTGTCAAATATTGACTCATTTATGTTTTTTTTTTTTTTTGCTCCAATGGAATTTTTCAAGAAACATCTTAGACTAAGTATATATTGTAAATGAAGCACAAACTCATCATTTAGTCTCCTGAGCTACAAAAGAGCAATCTCTGAGCAACACAATGTTTTTTTTCTGGTTGAACTCCTTTCTGGTGACCCGTTGCAGTCACAAAACACGAAGCAAAGCACAAAGACTCTGCTTTCCTTTACTCCTGCGGTCACTCGTCCACGTGTTTGTTTACATAATCAGTTACCCTGTTTGTCTTCTTCTCGTCTTTATCTAGCGCCGCATCTTCGCTGACATGCTTGCTAAATTCATCATCTCTATTCAGTCACCCCGTGTAACCACTGCTAACCTCCCCATGATCAATCACTCACACTGAGAGCACAAAAAGGGTCACTGCAATGCCCTCTTGAACCCTTACGCTTCAATGCAATAAGCCGCAATCAGCTTGCGTCTACTATTCTCTAGCTAATAGACTTTGCTTGCTAATTAGCAATGAATGGGCGAATCTCAAAAAAATTTACCTCAAAATTAACAGAAAGAAATATAAAAAATAATATTTTGCATGAAGAAAACATGCTTAACTTTAAATAAATAAATATATATATGGGTGACACCTTGTTAATCTAATATAGCTGACCTTGCATGGGGCCGGACGAACCTTAACCATAAAAGCCATCAATTTAACATCCAAAGCAAATCCACACACATGCATCCATATTTTCATTTTTGCAAGCTCTGCAACTTACATCATCCCATTCCCTGGGGGCCTTGTTTGTAAAAACATGCCAATTGTTATTATAATTTATGTATTAATTTAATATGATGTCATATATAGATTGTATCTGCCTCTGAGCCAATCAGAGAGCTCAGGACCCTAGCTGAGATAAAAGATTCAAGAGTTTGCCATCAATAAGGGTCTCTTTGCTATTGATTAAATTTTACTGCACGGACCACACAAAGAGCGGACACAGATGACAAAAGATAATGACCTGCAAGAGATTACAAAAACAACACACACACTTACAATATATCTCATTAGGGGTGGACAGTATGGCCAAATTCTTAAATGATAATGTCTGTTTTTGTACATTCCAAAGCATTAAATAATGGACAAATTAAAGATTGAATTTGAAACTTGAGGATCAGATTATTTATAACAAAAGAATGTGACTGCAGCCCAAGCATGAAACCAAAACTTAAAAACGCCCCGCAGAGGCTGCGTGAAAAATCCAACATGCACCAAAGCGAAACTTCCGGTTCGTTTCATCTCTTTATGAGACAAAGAAAAAAAAGTAAGCTTAAAATGAGATGAAACAAGCATGTACTAGCGGATAAATGCAAACTCAAAATGACAAAAAAAACAGGATTATTTCACTCTATGGAAAATAAAAAGAGGGGAAGAGACATTTAAGTGTTCAGAAAAAGAGAAAACAATGGGGTAGAGAGGCGCTGGAGAGAGGAGTGTGATGGGACGGAGTGAAGGGAAGATCGAGGGCATTTCCGTCCAGACTCTGGGAGGTGAGAGTCTGGCCCTTCTGAAGGGCTTTGAAGCTGCGCAGATTAGTAACACAGCACTGGTCGCAAGTCGAGCGTGAAATCTCTCGCTTTTCGGTGTACCGCTGGCCGCGAACAGCCCTTCTTCTTTCTCTGCCTTACAAAAACACTTCCTTAACTTTCCATCACTGTTCAGAAGGGAATCAATTCTCGTACTCTCAACTCACCTGCCAGCAGTTCCTATTCATTCCCAAACTACTCGCTTTATACAAACACACAGTGACTCCAATCACAGTAGAAGTGTTTTCCTGCTCTCCAAATCTACCGAAAACAGGACCTTTTTCAATTTGTAGAAAGACAAACATCTCTAACAGTATAATTTTCAAAAGCCATTTAGACTTCGATCCATTACAACTTCCGCATTTCCTTCAAAACCACTGTGTAGAAATAATAATAAACTATTAGCGTTCTATAGGCAAATTTCCTGTTATAATTGGCTTAACTCGTGACATGTGGAACCAGTAACATTTGCACTTTCATACATTCAAGGTTGTGATAGAGGTTTTTTTTTGCAATTGCTTAGGTTCAGTAAATAATATGCATGGAGTAGAGAGTGAGTTTTGGTTATAAACCTAAGCAAAAGCTCAATAATAATCATGTTTTCTATTATATGTCCACTTAAAAGAAAAAAAGAAGAAATGAAGCACACAAATGGTTGACTTACACATCACTCTGGTGCGTGTACACTCGGTCGAACAGCGCCTCTGGAGCCATCCATTTCACTGGCAGACGACCCTACAGACATCAATAGGAGAAAAGGTCAAAGACGGTCGACACACAACAACATCCACACACTTTATCTGTACGAGACCCTCGTTAGCCTGAAATTTCATTAAGCCACAAGCAGCCAATAATGATTGGGAATTAAATCCTGGTGGGACATATCGCCGAACTCTAATTTCCCGAAGGAGCCATTGTGGGGGTTTATAAATTGAGGCTAGTGGAGAAGATACAAGAGTCAATGGCATTTACAGTGCTAGATCCAATAGGAAGGGCTCTGAGTTCACAATCTCCTGGCTCAGAGTGTTTTATTTAGACAGGGTTGAACTAGTGTAATTGAATCTAACCCCAGCCATTAATCAGTCATCAGTATCGCTCAATCTGGGCTTTGCTCGTTGTTTTAATAACGCCAAACTATGTTTAAAATATTCATGGCCAGATCTTGGTGACCTTGATAAGAACTTAGAAATAAATCAGGACTAAAGCAGAACTGGTGAGTTAAGTTTGGAAAAGTTTCTGCTTATATTTACTTCCATGTTGTAAACTCCAAGTCCAACCAGTTAAAGGTTGGCAGGCTAGTTTTGTGGAAATGGTAGCTGGTTTTCTACTGGTCCAACCAGCTCTAACCAGCATGACCTAGAAGGTCCATCAGGATTCATTGATCAGTTGAATTTCCAGCTGTTGAACCTGATTTTTCAACCTGATCCACAAGCTGGAAACCCAATTGATCAACCATCCATACATCTAACAACTGTTAATGACCAACTATAATCATGCACAAAAAGACTAGGAATGTTTATTAAGTCGCAACCCTTATTAAAAGGGTCCATTTTGATTTCAATCCAACAGCTGATCAAGGTCTTCAGGATTACTAGAAACTTCCATGCGGATGTTTTGGAGCTGGTTGGAGACAGTGGCCCTTGAGGAGTGGAGTTTGACACATGTGAACTAGAATCATGCAAAATAAGGAATGTTTATTTATTACCGGTGAGTAAATAGGATTATTTAAATTGAACAATGATTATGATGCTATCAGGATTCACACACTCTTTCGCCGCCATGTCTGATGACCTAAACTCTTGGATGAGTGATTTACAGCCTAAACAAGCATCTAAGACTGGTATAATGGTGGGAATGAGAGTTAAAGCTATGCTAATGTGTTTAGGTTTGTCACTAACATTTCTTTCTCATGAGCTTGAACAACAAGCTTTGGAATAAGAGAAGAGGGCAGGGCCAAATAAGCAAAGAGCTGAAATCACTTTACACGCCGACTGCCTGGGAATCTGCAAATCATGCCAAGACTGGTGAGAGGAGGGGGGGATGTGGCAGATAAACAGAGGGGAAAAAAGGAGAAATGGAAGAGAGAAAAGGTGAGAGAACAAAGAGGGAGATGGCGGGAGGCTGAAAGGAGTCGAGCCTGAATATAACTGTATAAAGGATGATTCAAGACCCAATGAGATCTAAATTGGAGTTTTTAGTCCATGTATATTGGATTTAAGGCCATTTATATGGTTGTGTACACTTAAACATTGATAACATTAAGATTTAGTAGATTTAGTAGTATTTCTTATCAGGAAAAATGGACCAAAAGCATTGAGAACTCATCTTTACTCAGAAGTTTATCCCAACTTTTGCCTAAATAAATTGCTTAGGAATAAAAATGTCCTTCTGCTATGTCGGACTGGCAAGTAGCAAACTACAGTTCATGTGATTTAAAGGCTATTGACCATTACATAAAAAACAAAATACTACATACTACTTTTCAAAAGAGTACAATTGATCGAAAGTGACAGCAAATACATTTATAATGTTGTTCTTTTAAAAAATCCTTAAAAAAAAAAATCCGTTCGGAAAAATCCTGGAAAAAAAGCATCACGTTTTTCTGTTTTAACTGTTTTAACATTGATAATAATAAGAAATGTTTCTTGAGTGATTTCTGATTTCTTTGCTTCACAGGAATATATTAGTTTTTAAAATGTATTCAAATAGCAAACAGTTATTTTAAATGGTAATAATACTTCACAATATTACTGTTTTTACTGTATTTATAATCAAATATATGCAGCCTTTATGATCATATCATAAAAAAATAAGTTTGAACAGTACTCAACATCAACACAACAGATAGTAATGAAGTGCCATTACATGCATCTTTAAATACAGAAAAAAATGCATACCGAGATGAAAAGCAACAGGAAATGTGTTTAAAGGACAAGACACATTGTCCTGACGAAATGAAACTCACATTTGTGGTCTTTTTATAGTAATCTATATTGTGGACGTCTCTGGCCAGGCCAAAGTCTGCAATCTTCATAAAGTTGCTTTCTGTGACCAACACATTCCTGGCAGCCAGATCCCTGTGTATACACTGCCATAGAGATGGAGAAAGACAGAAAGAACTTAAATCATCACAGCTTCATCTTGGAAACACAGTTAAAAACACACACACGCAGACACAAACAACACACCACAGGAACATCTAAGTACTTTAGGGATAAACCGCAGGGCAAGTCCATGTGAGTGTGCGATAAGGCCCAGCGTGCATTCCAGACGGGAAGGCGAGCGTGATGACAGTTTACTTAGCATGCTAGCAGTGAGAGCGTTGTGACCGGCTTACGAAGTCGTGCACATCTGCTGTGATTCATTCATTGACCGTATGAAAAATTTTTGGACGATGCATGAATCTGATTGGATACTCTTTAAACGTGCATGTAAGAATTAACTGCATTAAAAAGGATTATTATTATAATATATTCATCTGTTGGATTTCAAGTCTATAAATAGTTTAGAGAAGTCACTAGCATGAATCTGATACATGTCTGTTTAATGTGGCCAAGAACCAGCTATTCTTTTTAGATGTGTGAAATCAGATACTCGAAAAACAAAACAAAATATACAGGTGTGCTCAGACAAAACTTTGAAATCCTTCGAAGATTTGATGGCGTGAACCTCCCAAACTATCCAATAACTAGTTCCTCCTTGGCAGTGCTTATTGTAGCAGCCTGAGAATATGTAGATGCCACATTTGTCCCAGCTGACTGATAAAAAGCTTGTCATTTTCAGAAAGTGCTTGTCAGATTGCATGCAATGTACATTAGAAAGATCACAGCGATCCAAAGCCAGACCAGCACCACTGAAAGTCTACGTAAGTGAGATATATAAATGATATTTGTATGGTGTGCATGTGCTTATACCTTCTGTGAGGCTAAATACTCCATGCCACGGGCTACTTGATAAGTGCAGGAGATCAGATCTTTGAAGGTGAGAGGCTCATCTGATACTCGGGCTATATCATACGAGTACTCCATTCCTGGGGGCCGCCGGGCCCTCAAATACTCCCGAAGGTTACCCTTAGATGCATACTCTACTATGACATATAATGGACCTGAGAAAGAGAGTGAGGGCGAGAGAGAGAGATGTTGTCAGATATCCCACTGTCATTCATACAGGGGAGAACCCTGTAAAGCCTGACAGATGAAATCATAAGCAGAAAAATCATATTTTTGAGGAAATATTAAAAAGTAATAAAAAGGTGTCATATTTGATACATCAAGCTTTTATTGCTCATATAGTATGATAAAGTGAGAATATGAAGCTCACACTTAAGGAGGAAAAACACCTCAATTTTATTCAAAGGCCAAAACTGAGCAAAAATATGCAATTTGGTGCAGTTGCTGAGAGGAAATTATGATAATGTGAGATCTACTCACGTAAAATGCATATACGTATCAATAGTAACTCTATATCTCCCAATAGTTTTTAAGGTCATATTAAAAGGCTTAGTTTTATGATCAAAGCTCGGTAGTTTTTTTTGTGGTGGAAAAACATATAATGCAATACAATGACGATTAAGAGATGAACGAATAAACGTTCCTCAAAAAAGCCTGATGGATCATATTTAAGACTCATTATATTTCTAAAAAATGATGTATGAATAATCAAGTAAACCTAAGTTGCTTCAGTCCAGTTAGGTGTTCATTTTGAAATAGTACTAACAATATAAAAGTTATTCTAATGTTTACTTGATATAAATAGATTTCACAGCAAAAACACAAGACCTGAATGATATTAAAAGGCCTTTTACTTGCTAAAAACAAAAGAATGAACTATTCTTCAGAAGACAGAAGGTGTGTAGAAGATTATCTTTTCAGCAAAGTTTTGATCATGTTAATAATTTAGTGACTTTATGATACTGAAATATGATCCAGTAAGCTAGGGTTAAAACGAATCCCTCACCGTCCTGTGTACACGCTCCCAACAGATTGATGATGTTCTTGTGCCGGCCAATCATCTTCATCATCTCCATCTCTGACACCAGGTCAGAAAGATCTTTCTCTGTTGCATCATCTAGAAAGGTTCAAAAAGAAAGAAAATTTACATTTAAAATACATTTTGTGTCCACTTAACAAATCTAATAAACCTCTTAATTTGGAAAAATCCTTAATAAATCCTGTTAGTTTTTCCGCCCACAAGTGAGACTGTACGGCTGTGTTCTGATTTTAACACTAGCATACTACATACTGTATTCTGTAAACTATATACCTAAAAAATAGTATGCGAAACAGAACAATGATACATGTTTAAAAATTTAACGGTGTCTCAAACTGGGAAATAAAAGTGTTTATTTTGTATTTTTAATCAGTTTTTATTTTTTGTAATGATATTTTAATATTTATTGGCATTTAAATTCATAATAATGAAACTGAAAAAAAAAATCACTGGAAATTAAAAAGGTCAATGCAGTTGCTCAGTGTTCTGAATGTAGAATATTATATTCCTATACATAAAGCAAAAGTAGTATGCAGTAGTATGTCATCCATGCCAACAGTCCCTGTGTGAGTAGTTTGGCGGGACTGTCTGTCTGTGTCCTAGTGTAACTGTCTGTCTGTGTGGTTTAATGTTACACTGAAGAGCCGCCACACAGCTCTCCTTTCATTGCCTCACAATTAAAAAGCGTTTCTTCCATTTAAAGTAATTACCTTAGAGACAGTGGCCTTTTCATTATCTCCCTGCTGATCACTGGAGCGAACCTGACACAATCCACTGACCGCCATTCCTGTCTTATCTCACTCCAGTTTCTCCTCCTAAGCATGCTGTACACTCTTCCTTCCAGACTAGAATCATGAACGTTTCAAAGCCTCCTCTAAAAATGGTGTTTTCATGAACTGAGATTCTGTTCGCTATTTTTCAGTGGAATTTACGATATTTATCAAAAAAAATATTTGCATGTTTTATTTGACTATTATTCATGAATTCATATATTTATTAATACCTTTTATATTTATATTTTCAGTTTTCATTTTAGTAGTTTTGTTATGCGCTTTTGTTACCACGTTAGTTTAGGGTTCAATTAAGCATTAAGCTAATAAGATATTGGCTGTTTATTAGTACTTATAAAGCACATATTAATGCCTTATTCTGCATGACCATATTCTACATCCCTTAATCCATCCAATACCTAAACTGAACAACTACCTTACTAACTATTCATAAGCAGGAATTAGGAGTTTGAGGCAAAAGTTATAGTTGATACTAGTGAGAATTGGACCATAAACTAAAGTTATTCGTTTTTGTAAATATTTCTATGTAGCATTCATTTATTTTTAAGTTTTCACATTTCAGTTTTAATTGCATTAATTTATTGCCGTAACTTATTTTATCTGTTAGTTTCCATTCATTTTTTAAGTTTAAGTTTTTCATCTAAAGATTTACATTTTACTTTATCGTTATTTCATTTAACAAAAACAATTTGTCATAGATTTTTCATAATTTACTCACTCTCATGTTCTACTGTGGAAAGCGGAAGACATTTTGAAGTATGCATCAACTATTTTGGCCCATACAATGAAAGTCAATGGGGTCCAAAACAACACCGGACCCCACTGACATTCACTGTTTGCATGGCCAAAACAAAAAAACACACAGACATCCTTAAAAATATCTTCTTTTGTGTTCCACAAAATAAAGAAATTCATAGGGATTGAATAAGAATGTGGCAGAATGTACATTTTTGCGTTTAAGTTTCTAAATGTTTTGTGGGGCCATAATTAAGCCAGGTGTACGCGGTGAACAGGCTCTTGTTTCAAGTGTTTTCCGCACTGCAGCCCTGCCCCCTCAGCTCTTTCTCCATCCTTAAAAACTTCTTTTGAGACGCTTGCTCCCTCCCCCACTCTCTTTTCTTTCTTTCTTTCTTTGTGCAGGTGAAGAGCGAGAGCTGTGCAGCTGGAGAGCGCCGGGTCAGCTATGCGGCCTCTTGACCCGAGCTCTACCAACATCACTCAGCACCAACAAATAACCCTGCGCAGGCCTCTACAGTAAAGACCTCGTCTCACACTTTCTCCCCGTCTCAACATATGCACGTTCTCACATCATAATACATTAACTAGTCTGGCTCATTTGATCGGTTTTAAAATGTGCACCCAATCAAAACACTCTTAGCTTGTGTCAAGTCGTTTTCATATCGATCTGGATTTTTGATATTTGGCCCGCAATTTGTAATAAATGTGCCAAGACAAGTGTCTGCTCCAAAATCACTCAAAATAATCTATATATATAATCATATATTTGTCTAAAAGTCTAAAATATTGCACAAAAAAAAGTTATTGTTAAGGTACAATTAAATGTTAATTAAATTGACAATATAATGATCATATTTCATGTGTAAATTATATGTATATATATAATTTATTTAACTTATTTTTACTATTTATAATATTCAAATTACATATAATATAAACATAGACCTATATAACAGAATATATACATATATATTCTATTTAATTTAAATATTATAAACGGTAAAAAGGAAAAAAATTGGTAAAAATTTTTTTATACATATAAATTACACACTTATTTACTGATTTAGAAATATAAATACATATACATATTATGTTAAATATATATATATATATATACTGTATACAGTATATATATATATATATATATTTAACATAATAATTAAATGAAATATACATTATTTAATTGTATATAATTAAATGAAATGTATATGAATTCATTATTTAATTCAATCAATTAATCAGATACTGATATCTAGAGCTCAAAATGTCAGATGGTCAGTATATGATTTTATATATGGATACCAGGGGCCTCATTTATAACCGCTGCGTACATACAAAACAGGCCCTGAACGAGGCGTACGCCACTTCCGACGCGTAAGATGTGATTTATAAAAACAAACTTGACGGGAAAATGTGTGCACCTGTACGCAAACTCTGACCCATGTGTACGCACGTTCTGGAGACGGAGCAGTTTGCCGACACCGATGGTGAGCTGGAGTTAATGTCTTTTTGGTCACTTTCAGACAGAAAATCTAAAATTATATTATTAATTATAAAGAAAATTATACATATACAGAAAGATAATACAAATATAATTTCACTCACCAAGCCTATCACTTAAAGCAAATATCCATCCCTTTTCTTAAATGTCAGCGAGCGCGTTGGGCCGTTTAGGGAAACTGACGCATATATTGCCTATCTAACGGCAGATGAAGTAAAAACGTAAATCTTCATTATGCGTCCTAATCATAAATACAGTGCATGTTCACAATAACAGTTTACATAAATAAAAGAATGATTTAAACTATGTTTTACTTCTGGTATAAACATTTAGATTAAATATGCCATTCTCATTAATGGAATGTTAAACACTTAAACTACATGAAATCATTACTGAGAAGTTAAAAAAATAATAATACATTCAATAAATATAAATATTTGTTGTGGATGCAATGCTTTGGAACACTTTTCCTGTGGCATGCTGTGTTTTAATGTTTAAACTTCAGAGATAATTGCTTATGATAATAGTAGATTGTCTGAGAAAATAGTTTAGTGCAAATAATCTGTTTCCATTCAAAACATAAAATCAATTAAAAATACTTATTTTACACTATTTTATTTATTCAAAAACAAGGCAAGGTTAGACTTGTTTTTAAGGATCCGTATTTCATATTTTCCTAATGTCTTGTACCGTTAAACATGTTATCACGTGGATGAATAATCATATGCAAATGATATGTAGATGAGGATATGCGTAGTAAAACTAGGCGTTGTAAGCTCATATATGGTTATTTCAGGGAGGAGACGCATGTGCGCACAATCTTCCGCTGACTGGGATTCTGCACAGGTTCTGGCGTACGAACGGTTTTATGAGTCTGAATATTTTTTTGCCGCACGTACACATTTAGTAAGGATCCTACGCACAGTTTTATAAATGAGACCCCTGATGTTCTGAATCATTAATGCTGGAAAACAAGTGTTATGATGATGCGTCTTTGTCTTTGCGTGTTGCTGGGATCAGAACACACTGCTGTTTTTGTTGAAAAATGTCCAGTTTTTTAATGATATTTTAGCCTCATATGGTACATTTGACAATATTATTCTGTCTGTGTTGTGCTCTGCCTGTCAGTCTGGTGTTTTTGTAAGACTTTTTTAGCTGTTTTAGCAAATGCCTTGTCTGGACAGGCACACATTATTAGAGCTTTCTTGACATGTTTGCTTACCTTCATCTTCGAACACTTTGCTTTTCTTTGAACACCCCACTCTGTCTTCTGCATTAAACAGTCTAAAAGAGCCGAGTTGTTCTGCAGAAGATCACATGTGAATTTTATCTGTCTGCTGAGCTGGTGTGATTTGTAGCCTGTATCTGCTGGGCTTTGATCTTTCACTTTCACATATCTGAACTAGTAGTTTTGTGATTCACAACATCAGAGAGGTAGCTCCCTTGTAAAAAGCAATTCGAACCTTTTGAAAGGTGACGCCCACATCAATTTATGAGCTGATGAGGTTAAATGTCAAGTAATTCCCACCATCCCACATCTGATGAAACCATTAGTGGAGAAATGTTTTCAAATAAATTACAATAAATGCTAAAATGGTCCAGTTGCACACAAACTCTAATTCTGCAAAGGCCTAGATGAATAACAACATTCAGATACGGTTCACATGCAAGCAAATTAAGGGTAAATGTTGACTGAGGATGCTCAACAGGGTGCAGTTTTACTCATGTAGAAACTAATCCACAAACGCTTACTTTTCAGCATCTTGACAGCCACCGTCACAGCCTCTTTAGGTTTGTCCTTGTCGATGCCGAGAGCTTCAGCCATCACAACCTGCCCAAAGCAGCCCTCGCCGAGCGGTTTACCCAGAGTTAACCTGCACAGACAAACCAAAGACCACAAACATTACAGAGAGACTCAGTGCTCTTGATGGAAGTTATTCATGCTCATTTACACTCACTTCAACCCGTTTTCAGTCACCATGCAGATGCGCTTATAAATGCTGTCTAAGTAGGTAGTTCACTAGGTTTGGAGCCATCGCCAAACTCAGTCTCTATTTATCGAATGAAAGCATTCACGACATTTAACCGTATATCAGAGTTGCGTGTCCATGTGTTGGCGCGCTGTTGTGTTTACTTAACTCGTAGGTGTTAAGTGGATGCCCTTTGCCTTCCATTGCAAAGCTTACATTAGACATTAGCGAGTGTGACAGCTGAATGTCTGGCTGGGAGATCTAGAGTTACGCTCCTCTGGGGTGAGTAACAATATGCCATTGGGGATTTAGAGACTTTCTTAGAGTGTGTAAGAGAGGGATGGATACCAGGGTTAACACTTGACTAGCGTGCTCTGGTCAAGTGCAAAAAAGATTAGAGCATGTATTATATAAGAGAGTGTTGTAACTTATCCATCAATTAGGAGACTCCCACCTTTTTTTAAAGGGGTAAAGTGTATTATTACACTTGTTCAACCAAACGGGAATCAAAACCACTGCAATTCTGTTTGGTGACGACTTGTTACGGAAATTACACAAGTCTCCTTTAAGGTTTGTCAAGTCAAACATCTACGCGCATTCACCTAGCCATCAACATTTTGACTTAGCATTGAAAATGCACAAATAAAATGTAAAATTTTTTTTTTTTGCAATCAGCCCATATTATTTTATTTATGGTTTTACAGCATTAAAAGGCTCATTACAGCATTATTTATTTTAAAGCCATCATGGATCGCATCTAAGGATTTTATGTTTGTTGAGAGCATTTGACATCAGATTATTTTGTAAACGAGGCACAATGTAACGGAGAGTTCGCAAAGAAACTTTTGTTTGAAAGATGAATTAGCCAACTGTACTGGATCTGTCAGCAGCTGCAACACAAACCGTACATTTCATAATGCTTTGTCTGTAAATGACAGTTTTAAATGGATAATGTTTTCACAACACTTACTCGCGTGTGTGTGTGTGTGTGTGTGTGTGTGTGTGTGTGTGTGTGTGTGTGTGTGTGTGTGTGTGTGTGCTCGTGTTTATATTACATTGTGGGGACCAAATGTCCCCACAAGTATAGTAAAACCTGAAATCACCTACATTGTGGGGACCAGCCAGCGGTCCCCATGAGGAAAACAGCATATAAATCACATTAAGTAATGTTTTTTGAAAATGTAAAAATGCAGAATGTCTCCTGTGATGGGTAGGTTTAGGGATAGGGGCAGTGTAAGGGGACAGAATATATAGTTTGTACAGTATAAAAACCATTACGCCTATGGAGAGTCCCCACAAAGATAGCGAAGCAGACATGTGTGTGTGTGTGTGTGTGTGTGTGTGTGTGTGTGTGTGTGTGTGTGTGTGTGTGTGTGTGTGTGTGTGTGTGTGTGTGTGTGTGTGTGTGTGTGTGCAAAAAGCTTTATTAACATTATCAATGAACCTTAAGGAACATGTTAAATATTAAAATAATACAAATAGTAGTTCTTTTTTGCAAGGACATAGATTTTAAATTATTTGATATTATATATATATATATACACATATATATACACACAGGTGAAACTCGAAAAATTTGAATATCGTGCAAAAGTTCATATATTTCAGTAATTCAAATTAAAAGGTGAAACTAATATATTTAGTATATATAACTATATACATATGCACGATTCAAAGGGCCGACATTTCTGTATTAAAATCCTTTTTTTATTGATTTCATGTAATATTCAAATTTTCTGAGATTTTGAATTTGGGGTTTTCATAAGCTGTAAGCCATAATCATCAAAATTATAACTTTTGCACGATATTCTAATTTTTAGAGTTTCACCTGTGTATATATATATACCTTTTGCCCTATAGGACCTCTTGCCCTATATATATATATATATATATATACACTGTATGAGGTTTCATCCGATTTATCCAACTTTTGAGGCCATTCAGCTAATTTGTTCCCTAATTAGATCTAGTTTAAAAATAAACACACCCTGACACATAAAAACACAATCCCACACATTTCATCTTCATCCCTCACGGTCACTGTGACATTCGACCTCTTGCCCTGCCATTGGCCCTCAGTCAACCTTTGATTGGCAGGTGCTGGGTCTGTCCCCGGCCCCCTCCACCACTGGGCTATGTAAACATTCACACCCGCACCAGGGCCCGGGGCCGATCTGTGGCTATGATAACACAATCCCCCTCTGTGCCGTACGGTCAATGCAGGCCTCTGTCTACTCCAGCCCACCACAGATAATCAATGTTATGTTTATCCTCCATGCCGACCGCTAACGCTAACATTCCTCAGTTTTCTGCATGCCATGCGCCCCGGGGCACGTCATGCGGGGATGAAGAAAAAAACTGAATGAGTCAACTAACTCAATAGCTTATACTTTGTGCTAAGAGCGGATTGTAGGAATGCACTAAGCTCAGCTAATATCAAGTAAATTAAAAAATGGTTTCGAACAAATCTTTTCTTTCATAGATCTTGCGTTCCTCACAAAAATACAGTACATGTCTTAGCTTGTCTGCCCAAGAGCAACAATTCCTTTAGTGGGTGGGAAGAAAAAAAGTCTATAAAATGGTGCCTCCCTTCACCTATAGAATACCAATATTGGTCATAAGCTGTGTACATGAAAGGACTCTCATCTTCTGTATGATGGACATAACAATCCTGCAGAAGAAATGAGTGACTCAACCTGTATTTGTTGAGTTTCCAACATTAATTTAATAAATAAAAGACTTGGTTATAGTTTGGAGTTGAAAAATAGCATGTTAAACTCTTCCTGTCTCTCAAACTGCTTACAAATCATCCTTGAGACAATCAAAGTACAAATAGACTCCTTTTAAACCACCATGTTTGTGACAGATTGCTTAAACAGGCTTTCTTAGTCATTAATTAGAAATCTGTAAGGTTTTGGCAACATGATAGTGGACCCATTGTAAATCTCCAAGTGATGCCGGAAGCATTTTGTAAATATTAAGCATGGCAATTAAACATTAAACTGTGAGTCTGAGTTTTTCTGGTTCTGTATGTCTAGTCGTACAGTCAGTATGTGCTATCAGGGTCACAGTGTCAGAACAGAACAGAGCAGAACAGAACAGAACAGAACAGAACAGAGCAGAGCAGAGCAGAGCAGAACAGAACAGAATAGAATAGAATAGAATAGAATAGAATAGAATAGAATAGAACAGAACAGAACAGAACAGAATAGAACAGAGCAGAACAGAACAGAACAGAACAGAACAGAATAGAATAGAGCAGAACAGAACAATCAACATCCAAATCAAAAGCTGCTTAAATCTTCAAGACAAAAATCCATTTAATTTCTGCAAGAATAATGGTCTAATAATGGAATAAGGGTAACGGACGGAGGCTTATGTTGTGTTATGAATGATTGATTGTACATTGTGCCTGCATAAGTCACAGGTTAATAATTAGACATAATGGGATTGTGAGTGTATAAGAAGATTAGTTTATCACAATGATTTATAAGTGAAAAAGATGCAAGATTATACTTTAAATATAATAAATGTGTAAATGCTCACTTGTCTCTTGAGAACTCCCAGCGCGGGTCCTCAGGGAGGTCATACTCTGGGATAGGGTCGTCGTGGGCGGAGCTACGGCGAGTGGTGATTCTGACCAATGGCGTGCTAGAGCTCATGGAGGAGCTGGAGTCAGAGGACACCTGTACGGGGAAAGACGGATGGCTGATCACCCGAGTCTTGGAGACAGAACCATACACTATTAACAGCTACATGTGTATGTGTGTGTGTGTGTGTGTGTGTGTGTGGGCGTGCACGCATTTAGCCGCTTAACTTCATCATTATAGTATGTAAAATCCTCATTATATTAAGCTGTGGCTATGACGATGCAAATCATCAGGTATCAGAAGGTATCAGGCTCTACTCAAAAAACTTGACCTAAAAGCCATGCAGTTTGTACAGTTAGGTTTCTTAACATGTCATACATTTGTAAAAAAAAAAAATATCTGAGAAATTTCATTTTTCAAATAATGTTTCCAACTTACCACCATGTACAATACCTTTAACTTCTCAACAGAAGAATTTGACATGTTATTCAGTAACTTACAACACTTAAGTTATCATACAAAGCTACCACTGTACTCAACTTTTAATCTAGAATACTATAACACTGCCATTCACTATATATATATTTATAAAGAAATTACAATATATAATATATATTTGTACAATATATAATATATATTTGTACAATATATAATATATATCATGTTAACATATATAGTTAACAAATACAAATATATGAAAGTTAACATATATATACACTCTTAGAAGAAAATGTTCTAAATAGAACCTTAAAGGGTTCTGTCAGCTTCATATATAGAACCTTTTAGAGGTTCCCATCATGGGATCATTTTATGACTTTTGTAAATTAATTTAGTTTTATTATATTTTATGAATTAAGCAGCTTGCAAACATACTTTATCAGAATAAAAAAATTGACCTATTAAACATGAGAGTATTTTGCAATAATTTAAGATCATTTCTCCTTTTTTGGTTCTATATAGAATCCAATTGAACCTTTTTTCTGAGAGTGTACTTTAAAATGTGTACTCTGGTGCAATTACTCTTAATTGTGCATTGTCCCTGTATAAATAAAGTAAAGCAAGTAAAATAAGAGGTTGGTTCGAATCACAAAACATAAAACTGCCCTTACTAAACCAACTAACTATATATTCCAAAGACAAATCATTCTTATATTAGTGTGAGTGTATGTGTGTATAAGATTTCTAGAACTCTTTATCTACTTTCTGTTACCTGGCGGCGCAGAGGGATCTGCTTGGTCAGTTTGTGCACAGCCGGCTGACTCCCGAAGTCTGGCTTCTTAGCCGACGTCCTCATTCGGCAAACCACCACGATCACCACCATACAGGCGATGAGGAAGACGCCTATGCAGTAGATGGCGATCTCCACATAGTCAGGAGGGTAGTCCGTCTCGATGGCGTCTGGCTCGGCTGTAGAGTAGCGAGAAGGATCGGAGAGAATCGGACTAAGACGTGAGGCAACAAACCAAAAAGGATTTAAGGCACTCCTGAGGCGAGGAAAACTGCACCAGAAACCTTAATGTTGGACACAGCACAGATTTAAGATGCTTATGAAGGACATTAAGGTTCCAAGGCAAGAGGAAAAAGAGGAAAAGTTGATGAACCAACACACACACACATTTGACACACCAATCAATCTTCATTCTCTGACTCTATAACTATGAAAACGTCTACAAATATCTTTCCTTCCAAGGTTGAAGCAATAAATTACTAAAAATCCTATTTAGATTTTCCTCTACCTTAGTTCAGGAAACTTTTCATTTAAATATCAACTTCAGTAAGAGTATAAAGCTATAAAATGAATGTGAACAGCAGTGTCTTGTCTTAAGAGAAAAATCTGACACCTAAGCCTTAATTAGATCTTTAATAACGGAGATATTAAAGAGATCTCCTTGGAGATCTTTCTTTCCATCACAGCATATTTTCTGACACTCAATGGCCCCTGCGAACATACACAAGCTTACAAAATGGTTTGCATATGACCACAGCATTGAAGTACTTCCTGACACTTGAGGTCCTTTAGAAATACACACTTCATGGATACAATCGCGCACATACACACACACACACACACACACACACACACAACCACACAGATTTCCATCTGTCTGACCGCAGACCAGTAAGTGGTGCCATTTGCGGTCAAAGATTTTGTCTGTTTCCTTGTCAGGAAATGGACTCTTAATAAAATGCAACGCTGTTGCATTATGCATGTTAGCGTGCACACTTGACGCTGCCTTGCTCATGACGACAGAAAGCCCTTGTGTATCTAAAACTATGAAACTGTTCACTAACAATTTGTTAAACCTGCCCGACATTTTTGGACATATACTAAATGATCTAGAGTCCGTCACAATTAGATACACACTCAAACAAACAAACACAAACACACACACACACACACAACAGTGGTTGTAAGTGGCTCTAATAACTAAGAAAGTCCAGCATTTGAAAAGGAAAGCAAATCTTGAGACTTTCTTTAGAGAACAAAGCAGTTATTAGAGCTGAAATAGAAAACGACTTAGAAACATATAAGAATAGATCACCTAAAAATCAACATTTTATCATCATTAACACTCTCATGTGTTTTTTGACTCTTTCTTCACTACAGAACATACCCCCCTCTTATCTTTCATTATCTGGAAAAGATTTTGTCCCACTGAAGAAAGTCAGTCATACATTAAACAACATGAAAGAGAGTAAATAATGACAGAATTTTAATTTCAGACGAAGTATTCCTCCAAAACAAGTCTTTCCAAACATGCAACCAGTGAAATGTTAGTTGGGAAGAGAATTTTTATAAATAAGGATCTCGAGACACTTGGATGCAGTTTTAGATATTTTTAAAGATTATTTCATAACTCTTTCAATTGATGACCAAATGAATTATGAACAAATTAAACATTCAATAATAATGTAAATATTGTAGAAAAATGGCTGAATGGGTTATTATCGTTAACTAAAATCATAAAAAAAATCTGTTACTTCTGTAACAAAATAAACCTTAACTGAAAAAAAAAAAATACACACATATATATATATATATATATATATATATATATATATATATATATATTTTGGTCTCTTTACAAAGATGACACTTGGCAAATTATTGCTGAAGTGAAAATTTTTTCAAAAGTTGAACTTAAAAAACGTTATAGTAGTTTATGTTTATTGTTATGAAAATGTTACTTTTACTGTTATAAAAATTGCACAAAAATACTATGTTCAATGTTTATATGAAATATATATTTTCCAAAAACTGCTTGTGTTCCAAATTTGAGCTTGATATCTCAAAAAATGTGCTTTCAGTAAGATTTTGATTGGGCGCAGTACCAAAAGTTTCCACTAAATGAAATTAGTTTCCCATTTATTTTTGACTGCGAGAAATACAAGCGTGACTATTTTTTTTTCAGGACCATTTAACCTTTTCAAATCATAACCATAATTTTTTTGTGTGTGTTCAAGTAGCAAGTGTACAATTCCGATGAAGTAAAAAACTAAATGTACCTGTTTTTTGGGTCAAAAATGATCGAAGGGCACCAGAGGGTAAGTGAAAACATAATCTATAAAAAATATAATCTAATTCAAAATATTAACAGTAACAACAATAGAACATCGTTACTAAAGTAACACCGTCCAAAGTGCCTCATGTTTCCTCTTAAAGAACGTTGGCGCGATATCAACCAACGTGACATCGACATGAAAGAAGTGTGTGTACAGAAGCAGTAGAGGACGAGTGTATACCTGGAAGCACCGTCAACCAAGCAGTGTGATAGGAGATCCCAATAGAGTTACCCGCCAAGCATGTATACTCGCCCGCATCCTCGAAAGTTACATTAGGCAGGTAGAGCACCTCGATCTCTTTGTCCGTAGTGTTCACACCTGCCGTCTGAGAGAAACAAAGGAGGAAACGCAGGAGAAGAGGAAGATGGAGATGATGGAGGGGAGATACGAGAAAGGATGGAAAGAAAGAAGAAAGAAACAAATCAGACCCAAAATACCAAGAAGAGAAAAGGAGATGTTCAATGTTGTATTTCCCATCTACGCATTACAGAAATGGTAGATGTTCCACTTCGTTAGAGAAGATTATCAAACATGAACAGCAGGGGAAAAAAATGCCATAAACGTAGATCGAAATGAAGGTCGAAAACCTCTGAACCCAACACAGGTGAACCCACCAGATCCTCAAGGGTCCATGCAAACTCAAGTGAAGAAACATGGAAAACAAGCCACTGCCTTTCGTAAAGAAAGATTAGAGCGAGAAACTAAAGAAAAGTGATAAAGGAAAGGGAAAAACAGACATGTCATTGACACAAAACAGGAAGGCAGAGGCAAGGACAGACCAAAGGCTTGTTTCCATGTCTGATTGGCTGGATGGCACCAGGAAAGATCCACCATAAAAAATAAGGAAAATAATACACCAGACCACACCACAACGGCTCAGCGAAAATCCCAGGATCACCAGGACGACAAAAAAACAACCCAAAACACCAGCAGAGGGGGAAGGGACGCCGGGGAATCAACGTCTCGTTCTTGGTTTTACCTGGTAGGACAGTGAGCCAACCGGACTGGTTGACCTGACCAATATAATTGGACACTTTGCACGTATATTCACCAGAGTCCTCTTCTGTGACATTGGTGAGCATGAGCACTTCCACGTCCGAGCTGTTTATGCCCGAGCGCTAGAAGGTGCCGCGCACAGGGACAAAAACACACACATGGGAGCTTGTTACAATCTCTCGCACTCTTTAGGAAGGATAGGAGAGCGGAAAAGGAGGGAGCACCAGGGAAAAACAAGGATATCTGCTGTAACAATAGTCTTTTGTTTTTGCATCTTCTCATTCTTTCTAAAAGAAATTAGCTGCATCAAAAAAAAAGTGAAAGCTAAATCAGATTCTTCTAAACATGAAAACCAAGCCTACCTTTAACACGCGGACATAGGGGAGTCCATCAGGACCGTAACGGCTGCCGTTCTTCATGATGTGCTGCAGCCACTGGATGTGAGGCTGAGCGTCACTGTAAACTTTACAGACGAACCTTGCGTCCCCTCCGACATGAACAGTGATGTTGGCCGGCAGGCCTGCCTGAAGAATGGGCCGGTGAGGAGAGCGTTCTGATAAAAACGAAGAAGAATGAGCATTATTGTATGAATATTTACTATGTAGGCTACTGTTTAAACGTTTAAGGTCAGTTACATTTTTCTTTAAAATAAAAAGTATCTTATGCTCACCAAGGCTGGGTTTGTGTGATAAAAAATTCAGTAAAACAGGAATATTGTGAAATATTACAATTTAAAAGAACTTTTTCTATTTCAGTATATTTTAAACTGTAATGTATTCCTGTGATCAAAGCTGAATTTTCAGCATCATTACTCCAGTCTTCAGTGTCACATGATCCTTCAGAAATCAGCATAATATGATGATTTGCTGCTGAAGAAATTGTACTTGAGATTATTTTCAATGTTGATAACAGTTGCGCTGCTTAATAGTTATGTGCATAAAGAACAGCATTTATTTGTAATGTTAAATCGATTTATCGCATCTAACATAAAAGTTTGTATGAAATGTGTGTGTATATATATATAAATATATATATATATGTGTGTGTGTGTGTGTGTGTATATATACACACACACACACTATATATTTAAAAACTTTTATGTTAGATGCAATTAATGGCGATTAATCGATTTGACAGCACTATTATAAATGTCTTTAGTACTGTCACTTTTGATCAATTTAATGCATTCTTGCTGAATAAAAGTATTAATTTCTTTTTAAATCTTACCGATACCAAACTTTTGAACGGCAGTGTATGTACCAATTTGATTCTGACCAAACATTAACAAAAAAGAGGCCAACTCGCAACAGCACAACAAATAATACCCCCAAAAATATTTACTCACTAAAGGTTGAAACAACTTTCAATTCCTAGTTAGGAACCTTGCACGCTTTTGGAACAGAACATAATTATATTCATCTTTTTTTCTAAACTTTTATTAAAAATCAGTCAGTGGTTGCAAAAAAGACATCATACGTGACCGTTTGGCATTCAGATCACCACACCTACTGTCCTATCAGGCTGCTGTTAAGACTTCACAAAACAGAGGCTGTTGCGTTATCTCAGCAGATAAGGACTGAGCAAACACAGATGAAGAAAGGCAAAGTGGGGGAAAAATAAGACAGATGTCCAGTGTCCACTGCATATCAGTCGCGGTTCCGGGTGTATCAGGAACATTCTCGTTTGTCATTTCATTCCCTTTTTTCCACTTAGATATGATCAGAAATGATTTTTGTTTCCCAAAAGGTCACAATGATGAGTAAACTAAAGTTAAAATTAAATTAAAGTTTAAACACTTGGTAGTGAGGTTTTCTATTATTAGGACACTCTCTTTTCCTTGTCCTTGTGGAGACATTTTTTTATCCTCATGAGGAAAACAGCTTTTAAATCATACAAAATGATGTTTTTTGAAAATGTAAAAATGTAGAAAGCTTTCTGTGAAGGGTAGGTTTAGGGGTAGGCTTAGTGTTAGTTTAAGGAGATAGACTATACAGTTTGAACAGTATAACAATCATTGTCTGTAGAAAATCCCCATGAAACATGAAAACACAACGTGTGTGTGTGTGTGTGTGTGTGTGTGTGTGTGTGTGTGTGTGTGTGTGTGTGTGTGTGTGACTATATATATATATATATATATATACACTCACCGGCCACTTTATTAGGTACACCTGTCCAACTGCTCCTTAACACTTAATTTCTAAGCAGCCAATCACATGGCGGCAACTCAGTGCATTTAGGCATGTAGACATGGTCAAGACAATCTCCTGCAGTTCAAACCGAGCATCAGTATGGGGAAGAAAGGTGATTTGAGTGACTTTGAACGTGGCATGATTGTTGGTGCCAGAAGGGCTGGTCTGAGTATTTCAGAAACTGCTAATCTACTGGGATTTTCACGCACAACCATCTCTAGGGTTTACAGAGAATGGTCCGAAAAAGAAAAAACATCCAGTGAGCGGCAGTTCTGTGGGCGGAAATGCCTTGTTGATGCCAGAGGTCAGAGGAGAATGGCCAGACTGGTTCGAGCTGATAGAAGGGCAACAGTGACTCAAATAACCACCCGTTACAACCAAGGTGGGCAGAAGAGCATCTCTGAACGCACAGTACGTCGAACTTTGAGGCAGATGGGCTACAGCAGCAGAAGACCACACCGGGTGCCACTCCTTTCAGCTAAGAACAGGAAACTGAGGCTACAATTTGCACAAGCTCATCGAAATTGGACAATAGAAGATTGGAAAAACGTTGCCTGGTCTGATGAGTCTCGATTTCTGCTGCGACATTCGGATGGTAGGGTCAGAATTTGGCGTCTACAACATGAAAGCATGGATCCATCCTGCCTTGTATCAACGGTTCAGGCTGGTGGTGGTGGTGTCATGGTGTGGGGAATATTTTCTTGGCACTCTTTGGGCCCCTTGGTACCAATTGAGCATCGTTGCAACGCCACAGCCTACCTAAGTATTGTTGCTGACCATGTCCATCCCTTTATGACCACAATGTACCCAACTTCTGATGGCTACTTTCAGCAGGATAATGCGCCATGTCATAAAGCTGGAATCATCTCAGACTGGTTTCTTGAACATGACAATGAGTTCGCTGTACTCAAATGGCCTCCACAGTCACCAGATCTCAATCCAATAGAGCATCTTTGGGATGTGGTGGAACGGGAGATTCGCATCATGGATGTGCAGCCGAAAAAAATCTGCGGCAACTGTGTGATGCCATCATGTCAATATGGACCAAACTCCCTGAGGAATGCTTCCAGCACCTTGTTGAATCTATGCCACGAAGAATTGAGGCAGTTCTGAAGGCAAAAGGGGGTCCAACCCGTTACTAGCATGGGGTACCTAATAAAGTGGCCGGTGAGTGTATATATATATACAATATTATATATGTACAAACTTTTATGTTAGAAGTTTTAATTTTTTTAGACATTTGAGTAAGTTTTAGTAATTTTGTTGTGTGTGTCTGTCATTCCTAGCAGATAAAAAATAAGTTAATGTATATATTTTATTGTTATGTTAATATTTTATTTCAGTTAACGTTTATTTTATTTCAAGTAACAAAAATGGTTTTAGTTTTGGTTAACTATAATAATCCTGCTTTGGATAAACTGGATAAGTAAGGACCTCACTTTTTCCAAAGAAAAAAAAATCTGAAACTAAACAGACTAAACCACATTACTAACACACCTCATTGTGTTCACAACACAACATTACTCTCGCCCTGTAATTCTGACGCGTCTCCTGGTTACCCCGACATACACAGACACACAGGCATGATGTCACACAGGAGATGTGGAGAGGTCAACCTTCACAGACATGCAGCAAAGGTTTACAGGGGATGTAAGAGGATTTAGGACTATGGGGCACAAGAGGGGGCACAAGAAAAGCTCAAAACAATGGTGCAAAGCAGAAAGAAAAAAAAGAGAGGGCTGGGGTTAAAGGGATGCAGAGTATAAAAGATGCCCAACAGATGGGCAGTGAAAAGAAAAGACAGACAGATGAAGAAGAACAGATGAGAAACAAAAAGTTAGACCTCTGCTCACACACAGAGATCTATACCAAATATCCAAGTCAGACAGAAAGTCTTCCTTTGGAGTGGCTAGCAAGTGTTTTAGATTGATTGTGTGTTACATTATAGCAATACAACTTGCTAGTAGCCACTTGTGCACTACCCTTAACCAAGGAGCTTTTCAGAAACCCAACAGAAACCAGTTTGTCAGATCATCCTCCAAAAACCCATTGAGTCAGCTCACAAGTTGAGCCAAGTGCCAACTGCTTGCCCGCATTCTCCACCAAATCACAATCGATCGATTACATCATTAGCCAGGCATTTACAGGCTGATCTGGCATCCCGAAGCGAGACTGTTGAACTCTGGGTAACCTGCTGACTTAGCATACGCCTCGGGTGTGATTGGCTGAGAGAGAAATCAGGGTGGAGATGCACCGAGTTACTAGGTCTGCTCTGGATGGTTTGAAACATGCCAATCAGTAGAGATTTTGCTGTATGGTTTATATTACAGATGTATTTATTCGGCTATCAGTGCAAAGAACCACTTTATATGATCTGCACATTAACGAGACCGACAAAAAGCACAAAGTAATGAAGTTAATAATAGGTAGTGTAAATAGCCTCTGTCAACAAGGCGGCTCTTACCACTTGACACTCTGTTAACTAAAATGAGTGAACTAATTAGTAAGCCATGAGAACTAATCCTAATTCGAAATTGTTTAATTTTTTCCCCTGCTCGCATGTACTGGTAATACGACTTCAAATTACTGTGATATCCCGCCAAACTTTAGTACCAACATGCTATGAGTGGCAGTGGATGATGACTGGGAGTCCTAAACTTAAATAAGTACATAATGTGCACAAATTTGGTATAAGGGGCTATTGTTGGAAGTAATCTACAGTGGAAGTTTCTGGGCTGGAATCTGGCTGACATCCACAGTAAACAGCAATAATTAGTGTCTTTTTGGCTCTTTCAAGTGTCAGCGCTTTGTACTTTGTCCAGCTTTGAAATGCAGGCCAGTTCAGACTGGTGCAACTTTCATTGACCTGTTCGAAGGGTCAGCGAGACTCCAATTCCGGCACAGGGAAAATGTTTTCGCTCTCCCAACCTTCCTTTTCTCATCTTGTCATTTTCATTTACTTCCCAGGTAGGTTAGTCTGACATTAAAGTGAAAAACAACAGAAAAACAGCATAATCCCTTTCCTCTGCCTCTTTTCTCTCCTGCTTTCTCTATGATGAGAGTATTAGACTGAGCCAGACACAAAAGGGCTTTACAGCCCCTGCAATAAAACAGAAAAGAAAAACAGAGACCTTCTGAAAGACTGCTTTTACTTAACCCAGAACAGGGGCCCTAAATAGGGAGCATATATATGTGTGTGTGTTTGTGTGCCTTTGTCCTTGCGTGTCTGTGTTCTGTTCATGGGTGTGTGCATGCAAAAATATAGCTAGGTTCTGAGGTCGGAGATGGCAGATCTACTCAAACAACTAGTGCAGACAGCTATGAATTATAAACACAATTCAACCCCAAAATGTTTATTTTATAGTCTTTTAAAGCCACAAGCAGCTTTGTGTAAAACATTTTTCACAATGTTTTTTTACTGCATTTCTGATCAAATAAATGCAGCCATGGTAAGCATACCAGACAGAATTGTCTTTTTTTGACAATCCCTTCTCTTTCCTCTCCTTTTTACTTGCGGTGTTGTCCACTTAGAGGCCCCGTTTACACCTGGTATTAAAATGCGTTTTGGTCGATCGGATCACAAGTGGATGACGCTAAATACAGGAGTAAACAGAGTCTAAAATGTTTTGAGCTTGTTCATTTCGACCACTTCCAGAGGTTGTCGAAAACACATTCGACCAGATTGATTTCGTAGTTTAAACTCTCATGTGGTCGAATGTGTTCAAACAGACACAAAAGACGCCGACTCTACACCTACTGATCTAATGAGTAAACATTATGGGAAGCGCATTAGCCAGACGGGATTTAATCTTTGTCGGTTGTAGACACAAGTTTGGTTAGAAGACAAAAAATGTACGAAGTTTTTCTGTCATTGTACGCGTTCATATGTCAATTGTGTCCTCGAAAGATCTGAAAAAGTTCATGCATTTCCCCGCCCATAGACCCTCCCCTTGAAGAAATGATTGAAAGTGGACAAATGAGACAGATTAAAACACCAGGTGTAAACAGGAATGTGTCTCCCTCGTCCACTTGTGATCCGATCGACCAAAACGCATCTTAATTTACCAAGTGTAAACCGGGCCTAAGATTCCTTACATGCCCTGTTTACCAGTATCCAAAGAGGCCTGCTGAGAAAAAAATGGTCAACACACATGACTCACCTACTACATCCAGCGTGTAGGTGTGATTGATGGATCCATAGGCGTTCTCCACCAAGCAGGTGTAGTTTCCTTTATCAGAGGGAACGACACTCTCCATGATTAGACTCCAGTGCTGGTGTCGGACCTAAACAGGAAAAAGGAAAAATCAAAAACAAACTTCCTGCATAGTACAACAGCACACATTCAGAACAGTTAAGTGACTTGTTTACGTAAATCATATTTGGGTACATTATCTGCCAGACACACAAACACAGGTGGTTTTTTTTTTATATTCTCAAATCGAATTCATCTCAAACAAAACTCCAGGCCTGATTCTGCAGCAATTATCCTCAATTTCACACCTGTGTGTGACGACTTACAAAATGGAGGGCAAATCTGACAGCAGCACTGACAGAACAAACAGGGGAGAGAGAAATTGGCCCAGAAGACGAGGGTTTTTCGAGCGAGAGCACCATGGGAAAAGTAATATCGCCGTGCCGACAGACGAGCGAGCTCCCGCCCCCACCCTCAGGAATTCAGCTCTCGTGACTGCAGGCCACAAAATCCAGCGTCTCTTCCATGGAGACTTTCACTCCACAACTCTGCCCGAACCCTCTGCCTTTTTTGAGACCCAACAAATGATGACAAAATAAGGGTTCATTTACCTCAGGCACTAGTTTATATATGTTTCCAATGATTAATTTATTTTATGAAACATTTGATATCCTAGGGTGTGCTCACACTTGTAGTGTGGTTGGCTTGGTTCGTTGGGTCAAAACAAAAACAAAAACATTTAGTCCTGGTCCGCTTAGCATTCAAATTGCCATTTTTAACACCAAACCTAAAAGCATAGGATACGATTACAACCTGATTGGTCGGCATTTATGACGTCTATTTCGAGACGGAACTTCCCGAACATACAAAACAATGCTGTGTTCAGGGCTAGATGTGCTCGGTGTATGTGTGTAGCTGCACCAGAGTTTGTTTGAAAGCGGACAGAGATCAATCTTTTCAGCGTCTCGTCTGTTTGTTTGGTGC
Source organism: Semotilus atromaculatus (assembly GCA_031834385.1). Classification (NCBI taxonomy): domain Eukaryota; kingdom Metazoa; phylum Chordata; class Actinopteri; order Cypriniformes; family Leuciscidae; genus Semotilus; species Semotilus atromaculatus. The sequence goes on from JAULUF010000025.1 coordinate 34,816,042, forward strand.
GCACTAGGCTTCAGATTGGCAGCGTTCACACTAAATCAAATGAACCCTAAGAGAACACTAAAAGAGAGCAATCGCACTAGAGTATTAATCAAACCAAACAAGCCAAGTGTGAACACACTTTTTTTTACACTAAAACTGTAGTCTAGGTGAAGGTTGGTGAAGTTTTTTTTTTTTTTGTATAATGAATTATTGCAATAATTGCTTTATGTTTACAAAGCATATATTTTGAAAGTTATTATTGTTATTAAAAATAATTCATATTTAATATATTCATATTTAAAAGGTAATTCAAGTCTGGAATATCGAATGAACCAGTTCATGGTCCTATAGTCAGACACTGAGCTCATATCTGAGTCTTCAGATCAATCGAGCGTGAGCAGCTCAATCATTAGTGACCTTCTGTGTGGAACAGCTGTGTTTTCAGAGACGAGTGCAAACAGACACTGATCGGGGTACATCGGCCAATCGCCCCACACATCTATTACACTTTAACCAAGAGTCAGTGCTTCACCAACTGTTTTACACTAACAATTCTGACTCATGCAAATCTGCCTGTACAAAAAATGAACCTATTTCTAAAAGCACTAGTATTTAAGCCTTATTAAATGTATATGTCGAAGACCATGCAATGACTTCCAATTCTCATGTAGCACCAGTGAAGATCTCTCACCTTGTAGCCGCCCATGCGATCCTCCTGTCTGAAGGGTTTTGCGTTTTTCAGCCAGCGCATTTTGGGCTTGGGGTTTCCTGCTGCAGCGCACCGAAACTTCACAGTGTTGGCAGCCGGGACGGCGTGCAGCTTCTTCTCCATCTTGTCCGGAATGGTCCAATATGGTGCCCCTGCAGGCAAGAGGGAGCAATTACAACCAACCATTTACATCATCCAAATATCACCAAGAATCACGCTTGTAGTACACTATATATTTACTTTGATGTCAGTGTCTAAGCCTTTAAGATTACATGCAGCTTTGATATGCATCACATAAAACCTCCATGCAAACTGGAGGTTTTTATGATCTACACCCCCTCCTTTATCTGCTCTCAGCAGTTCATACATCAGCCCCTGACATCTACAGTGTTTTCTATATCTATGTTTATGGAAAAACTCAAGATCAAAGCCAAAAACAGAAGAAGAGTGACTGAAGAAGACATTAGTTTGTTTTTAGCATTCTGGAGTTCTGAAGATCAGCATTAGGGCCTTACAATTAATCAATATAAAATCAAAATTACAATATGACCGTGTGGGACTGTTAAACCAAAAAAGGCAGATACTTAAATAAATAATTGTATTTATTTGTTGTACAAATTGCACTTGTAATTTGCTGACAAAGCATTTGTGTCACATGTAAATTATTTTGTGATGTTTATGTGCCTGTGCATTTAATGCAGTTTTGTTATTATTAACTAAAAGTCTAAAACGATTAAAAAATGACGTTAATCGAAATAAAGCTGAAATAAAAAAAAGATTCAATTAAAAACTTTTTTTTTTAAAAGATTAAATAAAATATGATATAAATGTTAGATAAATTGGAGAAATAAATGTTTTTTTTTTTTTATTAGAATTCTAAAAATTAGAAACTGAAATAAAAAAAATGTAAGTACTGAAGCCATAAATTAAGTAATTAATTAAAGCTAACAAAAATGTATTCGAAATATTAATAAATGCAATAAAGAATCCCAAATAACACTGACACAAAGAAACGCAATGAAATGGCAAATCAATAAAGTAAAACCATCAAAATTCATTCTGATCCAACCTAAATATCCCAACAGAACTACATCATTGCCAAGAGAGAGAGAAAGCAGGAGGCGCCTGAAACTCAGCAAGGGGAAACAGGAAGCCATGACCACGGATGTAAATTGAAACAGTTATTCACACTCGCAGCACTGCATGACTGCACCGCCCATCTGCTTAAGGGAACCCTGCAACTCACAGTGAGCGGCTTAAATAAAAACATATTCCCGTTTGCTCTGGAAATACACAAGAGAAAAGGAGGATAAAACAAGTCGGTCCAAAAACACAGCGGCTTGCCAAGAAGGAACTGGACCATCACATCCAATTTCTTTTGTTCGACAGACATGCCAACCGGAAGGTTGCAAACGACTTGATATGAGACGTGTAAACAGACATCTTTCCCTTCAGCACGAAGGCACGCTAATTGGTTTTTAGCTCAACCCTTTCCTTCAACGTCTATCCCTCCGTCTGTTTTCTTTCCTCACCACCCAACTTTTTCATCTCATCTCAAGGGAATTCTTTCGTAACGGTCATTCTCTTTGACCTCGGTGCCCTGACGGACAGCAGACTACATATCTGTAAGTCTGACTCCTTTTAACTTTGTTAACGGTTCAGGTTTGAAGATGGGAATGACCCTCAGACGTTGGGGTGGTAGGGTCGGATGTCCTGGGAAGCCCGAAGACAGGTGACCTCCAGTGACAGATGGACTGACCACTGAACCTTTATTGACTTTTTTCTTCAAAAACTCTTGGAATCTGGAAGGGACTATCAACAAATACCACCTTTATCTGCAAAGATCAGTCAGTAAACTGAAACATTGAGACATCCCAGCAGCTAATTCCATCAAACTAGGCAGAGAAAGAAACAACATTTAGTCTTTAAACAATCCCAGTGTTGTCTACTCCAGTACACATTGTCTGAGAGCAACACATCTCACAAATAACGGAAACTTTCTCATGAGAGGGGGGAAAAATTGTGTTTTTGAGACTGCTGTTGTTGAGGCCCCATTGCACAGAAATATCAAAGAGTTCTGAGTGGTTCAGCTGGGCATAAATCCAACCCACTGAGCCCGAAACCGCCCCAAGCACAATGCTAAACACCCCTCCATCCCAACCCCAATCCCCCAACACACCCACCTCAACTCCACTCGTACGCGGCCAAAGGCCAGACCTCCAAAGCTAACACGGAAAAGTGTTGGTGCAGATCCAAACCAGAGCCCATTAGTTGAAAGACCTCGCTCCACCCCTCTTTCCAACAACCCTCTTTAATATTCAGTTTTGCACAACTCAAAACAGATTTTGTTGAGTATGCCACTCGTTTCAACAGTGGAAATGTGGTAAATTTCCTTTCCTCACCTGTCACAGCTTCTCCTTTGCATTAGGTTCTCAAAAAATATGAAGCAATTAGAGGTAACCATGACAAAAAACAGGAAATGAGTTAGCATTTTTTAACTTCAAAGTCAATGGGTTATTTCAATGGGTTTGGGCCTGAAATAAGGTCTCAGCAATATCCCATTATTTTTTTTAAGTTTTTGTGTCTCGTTAAAAAGGTTGTTGTAATGGGACTACATAAGTCGTTGGGGACATTAAACGTCATCGAGTAACAAGTAAACTCATTTACTCAATAGTCAGCCTTGTGATTATAGTAGTTTGTGTGATTAGGTTCTTAACTTTACTTCTGGAGATTGTATTTAGGCTTCAAAATACAAAATTCCTTGCAGCACTTTATTGATTAACAAGGCTTTTGACATCTTTGGAATTTCTCTTTTGTCTAAACTTCATTAATATTCTAACTCGGGTCTTTCCATCTTGCCATTCTCTAAGTGGAGCCCAATCCAAAACACATCTCTTAGCAGTTAAATTACAGACAAGCCCCTGATGGACTAGCTACCTGAGAAGGGGAGGACACTAAGACACAAAGGGAGAAGGAAAGAGGGCCTGGAATTCTGGGAATGTGTCTGTGCTGGAATTGCTTGATGACATAGTTAACATCAGACTCCGCTGCAGTCTGCCTCCGTGAATGTAGCAAAAAAACGAATACCTTCATTAATAAAAAATAAAAAAACAATACGCCAAACGTGTTGCATCTACAGCTAGCACTTTTTTATTTTCTCTAAAAATTATTGGAAATAAAAGTGCATTTCACATAGTACTTTTTGGCAACTGGTGATTGGCCCTCAGTCCCGATACTCACGCATTTGTTCGCCGTCCGCCCCGACATCGTCCGATCGCTCCGTGTCGTCCTCATCGTCACCGGATGAGATGGCATCTGCAGAGAGTACCGGGAATACTGTAACCTTGCTTTGTTTCCCCTGTCATCACAACACCCTCACATCTATGCTAACTACCATTATTCAATTATTAGCGATTTTTGACACATTAATATATGTCTCATTTCAAGTCTGTGGCCTCTAAAGTTCGCATTTGTTGGTCAGATAAGTTAATGATGTCTCATTTCAGATAAGTAACCACTATGAAATTGACTTGTGGTGAAAATTACTGTATTTTTATTTCTTTGTAATATAAATCGAAATGAGACCAATAGTAACTACAGCGTTGAACACGGCAGTTTGCAGTCAACTGAAACGCAATATCTTATATACAGTATATATAATATTGAGTTTCAGTTAAATTAAATCTTTTGTAGAATTTCAGAAAGATTTTCAAATGTTACTGTGAGATACTATTGTGATCAGAGCTGACATGAATGCTAGCTGGCAAACTGTCAAAAAGACGTAACATTCAAACATGTTGTTGCACACATGTTAAAATAGACAAAATGTTTCTATAACAACAAGAAAAGGAGTAAAACAAAAGCAAACAACAGGCACTTCAACTAATATGTTCTTAATACTCAATGTACAGAGCCAATGAATGTCGTAAAAACAATACAGACAAATCCGAAACGTGCAAAGGACGTGCAAAGTCTTTTATAGCGCCATTCAATTTCAGGCAGAGACGGCGTACGAAAACTCATCTGCGAATATAAAAAGTCTTATTCTGCAGATGGCGCCACCTGTGGTAGACAAGCGTCTCACCTGTAACGTTTACGATGAAGCAAAGCGCGTCGCTGGCCTTTGAGCCTGCGATACTGCACGCATACAGGCCCGAGTCCTTAGGGGTGGCGTCGCGGATCTGTAGCCACTCCTGATCTATGAGCGTGCGGTTGTCAGGGCCCAGCGAGGAGCCGTCTTTGGTCCAGATGATGGCGGCCGCCTCGGGCAGCGGGCAGTTGAGCTTGAGCAGTTCACCCGGGTGCACCGAGCACAGGGTGGGCTTTGAGTTTTGGTTTTTGGTTGGAGGCTCTGCAGAGCGAAGAGGAAAAGAGAGGAGGGCAGGAGGAAAGGGGTGATAGGGTGCACAGAGAAAGAGAAAGACAAAGAGCAAGAGTGTAAGACGAAAAAATTACACGTCACCAAAATAACATCCCTAGAGTGACTAGTGAGAGTGTGAAAAGGAGGCTTCAGATCATCAATTATATAATAGCTCACCCAAAGATATAAGTCTATAGACTCTGCCAAATAAAGACACCCCAGAGTGTCCCATTAGCTGTGAACTGTGTACATAGAGCGTTTCTGGAAGCATGCAGCTGTACCAGTGGGAAAGAGTGTGGCATTAGCAGTGCGTTGACATGAAAGAGGTGCCAGTTGAGAAATAGGATTCAATATTTGTTCATTTCATAAACAGAGACTTGGGTTTTCCTTTCCCTGTCATTTCAACCCCGACCTCACACATTAGAATTAAGCCATTATTGCCGGTTTATTACATTATTCTCTCTATGTGTGTGTGTGTTAGTTAGTTCAAGCACTAGTTAGTTCAAGCAAAACATACCATCTATATCCATTTCAATCCATTCCATTGAGAGCAAAGCCAAGACGGACAGAAATCAAACACTCAATCAGAAAGTCAGAATGAGCAGTAGAGAGAGAGGAATTCAGGAAAGATATTTTATCCATGTAATTCACTTGATCGTTAAGGTAGAATGATAAACAACGATTAACACTGCACACTGCATAGTAATCATTAAAGGTGCCTTGATGTTGTTGCACACTCAAACTTCCTTCTTCAAACTAAAGCCATCAACACTTTCTAGTATAGAAGCGAACTATACAATCTGTGTGAAACGGTCCGAGCAACACAGATATAAAATTTCTGTGCAATTAACATAGCTGTATGATTAAACCCAGACCACAGAAATGCAGCTCAAACCATAATCTCGCGCTGACGAACACATTCAGCAAATCCCCAGACTAATTGTCCAATAATTTGGCCAGTACACCATGATCCACTTCTGTGATAGCAAAACGTGAATGCAAATGCATTGTCTCTGATTCTGAAAGCTTCTGACCCTGTATGAAGGAGATCTCATGTTTCTACAGTACTAACAATAACCTATCGCATCTGAGTGGAAACTATGAATTAAGACAGACTAAACAGCTTTAAACATGTACAAAAAGACATAAACACTGAAAGTGAGAGGTATGGAAAAACATGGTCAGACTTGTCAAGAATCAGAAATAATTAGAAGGGCCGAGACACTCCCAACCTTTCCCGTATTAACACACCTATCTTCCTGCACATTCTTGTCTTGTTGTGACTGTGTGTACCACAGATTGAACTACACACCACAGGAAGGGAAAGTCATATGACTTGCGCTCAGTCCTCAAGGGGGTTGGAGTGTGCTTGAAGGTCTAAACTCTCTCCCCAGGCACATTGCCCTACACACGTATAGTTCCTGTATTGTTCCTTTTTTTCGCTACTCCGGAAACAATTACCTTTTCCTTTATGCCTTTCGCGACTGTGCAGCCTTAGAACGAACTCTGCTGTTGATTGATGGGACCAGTATTCATTGCCTTGCTCTTCCGGAGGCCACTGTTTGTCCAACTGTTATTTAACTGTAATTGGTTGCGTATTTCCCTCTATTGTACGATTAAAGGCAACCTGATCAAACTAGGCCTGCTCCTGCTCAAGTCCTGTTAGATAGCCAACACATGTGGATCTTTATTTAATTTTTTACATACACTCTGTAGAATGACCGGTGGACATTCAAGTCTCACTAAACTTTTAGATTATAAATAGAGAGCAGATAAGATGCTAATGGGTTTTGAACAGCTACAACCGATTAAGGAGTGCAAAAGATTAAGCTGTGCATGCTGAAAGTGGAAAAAAGCCATGCAAAAATGCAGAAATAAGCAAAACAGGAGACAAAAGAGCTCTCCAACACCTCCAAATGATGGATTTTGTACATTTGGCAGACACTTTCATTGTCGATGTACTCAAGGTTTATTTTAAATGCTAACTTTTATGGTAAAGTTAGTTAACGACATTAGTTAACATGAACTAACAATAAGAAATAGGCTACTTTGAAAACATTTATCAATCTTAATTAATGTCAATTTTTACATTAAATAATACATTACAAGTTGCATCTGTTAATATTATTTCATGGACCTGAGCTGACATGAACAAACAATGAAAAGTTGTAGTTTTATGAACTAATGTTAACAAAGATTGATAAATACTGTGACAAATGTATAACTCATTGATAGTTAATGTATCTAATGTTGACTAAAGGGACCTTATTGTAAAGTGTTACTACTTTTATTTATTTTGTTTTAAACAGTACAATTCCCTAATTAAACTTATCACGTTGGCATTGCTAGAGCCATGCTTTACCAGCAACATACCAGCCAATTTGAACCTGTTTTAGTTGATCAAATTATCAACTTCATGGACACTTGACACGGAGAAAACACAGAAAAAAAAAATAGCTTTATAACTCAAAGGTTAAGAAAACTTTTCTCACGGCACTACAATAAATTTAGTCCGTTCTGGCAAGTCAGGAACTTAGTAAGATGCAACCTCAACGTCTTTAAACATTTGACATGCTTTCATTCTCTTTATTCTTCAGGTCCAGTACATCTGTTCTTTACCATCAACAGTACCTCCTGCTCCTCTTATTTGCTCTTTGACCTTTCACCTCTCACCCTGCCAACCGACCCCCTGCTGTCCACAAGACATAGACCCTCCACAAATCCACAACCTGTTGACATCCTGCAAATTCCAGATTTTTCTTCTTGGGAAAGGTCAGAGAAACATCCTACTCTGCCACAGTAAACGTAGTCTTTTACTTGTGTGCTTAAACAGAAATAATACGTGACTGAGGTAAAAGGTGTGACTGAATCTGTTCTCCTGTGTTTACTTCTGAAGAGAGTGCCGTGAGTGGTGGTCATTATCAAACGTCCCGTCAGGAGTGACGGATACGGACTGTCTCGCACTTCCCGTCCGCTCCACCAAGGCTTATTTTCGCCTCTGCTAGAACAGATAATTAGGCTCTCGACCAAACTGTGACAGGATCCAGTGTGTCCAATTCTCACACTATCATCCTTCTGTCTCTGCCTGCTTGGCGACATGGAGTCGTGCAAGTGCTCGGGTAAAGCTGCACGATTCTGGATAAATTAAAAATCCAAAAATCATCACGATTCTCCCACTATTCTGAACAGACAACTAAACAAAATAGGCTAACATGTAATTTACTAGAGGTTCGGACAAAATGTTAAATGCTGCAGTCTATTTACAATGCTTAATTAATTTGACTGAATTATTAGGCTATTATTTTTTCATCGGTTGAATGAATGATTCAATGACTCACTCATAAAGACTTAACTTGTTTCATACTAGATGAATCAGTGTTTTTGAACGAATCTTTTGAAATTCAATGACAAGTAAAAATGTTAACAGTCACGTGTCGCCACCTACTGGTGTAATGATGTAATCGATACAATCGTAATTTGAAGCGCCAAGTTACTTTCAAAAGGTGATTTGCTCGATTTTGAGCGCTTCCTTAAACATCAGTGTTTATATCTGAACTATAAACTTTTATCCCAGTACTTCTGTGATCATTTAAATATTTGTAACATGGAAATAACAATAACAATTGTCAAGCTGTTTCAAACCTAGATAGCCTAACTTCTCTCTCTGGATCAGCGGCAGCGCAAACACTTATATGAATATTCCTGTATGATTTTGTCCAAGGTTTAACAGACATGGCCGAATCTTTGTCATTTAGGAATGAGACCGAATGGGTGTTTGAATCGAGACCACGATTTTTTTTAACAACTAATCGTGCAGCTCTAGCTCGGGGTCAGTTGGATGAGATGTGCCTGAGACGAGACATTGATTAAATGGCTCTCTGATAACAGAAGCATACACCCTATTCCCGCTTTTCCAGGATTTACAAACCAGGGAGTTGCAAACATCTATGTGTTCATGATGGAACTTGCAGAAATGTTGATGCCAAATGTAATTCCATAAAAACGCCTAATTCTTAAACTTGAATCAAAACATCACATATCAAATCTTTTCCATTAATTAAAATTTCCAATAATCTTATGGCCAAAATCTTAATCTTTTATCAAACCTTTATTTAACCAGGAAGAGACTCATTGAGATTAAAAATCTCTTTTTCAAGAGAGATTTCTAGATTCGCGAATCTAGTGATTTATTCATTATTTTGAATGAACATGGCGAGGATTACTTAAAATCACACAAAGTATATGGTGTTGCTTACTGGCCAAAGTCACCCTGAAGTCTTGATGACATTTTGGTCATAGTTATGCCTCAGTACCCTCCTTCAAAGTCTAATCGCACCTGTCCCCAATAAGCACACATTTCACATTCTCTATAGGACAAAAGTTGTGGGACTAGTTTTGTAATTATTATGGGAATTGTTTAAACAGTAATAGTGAAGTTCTCCTTAGCAAACACTCTTTATTAGATTAGATCACAGGGGTTCAGAAGACAACCCACCCGCCCCACACAAGTTCAATCTACACAAGCTGTGCATTCGTCCTGTTCTCCTTTCACGTTCCCCTCCTTCCTTATTTTCTCATCCCTTCCCGTTTTCTACTCCAGTTAAATCCCAACACTCTTCCGTAGCCGCTCCTTTTCTTTACTAATCACAATCGCCTTTCAAATTGTAATTTCTGCAAGCTTTATTGTCATGACAATGGCATGCCCAGCCAAAAGTACAGGCCTCTCAGGGGCGCCCACGGCAACAGATCGACACACAAGCATCCGGGCAAATCTCATTGGACAACTTTCCCTCCAAAACCTCTGGAGTCACACATAAACACTGGAGTTTGGTGGTGGATAACTTTAAACTTCTTTTTTTTTTTACTATTTCTGCTATTTGCTATGAATTATGCATCAAATCATGCAGCTTCTTGAGGAGAGATGTGCTAGATCGTGCTTGTAAGGGATGTAGCTAAGTAAAGAAAATGGGCAACAACAACAAAAAAGACTTACATTATATATAGTGCCAGTTTTATATTAAGACATTGTTTTTTAGTGGATTCCAATTAAATAAATTCACAGTACTTAGGGTACTTGCTAAAAAATTTATTTGGGTGAACTGGTTGGCACAACTACTGAAGAGAAAACTCAAAAATGTTTTGCAGCCAGTTGCTTCATCATTTTTTTATGAAAGTTTAATCAACTTTTTGTTTTTTTCAGTGAACCCAAAACACTCAAGCAACCACCTAATTATGTGCTAATAACCAGTTTGAACACTTTAGCAACCGCATAGTTATGACTAAAGAGGGGGAGATTTTTGCAAGGAAAAAAAATAGGAAAAGGTTTTATAAAAAAAACGTATAAACGTATGTAAATTACAGATATACAACAAAAAACACTGCGACAGCCAATTGCCACACACACAAAAAATACTTCTAGTTTGTTTAGTGGGAGAGTGAGGCTTTAGTCGCCCACGAAAACACAATAAACAAAGGGTGTGAGCTGACACTTTTATTACAGGGACTTGCAATCATGATTTAAGAACGTTTAGAATAAACAGAGAGCGAGTCGCCTAGGAAACCCCCTACTGAATGCAGGTGGACACTTTAAGTCCCGCTTACCCAGATTGACCGACAGGCTGAGTGAGCATCTCTCACAGTTCTGGCGTTACGGGTTTGGGTTTTCTAGTTGTGAACAGGAACGTCTGGGTTGCGAGAGAAGAACCCTCGGGCTAAAAACTCAGAGAGCAAGGAAATGGGGACGATTCCGATTCCAGAAAAAGAGTGATGGCCAGAAAGATTTGCTTGGATCTCCAGCCAATGTTTGAAACATCATCAAAGCCCCGTTTGACTGTGTCTAATTCTGTCCAAACCAACAGGGCACACACGCACACTAAACACCAGCAGAACCACTCCAATGACAATAAATGAATCACACAATCCAAATAACAATGATTCGAACCAAGCGTGTGCGATTCCACATTTTCCACCATTGGGCCAGCTTGGCCCTACCTCTGGTTCCAACCACAAACCTTATGGGGCGGCAAGGGAATGAGAGAATAAAGGGCGAAGATCTTCAACTCTATTGTGCTCTAAGCCCTGTCAAATTACATTTGATCCAAGTTTGCTTTCCCACACTTTCACAACATGTTCTTTTCCAACCACTCAGAAGATTTCAACCACTCTCCCAGCCTTTATCATGTCTAAAGAGAAGCTACGCCTGTTCCAGATTTCAATCACTCTCCCAGCCTTAATCACGTCTAAAGAGAAGCAACACTGCTGATTCAGGAAGGTAATATAATATTTTCTATCATATAACTCCCTTAACAGAAAAACTAGCTCATGTGGAATTCTAAACTAATATGCTATCTTAAACAATTACCCCTCCCAGAAACACAACCAAGCCCTTGGTGGGCTTTGCATGCATCAAGTGGGGGCTGTTGCAGTTTGCCTCCAGGAGTGGGCGTTTAATGGCAGGCTTTTTTTTTTGTCCAATTGCTACATGTTCTTTGGTATATAAAAAAAAAAAAGAGTAAACATGTTTAGCACAACCCCCGTAAGCGCTCAACTACTTGAGTTGCATCTGTACAACAAGAAACTGGTGTGGCTAGCCTAGCACTCTCCACCTTTCACCAAAACCTACAAGCCTATCCTCATCACATAACTCCACTTGAGCCACTTAATCCTCCGTCACATGACCTCCCATAATCTTCCATCATATGATAGGAGAGAAAAGTGCAAATCGTCTTACAAAGTTCCACAACATAGAGCACTTAGTGCTAGATAAAAATTTTAACATCTGACTTTGGACAAAAGATAACTGACAGAACAATGCAATGCAATATTGTGCAACAGAATTCTTTTGTATTTAAGACGTTAAGCGAGGCTTTACTCTTAAAGGGACAGTCTATCCAAAATTTTGACTTGACATGAAAGCAAGATACTTTAAAGCATTTCCAAGCTGCTCTTTTCCACACAACGTTAAGAATAAAAAGGGTTTCAAGGATTAAAAGCAACATAAAAGTAGTCCATACATCTCCTGTGCAATATCCCATCTCATCTTTATATCTTCATTGAATAACAATTAAAATTTCGGATGATGCTGTTTCTAGTTTCTCACACAAATCCACATAAAAAGACTTAAAATATAGTTGCGTGGACTACTTTTGGTGCTTTTTTGCTCTTTTAGGTCCAATAATGGCCTCAAAAGCCATGGATAACAATATGATTCCATTGAGTGGGAAAATATCTTGCTTTGTATTCCAAGCAGACAGAAAGGCATACGTGTTTAGAATGAGATGAGGGTGAGTAAATAAAGACAGGATTTTATTTTAGGATGAACTTTCCCTTTAACCCTATTGTGGGCATGTATGAACCTCTTTTAAGCCTGAGGTCAAAGGGTATCTGGACAGTGTTAGTTGGGGGGTGGAGTGGTTGCTTCGAGTGATTGTGTTTGACAACTCTTTAATTAACATAGTGATTAAAGCTAGAAGAACAAAAGCAGACTTATCCAACACAACAGTTCCCATTACCTGCTGCCTTAAACTTAACAGGCCACTTGGGCCATAACAGCAAAACAGAACAATCACATCAATAATCACAACTACTAATGGCAATGTGGCAAAATTGGTCCAAGATACGCCACTGTGTCAGAAAGTGCCAAAGAACCAAATAAAATCACTGTTTGTACTCTGATTTAAGACAATTACAAACCACATCCCATTAAAAGGAAGTCCGGAAACCTCCAAAAAGAGTGAATCTCTTGCTTCATTTTTGTGAAAAATCTGAAAGCAAGTACGGTTTATTTTCTTCCCAAACAAACTAATACGGGTTGGTTTGCGTCTGCATGCCAAGCTAGCTAGCAGGTATGTGTGTGGTCCTCAACTCTGAACAACATTAAACTCAGACAGATGGAGAAAGAGAAAATATGGGGGGAGAAAGGAAAAGAGACGTTACGATTGGAACCACAAAAATCCTAAAAGCGACTCTTTGGAATGAGCTGTTGTGAATATATACCATGCGAAAAATCATTCCATGCATTATAAAACCTCAGGGTTCGCAGTTCAAAGATGCCAGATATATGCTTAAACCACTTTCTCCACATAATTATCAGAGTTTCAAAGATGTGCTCCATGCAAAAGAAGTACTTCCTAGGGTTTGCATACAACAACTCATAAAACCTCCAAACCACACTTCACTGCAAACCAGCACCTCCTCAGAATTTTCCTGGCTGTCTTGAAGGGCTGAACACAACCGTTTATGAAAAGCTAAATCCCATAAATCTGCACTAACTAATGATCTATAAAGCAATAAGGAATCCTACCTATTAACTCTTCTCTGTAATGTTTTGTTTCACCCAAATTCCTAATTTTCCCAAGACTTCCCCCAATAAAAACTAAATATTTTCACACATAAGTGCAGCTGTGTAGGAGAAGGTGAATGTTTTTATAGCAATTAAGCAGCATCTGTTTTCTTGTCACCAATGAAGTTTTGAGATTTCCCCTGCTGGGAATGATCATTGTATGGTACACACGTCACTCATATTCCTTACCTTCGGGTTCAATCGTTGTCTCGACCTTACTCAACGATGGCCTTGCCACAGACGCCGTTGCCAGGGTCAAAAGTAGGAGCGCACCCAGAAGCCACCCCCGGGAGGACATCCCGTCAGCAGAGAGTGTGTCTCCCCATCCCCCCCTCCTCGGCCTCCCCCTGGACACGGATCCCATCTGAGGTGCTCCACCCAACCATGAACTGCAGGCTGTACGGTCGGTCACTCACTGGAATTCTCACCAATCACCTGAGCTGAGGAGGGCAGTAGAGAAGACCGTAATGGTTTAGGTGGTTCCCAAAGAGAAAAAGAGAAGATGAAGGGAAAACTGTTAGAAAAACATTATTTGATATGCCACAGCCAATAAAACCTCCAGCAGGTTAACTTAACACTCCCCTAAATTCTGAAGCACTACTATAACTTACAGACAGTGCGTAGGTCTATGTTTAGGGAGAAGACAGGTATAGAAACTCAAGACCCATGTGTCAAAATGCTGTTAAACGAGCCTTGCCACAGACATACCAAAGCTGTGATGCGTTAGCCTGACACCTACACACTACACACCCGACAAACACTTTCATCAGCCACTGCCTCAAGAGGTACCTGCAACTTTTGTCAACTTTATAATACTTTATAACCTTCCCAACTCTGCAAGAACTGTACCCATCCAGAGTGAGTAAAACGCTGGCAAATCATTTTGGACCCCTCACATCCAAGACACTTCCTCTGTGAACTGTTGCCGTCTGGTCGAAACTACAGAGCACAGAGCACTATACAGCCAGGCAAAGGAAAGGTTTCTTTCCGCAGGCCATCTACCTCATGGACAATTAAATGCCCCCACTGGGCAATAAACATGTGCAACAGAACACTATTTATAGGCTACTCATATTTATTTAGCATACCATATCTTACATTATATATGTTGCATTACACATACCTGTACATATATATATATATATAGCAAATTTGTCTAATTTGTATATTGTGCATTTTTACAGCCTATATTTATTTTTAATCACTTGTTTTATTTTTATTATCTGTCTTGTCCCTGTCACTCAGTCTGTGCACTGGAATCGAAGACAAATTCCTTGTATGTGTATAAGCATACTTAATTGGCAATAAAGCTCTTTCTGATTCTGATAAAGAATAGACAGCATAATAAGGTAAACAGATATTTATTTTATCAGGATTATATTCCAGCAAAAGAAATATGCATATATATTTAAGCATTTGGTAGAACTTGTATCCAATGCATCTATCTATCTATCTTTGCACAAGACTTCAGTCTTATTCTGAAGGAAAAAACTTTATTGGCAGTTTAGAACTATTTCGCACAAGCAAAAATCTGATTTCAAACATTCAAAACAAGACCAGTGAATTAAACCCGCGGGAATCGCAGTGAACACGCACACGTCACTCTCTGCAGATCTGGCGCGTAAATGTGCTATTGATCTGTTCTGTGATCGTGCGCGCGCATTTCTAAAGAAAGCTTTAATGCTTGTGAGATGATTGACGGATGGTGTGTTCCTCTGCATTATTATGCTCGAGTTTTTACCGTGAGAGGTTAGCAATAAAGGGTTTGATGCTGTGACACAATGCTGTGAGTTGTTCCTCATTTCTATAAGGGTTTGTAATCAATATAATAGGTTTGAAAATGATTGCACTCAAGAGAGCCAGAGGCGCATTTTTGCTTTGCTGGATAGGCACGATGATCATAACACCGTCAGCGCCTCCAGGGTTTGCTGCATGAGCATGATTTTGGAAAATATTTCCCAGTGCAATACATGACGTCACCTTCAGAGAACTTTTTTCGCAAATGCATTGCTGTCCGCGGCATATAACGAGCGCACACGCAATCCGAAGGAGCTCGTCAGAATCCTATTCACATTCAAATCAGTATACACAGAAAGGACTTGCTGACAAACACTGATGTTCCACTGGAACTAGCTGTACTGTCGTTTGATTACATTTGAATTGTTACTTGAACCTATTTGTTCTTTATTGAGGCCCATTACCAAGCTCAACCCTAATGACTTTATCATGATTTTATCACGGAAGACTAACTAGTTCACTTTGTTAATGGACAGATTTTATCATTAGATCACCACCTAATTAGTATTCACATAATGATTAGAGTTAATTATTGCTGGATTTTTACAAATAACATTCTAGTTTATTTCAACACAGATATTATTTGTTTAGTTTATCAAAAATAGGCTATTGTAAGGAAATCCAAAATATTATATGTTGCTTTTTTTGTTTTTGTTGATTTTTTGGATCTTATATCCACATTTTTCAAGGCATGGCACCTGATGATACTTTAATTGCCATTACAATGATTAAACTGCACTTTGAAAGAAAGCAGACAGACTTGTGTTTTCCTAAAAAAATCGAATTCGAATCTATTTGAATTCTAATGGAATGAAGTATTCCAAATGTATATGCACGTTCTAATTACAAATGATTGCAGTATGTTATAATATGAATGCATTAAAATCCTCCGTTTGATCATGACACTTAATTAGGAGGAGGAACTGCAAACCTAAGTGGTGATTTTGGGTGGATTTTTGAATTTATGCATCAGGCTACAAAACCGTTCATATAACAACCAAAACAAGAGCCAACCGATTGGTATGAACATTTACTTGATTTGATTTGATTTATGATTTTATATCACATATTACATTCTTGCATCTTTCATTTACACCTACATTTTTAATGGCAATTTTCTCATACATCAAATGTAATATCTGATGTTTCATAATAATAATGAGCACAGATTCATAATTTTACATTTTGCAAGTTTCTTTAATTTTACATTTTGCAAAAAAAACAAAAAAACTTAGTGCACTTTGTTGCACAAAGTGAAGCATTTTGATAACCTTCTGACAAAAGAGTCTGACAAGGCCACTGCTGATCATTAACACACACAAAAAACATTTACATATGAAAGTTATGACGTTTTCAGTGGAGTCAACATAGCCCATATAACATGCACATATGTGGACGTTTAATTTAATATATAATTATGATAGTTAATAGTTAAGATTTGCGTATTTTAATGGGGAATGCCTTAATAACTAAACAAGGGTAAAGCCACAATAAAATGAAACACAACGGAACCTCCGCTTAAAATACAAAAGTAACTTACAGAGAAGGAGCAGATAGTGAAGTTCAGGGTCCGCATATAAACAGGGAGCTCATGGGCCGAATCCAGACAGGAATGCGACCAAAACTATTCCCTATTCCCAAAATCCAGCAGCGCACCAACAACAGGATCGCATGCCAACAGCGAGCCGCCGATAGTATCCGTGCGTGTTTGTGTAAATCCGTCCAGAGGAGAAAAAAAATAAATTACGCGTCCCAGCAGAACTTTTTTCGTCCGTAAACCAAGTTGTTGTTGCTTCACCAAAGGGCTCGTGCTTCAGCTACAAGAGATGCAACACCGCAACCAACACAGAATAAAACATCCATCCCAAAATACACATCCAGTGACATGAGCGCAGTCTCTGAGGATACTGGCTGTTCTCAGACGCTTTGTCAGGTTTACAGAGATTTTTTTTTCTCTCTCTCCCTCTCTTTCCAACCCCCTGAAGAAATGTCACTCCCCCCTGAAACTCGAGACGTTTCCTCGTTTCCTGATAGTTTTTGGACTTGGTCTTTCTCCTCCAATCACAGACAGAGCTCAGACCTCAGCGCTCGGGCTCAACCAGTTCTGCGCAATCCTCTAAAGTTTGTCCGGAACTGGGGGTCTCCCAGTCTCCCTCCCTCACTCCATACACGAGCTCCAGTGCTCCAGAATGCCATTCATTCACTGCAACTGCGCCACCTAGTGGCTGATCTCTCGGATTATTAACCCTTTGGGGGTCTCGGAGACCCCAGGGCCATTTAAATTGCATATCTACATAAAGGCTACGTGTTACATGACATTTTTCATTTCATGAATTTAAGATTTTAAAACATTCTATCATACAAATAATGCAAGTAAATGTTTATTAATTACATTGTGACATCAAGATTCCATTTACAATATTTGTTTAGATATGCTCTGCCTTTTAAAAACAACAAGGGCTATACTGTATTGAGTTAATTTTCCACTTCTGAAAAATCCAATAAAACAGAGAAAAAGGGATTTGAGTGCAAACTATGTGATCCAAACTAAAAACTACTACTGCTCAATGGTTTGGAATAACTAAATGTAATGTTTATTAAAGAAGTATTTTATGCTCACAGAGGCTGTATTTACATGATCAAAATACTCACATGTTAGGCCTTTTTGAAATATATTATATACAGCATATTAGAATGATTTCTGAAGGATCATGTGACACTGAAGACTGGAGGAATGATGCTGAAAATTCAGCTTTGATCACAGGAATAAATTACATTTTAAAATATATTCAGATAGAAAACAGTTATTTGAAAATTTAATAATATTTCACAATAGTACTGTTTTTACTGTATTCTGATCAAATAAATGCAGCCTTGGTGATGTTTAAAAAAAAAAAACATTTAAAAAAAATGATTACAAACCTTTGGCCATTATAAATATTCTTGCATTTTCTGAAGAATGTCTAAAAGCCTCTAAACATAAATGATCTAAAACAGCTTGAACTTTAAATAATAATAATAAGAGTAATTTTGGTTAAAAAAACAGTGAGATGCAATTTAATTGGCAAATTCTCTCATTGTTTTTTCGTAAATTGCCGATTTCAGAGCTTCGGACAAGCAGAAAACTGTTAATAAAAGCTCTTTTCTCACACAAAACAATCAATCAGCTAGTTTTATAATTTTATTATTATTAATTTCCTTTTATGGTGGGAGAAAAAATAATAAGTCAATGCTTTTTGAGCTCTTTGCGAGCGAACGCAAAACATTTGCGAGAGAACGCGAAAGCATTGACAAATCATTTTTCCTCCGTCTCATATTTTTTTTCCTTCATGTCCCTTGTCCCATGTTCCTTCACGTTCCTTTTCCTTTTTTCCAATTATGTCCCTTTAGGGGCTCTGTAGTGTAATGATTTGTAAAAAGGATTGAGTAAATAATTTCCTTTAATCTCTGTAAGATGCACTACACATCATTCATACTGTTGCATACGGAGCCTGTTATTTTCCCAGCATTACTAGCTCTGCCTGATAGACTCCCTCATGCAGCTCCCCCATGGAGCCCTCAGTCTCCCAGTGCTCACACGGGGAGGCTCCCTAATCAATGACCCCTAAATGTCACAGACTGAGGGGCCCCTGCCGCACTCCACACTCCCCTTCCAAACTGTCTTCTCCATTGGACAGGCCCTTTTCACTGATTCGAAGGAGAAAACTAAAGAGTTGTGGAGGAGAGCGGGATTAGGAGGAGGGAACTGTGGCCAATATGCCTTCCCTTCTCCGCTCTACACCAGGCTGCCCGAGCCTCCTGTTTTTCCCCCTTCCTCATAAAAGAAGCGTTCCCATTCACTCCGAACGAGCCAGCTAATAAGGCTGTTAAAGAAAGAGAGAGGTTCCTCTGTGAATGGGGCCTTCGATCACGGCTTTTCTTTCCCTTTTAGCCCCGATTCTCTCTCTCTTTCTCACTCATACACAGTGAAGCCATCACACACTCCCATAAAAGGTGACAGTTTGGATCGCAATGAGAGGGAAGCGGGGAAAGGAGGGGACAGGCCACAGGTTTAGGGGTGTGAAATAAAAGATGGACTATACAGTCTTTCACACGCTTCCCCATCGCCTGTCCGAGCCAGATTTACATTGTTTTTATGGCTGTCTTACAGGCCTGCCACATTTGGCAAATACAATAGGACAGCTAGTGAGAGTCAGAGAAAGAGACAGAATTGAAAAAAGTTGGTCGCGTCTTGCTGTTCTTCGTTTTCCTCCAAGAAACACTCATCCAGCTGGAGATGTTAGGATTGAATCAACAGAGAAATACAGTGTTTGCATCAACACTTTACCTCGTTCAGAATGGAAGTTTACTGCACTTTAATGCAACACATTGTCACAAATCACCACCTCACGTTGCATGCTAGTGCATCTTATCAAATGGAAATATTTTGCATTGTTTACTTAATTTGGAACATATTAGCCCCTTTTACAATGTCCTGATTTTGTTTTTGTGCTCTACTAGACAAGGTTTTCATTCTTGAATGTTAAAAAAACACATTATTTTTCACATATTTTACATTGTTCGGCTCCTCTCTTCCCAGTCTGCCAGTAACGCTCTGTTTAGTTCCTGTCTCTATGAAGCTCCTCCTTCTGAAAAGCTCAATGTGCTCTGATTGGTCAGCTAAACCAGTGTGTTGTGATTGGTCAACTGCTTCAAGAGTGTTTGGGAAATGTCACACTCCTTACCATAACAGAGAGTTTCAACACACTACTAACTAACTCAACAGGCCTTGGGCAGGAATTATTTAAATGAGGAATATTGTGCCCTGTTTGTTCCCGGAAGAAGACTACAATGGAGGCGTTTCAGGGTGTTCAGAAACAGTGACACTGATATAGAGAAGAACTCCCGCTGGAGGGACTGTGTAACTTTGCAGAGCTTTTTTATGCTCAAACAGCAACATTACACACTAAAGAATGATGAACAGGTGAAAAAAAGCATAATAGGTCCTTTGTAATTTAGTGAATGAGTCAGAAAAGTTGTCATTGTGAGAAACAGTGTCCTGTTAATGACCAATTAATGATGAATGATGCACAATACTGTCTAACATTTTCAATGTACTTTCCCATTGGCAGTGAAGTACTTTTAGCAATTATTAAAAGTATGCGATAAGATTTTCCATTTCCGCATCCTTAGGTCAGTAGAGTTATCAGAACTTGAGCATGAGAACAGCCACCTATAATGGATGCTAAACGCTCTTTACAGATCAGTATGCCTGTAATGCTAATGTTGAGTTCTTTCAGCGAGCCCATCGACACGACGGTGTTATTCTACCTCCAAAGAGAGTCACGTGACCATCCTGCTGTGTGCTGCCCTTCTGTCTATTGACAGCAAGTTATGATTTATGCCAGACACTTGTTTGGTCAGCTTTTGATTTCAAAACAATCCTACCAAAATGCAGAGTTTGTTTTACTCTGAGAGGAGACGAAAAGAAAAACTATTCACACAGAGAATAAACATTCACTCCCCACGTCACTATGAGGGCAAGAATTCTTAGAAAAACATTATGTCACGTATCATCTCGCTGGCAACGTTCCCAAGGAATAAATACTCATTATAATCATTAAGAAAACACTTTAAGCAGTGTTTAGTGCAATTTGACTTTAGGTGTGCCAAATACTTGAACACTTAAATTATAGAGAACGAAGCAATTGTAGGATAATGTCCGTGTAGGTGTTCTTTGCCATGTATTAACATGTTTTGTGCAATGATCCGCTTGTAATGGCACATATGAAAATCAACCAAGCACAAGTAGTGTTAGTCCTGATCCTTGCTTAAAAGCATCTTAAAAATAAATATACTCTTAAAAATAAAGGTTCTTTATTGGCATTGATGGTTCCATGAAGAATCTTTAGCATCCATGGAATCTTTCCATTCCACAAAAGATTCTTTAGAATTTTGAATGTTCTTCACACTAAGAATAAAGTGCTTATTTTCAGAACTGTTCACTGAAAGGTTCTTTGGGCAATCAAAAATTGTTCTTCTAAGGCTCCTGGTCCAAACCTGCAACGTCCGTCGGAGTAGAGCTCCAACCGGCCCCAACACACTGGAAGTCTGTAGTGATCCTGAAGATCTCGATGAGCTGGTTCGGTGTGTTTGGTTAGGACTGAAGCTAAACTCTTACGGACGTTGGCCCTGCAGGAGCAGGACTGGACACCCCTGTTCTATGGCATCACTGTGAAAACACACTTTTGGAACCTTTAAGAGTGTATGGATGATACGTTCAATAAGTTCAGAAAGTCTTTTCAAACTAGATAAAGGAAATGTGAGTGATTATACCAATGCACAACTCACTGTCATAATGCCATGATTTGCTATGTGGTTGCTTACTGGTCCTTCATCTAAGTCTTAATGCCTTCAAGCTCTTGATAGCACCATTAGCCAAATGATCAAACATATGGAAAAATTATGTATTTAAAATGTTCTTGGTTCACCAGAGACACTTAATGTAAAAGGTGGAGAACTGTGTGAATATGATTTTTGGTCTCAATTTTTATATGCATATGAATGACATACCCAGTTAAGGAACTTGTGGTGTTCCTGACTGTGCGATTGGCACTGTCGGACAGCAAGCGTTACCAGTTAATGGCCCTGTGGTGCAGCTTTAGTGATGCCATTAGTGGTTGTGGTGACGGTCTCAAACTGCAGTCCATCAAGCGTTATATGGTGCTTCCTCGTGGCTACATTAGGCAGAACAAAACCACTTTTAGGGGTTTACCATCGGTTAGGACAGATAACACAGTCATTTAAGAACTGCAATAAACTTGAGCACAAAGATGGGTTACTTTGATCATCCACACAAAATGACAATCTCACAGGTAAAAAAAAAGAAAATGATAAATATATATACTGTTTATATAGCTTCAAACATTCTTAGAACATTTATTTTCCTTTAAGACAACATTTAAAGAAAGTAGTAGAGATCTCATCATGAGTTTTCGAACCAAAACCACTGATCTGAATGAATGTCATCTCTAGTCGATACTGATACTGAGTTGAGAAACTAACTGTTCATTCCAGGAAAGATCTGTGATTAATTTGTCCATAAATAGAAGAATTGAACTGGACTCACATGATGTGCTTTGCAATTTATTTTTGTCTCTCATGTATCAATTATCTATACTAAAATAAATGTTCTTTATCGGCACTGGTGGATCTATTAAGAACTTTTAACATCCATTGAATCTTTTCATTTCACAAAAGTTTCTCTATATTGGAAAAAAGTTCTTTAGATTATTAACATGGTTCTTTTAAGAAATAATCACTGAAAGGTTCTTTGAGGAACCAAAAATGGTGGAATCACTGCAAACCCCCCCCCCCCTCCTCTTATTTGTAAGAGTGTATGGAAGCTTGTTTCTGCCACTGAATAAAAAAAAAATTTGCAACTTTTATCTCACAATTTTGACTTATTTCTTCAAATAAAATCAGAAATGCAAGAAAAAAACAAGAACAAGAAACAAGCTTCTATAATTATCAGTTTGTATACTGATATATTTGGAAAATGTATGCATAGTTGAATTCCTGTAACAATATGAAACAATTTAAAAAGGTGCTAAATTAGAGATATTAGACTTGTAGATTTTCTGAAGAAACTGTGAATTTGATCTCAATGCACAATATATAAAATTCTTCAGTAACACTTTTTGATGGTTCAAGACATTCTAACTACAAGTACCTTTGCAACTACATGTCAACTAGCAGTCATTAGAGTATTGGTAGACTCTTATAATATCTGCTAACACTTTATTCTGGTGCTCATAAACAGACATTTTACTGACTATAAGTGACTTTCCAAAGACAGTACATGTCAACTTATTCTACTAACCCTAACCTAACAGTATATTACAGTCTACTAAAACTCTAATGACTGATAGTTGACATGTAGTTGCAAAGGTACTTGTAGTTAGTAGAATGTCTAAAGTGGAACATTAAAATAAAGTGTAACCAATTCTTCTAGTGTTTGCATAAGCTTGTCTATCAAAAAAAAAAAAAAACGTGCTTAAAGTACACCAATATAGTTCCTAATAATTATGCAGAGTTTAGTCATCAGGCCCAAGTGAGAAATCAAAGACTCTCGCTCGTGCTGCTCTCCACGGCTGTAGAGGTCTAGTGACAGGCATGCAAGTTATTTCAAGCACTCCAGAGAGCAGCGGCCCAGACATCTGAAGAATCTGGACACTTCACCAACACACACACACAGTTTTTTTTTCTCTCTCTCACACACACACACAGGCAGACACACAGGCAGACACACAGACACACACAGACACACACACACAGTTTCTCTCTCTCTCTCTCTCTCTCTCTCTCTCACACACACAGACACACACACAGTTCTAGGGCTAGAAAGAGACGACACTGGGCGTAAGGATGAGGGACTGTTGATGCAGAAGGTGACAGGAAAGGGCAGAGGTCAAGAACCGTCATCTCTACAAATCACCAAAGACTGACGTTTATGAGCCATTTAAGACAAAGACTTAATTAAGGAGACTCATTATCATGCTACACTCAACATGTCTCTGAAGACACCGCATATTTTATGTGCACTGTACCATGGTTTTATGAAAGTTACCTGAAAAAGATTTCTTCAATCTGTGTGTGGAAAATCTTAACCATGTTTCATAAAATATACATTTACGGGTGAAGTATTCTACATACACTGTTAAAAATAACGGTTTACGTTAGAACCAGAAAAAGGTTTTACAACAAACTTTTTTTGTGCTCTAGTTCTCAAATGGATAGTTAAAATTTTTAATTACATCATTGTTTTCTCTCTGTTATGTCATTTCAAACCCATATGCTGTTGTTTTTATTTTTGGAACAAAAGGAAAATTCTGAAGAACATTTATAGTTGTTTTCCATGAGACAGTTCATAGTGACCATACTTGTCAAGCTCCAAAAAAGAAAAGAAAAAAAAGAACAAAACACCTCATAAAAGTAGTCCATACAAATATATTTCAAGTCTTATTAGCTCTGTGTGAGAAACAGATTGGGATTTGGGTCGAAACTCTTTTATAATCAGCCCACCAGTGCTCTGAAGTGTAATTTGCATCTGCATTTGGGCTTGGTAGGACTTTGTAATGTTTTTGGAAGAAGTCTCTTATGCTTGCCAAGGCTGAATTTATTGGATCAAAAAAGCACTATATTCTGAAATATTATTATAATTTAAAATAACTGCTTTTTCAGCATCATTACTCTGGTCTTCGGTGTCACATGATCCTTCAGAAATCATTCTAACATGATGATTTACTGCTCAAGAAACATTTCTGATTATGATCAGAATGTGAAAGTTTTGTTAAAATGTGATTAAAAAAAATTCAGGAGTCTTTGAGTTCAAAGTCCAATAGAACAGCATTTCTTTGAAATAGTAATATCTAGTAACAATATAAGTGTCTTTATTGAAACTTTTATCAATTAAATGCATCCTTGCTGAAAAACGGAAACAGAAAACTTATACTTTTAAAAATAAAGGTTCAAATGCATTGATGCACAATGCATGTAGAAACATTAACATCCATGACATTTTTCCATTCAAGGTTTTTTATAGTGCAAAAATGTTCTTTAGGTTGTTCTTTACACTAGGTGGGAAATAGTACTTTGAAAAATTGTTCACTGAAAGGTTCTTTGGGAACCAAAAGTGGCATCACTGTGATATACAGGAGAAACTCGAAAAATTAGAATATCGTGCAAAAATACATGTATTTCAATTTCAGTAATTCAAATTAAAGGGTGAAACTAATATATATTGAGTATATATAACTATATACACATGCATGATTATACTTTTCAGAGGGTCGACATTTCTGTATTTAAAATCCTTTTGTAATATTCAAATTTTCTGAGATTTTGAATGTGTAGGTTTCATAAGCTGTAAGCCATAATCATCAAAATTATAACTTTTGCACAATATTCTAATTTTTAGAGTTTCACCTGTATATGAACCCAAAAACCATTATGCTGATCTAAAGAACCTATAATGAACTTATGAAAGCCCTCTAGAACATTCTCTGTGCATCTCTAATGAACCCTGATTTCTCTGAATCTGTATAAGTTCCTTCAGTCTATCACTGCATCTTCTCTTCATACGAACCAACATGTTATATGGTTCATATTAAGGCCCGGGGCGATTGTGCACGCACACACACACATATCTTTTCACATTTGTTTCATATTGCACTCAGGATATGAGTCATCTACCTCTGATCTTTTAATTATAACATGACAAAAATACATTGCAAAAAAAAAAGAAGAAGAAGAAAATCCCTCCGGACGTTTAGGAAGTCTGGGGTCTAAAAGTGCTGAAATGATGACAATTAAACTCAAAGACTGATAAAGTTGAGCTATCAAGGTGTTGGAGTGTGTTTTAACAATCCAGTCCCGCTGTAATCTTCACATGACTCGCTCAGGAGAGTTGAACACTTCTCAACACTGAGGAAAGTGCAGCTTTTATAGTTTCATTCCTCTCAGACTGATATACATGGATTGTTTCTTGATGAACAAACAAACCTGAGCTTCTAAATGAAGCTATTTATATGATTGACTAATCAGTTTCTGATTACTCTGGCCGCAACTATCTAAAAATCTTATTAAGGTCCAAACACGCAGCTCTCCCTGATAACGTCTGTAAGTAAGGTTACGTATTTGTGCTGACTGAGCGGATCCATGAACTCATTCTGTCTGGACAAGCAGGAAACGTGGTTAAACTTTAGCACTAAAACTGTCACAAACAGGCCCGACACAAACCCCACACACTCCCGTGTGTCATTAGCAGAATAATTAGTCAACGGAGACGGTCACTGCAAACTGTTTTTATAGCATTCATCTATTTGCCTTGTGACGATCCAACACAAACACAACATTCACTGTTCCTCAGTGACAAAATGCCCAAAACTTGCCATCACTGACAAATGAATCCTGACAAGTAATTATGTCAAAAGGTTTAGTTGGTGTAAGCTATAGAAGAAAACTTTGGCAAAATGAGACTCATTTACTGTTTAAAAGTTTGGGATTTGGGAAAGAAGCCTATTCTGCTCACCAAGGTTGCATACAAGAAAAACTGAAATATTGTTAAAAATTATTACTATTCAAAATAACCATTTTCTATTTCAGTATTTATTTATTTTTAATATTCAGCAACATTACTCCAGTCTTCAGTGTCACATGATCCTTCAGAATTCATTCTAATATGATGATTTGCTGCTCAAGATTATTATCAATGTTCAAAACTGTTGTGCTGCTTCATATTTTTGTGGAAACTGATGCTGGGTTTTTTTTTCTTCTTTTTCTTTCATAAATTGAATGTTCAATACAGCATTTTTTTTTCGTAACACTAAATGTCTTTACTGTCCCTTTAGATCAAGTCCTTCCTGAATAAAAGTATACTTTCCTTTAAAGAAAATGGTACTGACCCAATTTTTTTAAGTATATTTTTTATTTGTTTTTATAAGTGGTGTTTTAATCTTAACAGCCATGAACAAACTCATAACACTCCAACTTAACATCATAACAGCGCACTAAAACAAGTTCAGAACACCTCAAGAACTGCATAGCAACACCCTGGAAACCAACAGTGAGTTTAGTATGGGAAAACACAACTCTCAAAATCTGAACTGCACATTATTCTCGTACATTGTCCCGCTCGTCTGTTAAGACGTTCACACTCATCTCTCTTCTGCGTAAATGCGGCTCCACTTCAGTTGTCTTTCATCTTGAGATACATAAAGGCTTTGAGAAGTCTCGGCGAGACACTAGAGAATGTGAAGTATAGTTGAAAAGAGGAGAAGGAGGGGAAGACTAGAGAAACGGGTTTATAATGAACCTCTTCAGCTGTGTGTTGACACAGACGTGGATTGTATTGTGACGGCACCTGGAGGAGGGAGAAGAGGCGAGACTGAAGACACTGCTGCTGTACTTCATTAAAACAGACACCAGATTCTCTCTGCTTTATACTTTCTGGCCCCCCCAAAAATCTATGATTGGATCATCATTGCAGTGATTATTTTGTTTCTAGCATGTCATATGTTTGACAAGATCTTGACCAAAAATTGATGCACCTCTTGATGGAAATAACGTCACAACATTTATGAAATTTAAGAGCTGCATACATTTTTGGTCAAGATCTTGTATTGTCAATGCAAGAGTCCAGCACCAACACCCCTAATCCTACCCAAACGTATAATACATACACACCCCACAACACTACTAACCTACCCATGCGTATCATATGCACGTAAAAACTAATTTTCGCGTATAAATTGCAAGATAAACACAAAGCGTGGTATAGAGACGCATTTAGTGTGACCGGGTTGACATCCCAAAGACTTTCAATGAATTTATGCAGTTGTTTAGTAGAATGTCCAAGCTGCTGTTTTCAATTTCTCAAACTTACTTCACAGCTAAACTAACTTTGACCTAAAATATTTACTTGAATTACCTCCCGAGATTTTAAGTTAATATTTCAGTAAATTAACACTTTCACATGTTCACAGGTCTCTGACGTCGGTTAATGGTCAAATACTGTAACATGCCGGTAAACAAATAACATATATTAATCTTTTTTTAGTAACTTTTATTTTGATATTTCAAATGATTTATTGATAACACTTTACAATAAGGTTTCATTAGTTAACAGTTACTTTAGACAAACTAAGAATGAACAATTATTCTACAGCATTTATTATTTTAATGTTAATTTCAACATTTCATGATATTGTGCTTAAATGCATGAATTTATTTATTTATTTAATTAATTAAAAGGAAAAGTATTATAAAGTTTGCAGCAGACATGAACCGCTTTAAAAACCATGAAGTTGGTTGATGAACATCCAGAGTGACCAGGAATAGACAAAACAAACAAAAAATACATATATTCATAAAAGAGTTTTCATTAATCTCACATCTTTGGTGGTGACTACAAATTTCCATACTTAACTGTGTTTTTCAATAGTTTCGATGATTTGATGTAAAATGTGGAAAATAAAATAGTCATAATAAAAAAGAGAACATGTGTCCAAACGTTTATGTACTCTGAAGGCATCATATAACCAATCTTGTTTACACAAGACGGGTTTTCTATCAGAAACAGTTAACAGGGTGTACTTTTATACAGACGTTCCTCAAACTTTCCACTTCCATTTGTGCCTATAAGTTTGAGTCAAACAAAACACCCCCGTGTCAACTAATCCAGCGGCGCTCAGACAAACTTCAGAAGCGGCGATCACTTAATCTGGATTAAAACGAGATTTTTCGTTCTCGTCGGAGGAGGTGGAAAAACAGACAGATTTATTGGCACTGTTTGCTCAATTTATGCTCTCTCCAGACTCAGAGGTGGGAGGTGTGGAGACACGCTCGCGGGGTTGTGTTCACACACATGCTCGTACGCATCAGTCCCGGCCCATTTCATACACCCTCACATATAGCTATAGTAGTTTAAGGCCGAGGAAGTTCACTGTATCTGACTTCAGCCTTTAATAAAGAGCGTCTGTGAGCGGGTTGAGTTTGAGCCGGGCGTCAGGTCACGGCATGTAAGTCTGCAGGTGAACAAATGACAGATTTACATTGTGGTCTTTCCCTCTGCTCCACTTTCTGCCCGCCTGATGAGTGTATTACACAACACCGCAGAGGAGAATCTCCCGCCGGCGAGTTGAAGCGTGTTCAAACTTCTGCAGTGTGTGTTGTTGCCACACAATGTTCCTGCGACGTTGCCCTCAGGTTTTCACTCAATTTATGCCAAACTGCAACTTGTTTGAAAGCACTGCTGGCAAAGTTTGATTTAATGACTTTATCAGCAAGTAGAAAGAACAAATGGAGGATTTGCATGTTAAATTGGCCTACATGAAGTTCCTCAACTGACGCGAGGATATAAATAGATGAAAGAGCAGATGTGAGGAACGTTGCAAACACAAACACAGTACAAAACCAAGCCAATCTAAACAGCATCAGCTTCCAAACTCAGACTACAGCAAGTATTAACACGAACATTACCTTCATTACAGACAATTTACTGAAGTCTGTCTGATGAGAATGGAGGCACGATTAAGGCCCGTTCACACCGAGAACGACAACTAGCAATAACTCTATTAGCATCCACACCAGCTATTTCAGATAAATGCTGTTAAATCCTCACGCTTTTTAAAGTCACATGAATTCTGATTGCCTGTCAATGTTTTCTTGCGCATCAAATCATCAATGATTTCTGAAGGATCATGTGACACTGAAAATTCAGCTTTGATCACAGGAATAAATTGCAGTTTAAACAGTTATTTTAAATTGTAAAAATATTTCACAATATTGCTGCGTAAATGCATCTCTATAACACGCATGGTGTACTGTCGTGTAATATATACGCGAAAATGAGTTTTTACGTGCATAATGAGACGCAGTTTTTCGCGTGCATTTGATACGCAGTTCATTTGCGTGCAATACACACGCACCCCACACCACTAATTCTACCCAAGCATAAAATACACATGCACCACACCTAAACCTACCCTAACCAACCAATGCGTATCATATGCATGTAAAAACTCACTTTAGCGTATAAATTACACGACAATACACATGCGTGCTATAAAGATGCATTTAGTGTGATCAGGTTGGTATTTTTGATCAAAAACACTTTTGACCACCAGTGTTTAAAATAATCACTGTAAATGATTATTAATCAATTCAGACTAGCTTAATTTTTTGGGCAATCATTAGTGTCAATTTATGACAATTCAAGATAAAACTGTCCTTGATATAAACTCCTGCAGAGTCCTGCAGCGTGCACACACACACACACACACATGTTGGGTTTCCATGTTTTATTGGAACTTTTAGACATTATACTGTAATACTGATATTTATACTGTACAAACTGTATTTTATCCCCCAAACCTACCAATCACAGAAAACTTTCTGCATTTTTACATGAAAAAAACAACATTATATAGTAAATTATATGCTGTTTTCTTCATGGGGACCAAAACATTTCCTCACAAGTACAAGGATTTTCAATATTGCCATCTTTGTGGGGACATTTTGTCTGTATAATGTAGGGTTTACCTAAACCACACACCACACACACACACACGCACACCCTCCTCATTCATCCCACCCAGCGAGAGCCATCACTCCTCCAGTGTGTCAGAGTAATTTACTGTGACAACACACACCAGCGGGCCACCATGAGCACGAATTCAGAGACGGTGAGAGTGTGAAAACACACAGACACAGAGAAAGAGAGAGAGAGAGAGAGAGAGAGAGAGAGAGAGAGAGAGAGAGAGAGAGAGAGAGAGAGAGAGAGAGAGAGAGAGAGAGAGAGAGAAAATGGACTTTGATAAACACCATGATATATTAAAACACACAGTTACAGTGATCCACAATTTCCTCCAGAAAATGTAATATATAAAATTACTAGAACTATATTTTCATTCTGCCACTGTAACAAAAATGACTTGTGTTTATAAATGTAAATCCTTTTTGATATTTCTTCAGCTTTATTATTTCTGCTCGTACTGTCCCGCTTGGTTGAGAGAAGTCTCATAAATTCTCTGGGACAGTTGGTGAGAGAGACGTGGAGCAGCAGTTAATACCAGGTTTGACTTAATGTCTGTGCCTAACAACCAACAACACAAGCTAGTACTAGTTCTCATGAAGAGAAGATTGGAGGAGAGTTCATGAATACGGTAATCATCCAGGGTCTGAAAGGCCATCACTGTACCCTGTTATCACTACAGTGCTTTTGTATAGGATCTAGAGACTGACATGGACATGTGACTGTAAAGAGTTATAAATCAAAAACTGTGGGAAGCCTCTCCTTCCCCAAATGGAGATGCCCAACTGGAGCATCTGATTTAGCAGAAGCGAGTGATCCGTTGTTTGTTTTACATTAGTCTTCAGATTTAAAGCCATAAAAGTGTCGAGGTTTTCTCACCTTGTGAGCCGGAGGAGGGTTAAAACTTCACACATGGATGCTTGGGAAAGGTGTCCTGTTATTCTCTCCATCACCCCCCCACTGCCTCACATGAAACAACAAAAACTCTTAAAAAAAGTATTCTGACAACTACATTCCAGCTGGGTGAAATCATGAAACCTTACATTTTAATTAATATATATATTATATAAAAAAAATATTAAAAAATATTTTAAAAAAATGTCGGTAAACTTTACTTTAGGGTCCAATTCTTACTATTAATACTGCTTATTAACATGCATATTACTAGGATATTGGCTGTTTATTAGTACTTAAGTACATATTAATGCCTTATTCTCCATGCTTTCCTAATCCTACCCAATACCTAAACTTAACAACTACCTTACTAACTATTAATAAGCAGTAATTAGGAGTTTATTGAGGCAAAATTAATAGTTAATATTTAGTAAATAGTGAGAATTGGACCCTAATCTAAAGTGTTACCCAATTTTCAATTTAAAATATTTTTGAGTGTATTTAAATAGTATATATCAAAAAGTATTTAAATCTTATTTATTCTAAAATAAAAAAAATAAAAATCACTACAACATTTTTGGAAACATAATTTTTTTTATGTTGAAATATGAAATATGTTGTTTTTTTTTGGAGTGAACTATTGAACACACACACAGTGGAATAGACCTGTATATGTTTCCATGAGAATCACCTAATTTTACAATTTTAAATGTATACATCTGCAGTAAAAATAAAAAATAAAAAAATAAATAGAAATCAATGCATCTTTTCCCCTCACAAACTCATGTACTTTTTTTCATGTACCATTGTGTCTAAATAATGTTTCCCCCTAACTCTGTCTTTCCTAAACATACTTCCACCATCCAATCAGATCAATTCCTTTCTAAAGAAATAAAAATACTAATTACAAGATCCTCACAATCAACTTAACCGTCATTGTGATTGATATAAAAGATTACGGTGAACTCCATCAGTCTGCAGTCAAACTCTCTTTGCTTCTTGTTTTTGTTGCTAAAACACAAGACTTATGAGCTCTCTGTCCCTTTGAGAGTTTCTAAAACATTTGACCCCCAAAAGTTCAGCAGAATTTCCCAACTCTGCACCTGGATACCCAAAGACTTGTGGGAATGTCTTAGCAAGTGTGTCTCTATGAGAAAAAAGCAACAACTGAAAAATGCTTTATGTTGACAGGGACAGATAATGCAGTTGTTCAAGTACTTTTTGATACGAAAAATGATTCCATGAAAGTGTAATGGAACAATGCGCTCATACTTCAGGGAATTGCACTTTCCTAGCATTTTTATAAATTACTTTGTGATCTTATCTTTGTTGTTTCTGCTTTAGCACAAGTCGATTTCTCAATAGCACTGGGCATGACCCCATCAAGATAATGTGTGGTTGTGTTTACCGTGTATTTGGATGTCCATCTGTGTGCCAGCTTGCCTGGTCAGTGGGTGATGTGTCCTGCAGCGCTGGTGTCTGCTGGGAGTGTTGGACCATGTGGCTCGGTCTCAAAAGAGGAGGCTGGGGTCTTGGTGAGACCATCAATCCGTGAACATCAGGACTGTCACAGTCTATCTGGTGGACATTCATACACAGAACAATACAGACTATTTAAAGAAGAGATACATCAAGATTATATTTTTTTTAAAAGTCACTGTTTGGATTTAAATAGGCAAATGCTTAAGAGTCAGTAATTGGATCGTTATTGCAGTGATTATTATGTTTCTATCATGTTATATGTTTGGCAACAGTTCTTCTAACCCTTATTGATGGAGTGTGTAGCTTTTCATTCCTTAAACAACCATGTAGGAAGACACATCATGGCCATATTCCAGGATGATAATGTCAAGATTCATTAAAACAAATGTTATGATGCTATATTTCTACCAAGAGGTGCATACATTTTTTTTAATCAAGATCTTGTATTGTCAATGCAAGAGTCCAGCACTCTGTAAAGTCTCCTCCAGCACATCCCAAAGACTTGCAATGAATTTAAGGTCTGGACTCAGAGGTGCATCAATTCATGTGTAAAAATGATTATTCATGCTCCCTCACAACCATTCTTTCACAATCTGAGCCTGATGAATCTTGACATTGTCATCCTGGAATATTTAAATATATATATCACGGAATGGGTAAATTCAAGATGTGAGGACTCAAGTGCAGAAACAAATGAGTATATTTATTAAGCAAACAAACAAACAAACAAACAAACACAAACTACAAACAAAACTCCCTTGTGGGGGAAACCGAGAACAGTAACAGGCAGGATCAGTAAAACACATGGACAACATGGACAACATGGACAACTTGGACAACTTGGACAACTTGGACAACTTGGACAACTTGGACAACGAACCAGCACAGGACTGCAAACACAGGGAGACTAAATAGGGAAACAAACATAAGAGGGTAAAGAGGCAGCCAGGTGGGACAAATTAATCAATAATGAGATAAGATGGGCGGGGCTAGACAATTGACAGGAGAGCACATGGCACAAGGAAATACATGACAAGCCATGTGCTCTCAACAGACCAGACTAAACACAAACACATGACAAACCCGGAGTGTCAGAGCTCTGTCACCAAACCAAGATACAAACCAGACAGAAGTGACAGAACCCTGACACTATATTTATATATTATATTTACTGTACATAAGGGTAAAAAGTACACATGTACACGGCCGCCCACGTGATGTAAAAGAAAATGGGACTCACCAGACCAGCCGACCGTCATCCTCTCCAGGTCCAGGTCCTACGTTCTCATGTCCATTGTAGGCACTTTCGACAGTGGACAGGGGTCATCATAATGCAACAGAGTGCGATGCACTGTGTGTTGTTACACATTCCTCCCATAACATTAAATCACATCATTAACATTTTGTGTGACTTGTACCGCAGTTGACCTTCTGTTGGCTCGGACCAGACGGGACAGGCCTCGTTGCCCTCGTGCATTGATAAGCCTTGGGCGTGTTTTGTCCCTCCTTGGACACTGTTGGTAAATTCTCACCACTGCTGACCAGTAGAAACCCACAAGCCTTGCTGTTTCAGATAATCTCTGACCCAGTCGCCTTGCCATAACAATTTGGCTCTTGTCAAAGTCGCTCACATATTTATATTCCTGCCCATTTCTCCTGCATCCAACACATTGATTACAAGAAGTAATTGTTTGCTTTCCATTTAATTTACCCATACCTTAATATGTGGCCTTGTTAGGAGATTCACTTCACCGGTGACTGGTCGTAATGTTTTGGCTCATCAGCGTGCATCACACACACACACTGATGGATAAAATTAGCCATTGTTGAAATACACTAAACACGACACAGATCAATAGTCTTTATCTCAGGAGAAACATTTGACAAGCAAGTTTCAAAGAAACAATTGAGATGTTAAAGAGATCTTCTGTGAGTTTTTTTTGTTTTGTTTTTACTATGGGAGTTTTGTGAGCATTGTGCCAAATTCGGGTCATGGCACCAATGCAACCCCTCAGGTCCTGCTCGCCCCGCTCTGTGTGGGTCTGGAACCCGGGTCTCCGGTGTGGGAGGCTAAAGACCGCTGTCTCTAGTGTCAGTCTTTAGAGCGGCTCTTGAGTTCAGGGGAGTGAGGTTTACACGCACAGCTCTCACTATAGCTGGCCTCCGTCACATATATAACAAACTCAAGCCAGGACACATGTAGCACCTGACGTCCTGGTTCAAGAGATCATAAGGTGGATCTCAATAAGAAAGTATTCTCTTCTTCTCATCCTAAACTGTCCGAGTTGCATCAGGCGTGGAGGAAAATAAATCCGTCTCTCTACGGCTGCCGTTCGAGGGTGGATAATCCGGGGCGGATTAGAGGCCGAGGGGAATCTGAGGGGCAACAATGAGGCAAAGATCCGGGAGTCAGTGAGTAAAGACACTAACCAGCTTTCTGATTCAAAGACAAGGCTACAGAGGGAGTGGGAGGCTTGAAATCTAGAATAAATAAAAAAAAAAATTAAAAAAAATCAAGTCAAGTCCTAGGATTGGGCTATGCAAATCAAAATAGAATCTATTTACTTTTACAATGCAAAGACCTGTACTTATTGTGAACAGTTTAACAAATATTACAATAAAATATATATCTTTATAAGCTTTCATCAAACTAATTAGCTTCTCCTTTAAAATGACTTTCTATTCAAATTATATCAGGCCCTCTTATCTTTTCAACCCTCCCTCTCTAAATGTCACTTTTCATAGTCCAATCAATTCCCAATGGATAAAATCAAGTTTGCCATATTTTTTTTTCTGATTGCTAGTTTTTTATAAACATGTCACATTACATAAGTAAAATTAATTGTGAACCAGGGTTATAATAATAATAATAATAGTAAACTTCATTTTCTATAGCGCCTTAAAAAATTAATTCTTAAAGCGCTTCACAATGATAAGAACAAATAAAAGAGAAATACAACAATATAAAAGAAAAGCATTCATAAAACATTCAAAATATACAATACAAATATAAAATGTTATCAAAAGAGTTTCATAAGTAAATGGCATAGAAAAAAAATAGTTAAAGTAATCAAATAAAATCTACCCTAAAAAGTAAGTTTTGAGAGAGGCTTTAAAAACAAGTTGAGCTTTAATCTCAGAGGGCAGAGAGTCCCGTAGATTTGGAGCAAATGAAGAGAAAGCCCTATCTCCCATAGATCCTAAACGAGTTGGCGGGACAGTTAAAAGGCCAGCTTCAGACGAGCGGAGATCACGTGTTGGGATGTACAGGATTAAAAGTTCTGACAAATATTGAGGAGCCAGGCCATGCAAACCCTTAGAAGTAAGCATGAGAATTTTAAAATCAACACGAAACCTGACAGGGAGCAAGTGTAAGGACAAAATAGGAGTGATGTGATCCCTAGTCCTGGTCTAGTCAGTGTTAATATCATTAACTAATCAGCCGTTTACTCTACACAACTAAAAACTTTTTATGCATTTTGGCCATTAATATACATGACCTACAGCGTTTGGGGGCTTGAAGTGCCAGTTTTTGAAAACAATACCATTATTGTCCCCGTGTAAAGAACAATGCAAATTTGTGAAAACAGTGATGTCTTGCTCATGCTTATTACGTGTTCAGTCTATAGGTTTACAAAGTGACATCGCCAACTACTGGCCTGACATTAAAAATACAGCGTTTTTAGTCGTTTTAGCGGATCCGCGTGACAATGTTGTCGTCTGTATGCGAAAAAAAATTTTCTCTTTTTTTAGGACATCGTTGTCAAACTGAAAAAAAGAAAAAAAAAAGAAAAAAATTCATTTAGTTTAATTTGAAGTACTAAAATAACAGAATAAACAAAAAACAAAAATTATATTGGCATGTTTAAAAAATTATTTAAAAAAAATTTAACAAAAACTTTGAAGTTAAAATGTAAACTGAAAATATAATAAAAATCAAATCAAATTCAAAATATTAACAAAACTTATAAGTGTACATCAATGATTTAAAAAAAAAAACACTCCCGTGAACACCATTTCACACTTTAAATATGTGCTTTTCAGATGCTGAATACATTTTTAAAAAACTTTTTTTTTAAAAACTTAAAAAAATGCACAATTAACAGTTTTAATAAGTGCACTTAAATTACAACATACACACATGCACAAAAACAGCACAAACGCACACGCCTCGATCTAAACATGCCAAATTTCCAGCTGGCCGCCAACTACACACTGCTCCCCTTTTCCAAGCCTTCCACACATATTTGACCCGGAGGCCAGGGAATGTCGTGTAGAGACGGGCCAGATGACACCGCGGAGGTGAGGCGGGGGTCCAGTGCTAACTGTGCTGTGAATGACAGCGGCTCTCTGTGTGTGTGCTGTCTGAACGCCTAATCTGCTAATGTATTCCTGAGGTCAGGAGGTCCTCCACCAAATCAATGGCAGGGATTTACACAGCTTTCCCCTGGAATGTGCCTGATCCGCACTCCTCTCCGCGGCTGGGGGAAAACATCCAGTTTGGCAGCGCCGTCCAATTTTCCGCGGAATTTAACCAATGAAAAGTGAACGGGGGAGGAGGAGGCCAGTGACAGCCCCCGCTGACATAACGCTTCTCACTGAATAATATTAATACACACAATAAAGGATGAAAACCTTCTCAGACTGATTAAAATGGGCTTGATTTGAGAGTCTGGGAGTTTGAAGTGCACTTTAAAGTAGTAAGAATTTGGCCTCAAACTCACTCAAAAGTGCAATTCAAGAGTTAACAGAAAATACCCATTCTAATGATTATTGACAAAGGACCTTACTTGTTGAACCAGTTAACTATTAGTTAGAAATAAACAGTTCATTTACAAAAATCTGAATCTCAATAGATTAATAAAGGGTCATATGTACTGTTTTGGATTGGATTGGATTGGATTGATTGGATGGATTGGATGGATGGATGGATGGATGGATGGATGGATTGGATGGATGGATGGATGGATGGATGGATGGATTGGATTGGATGGATGGATGGATGGATGGATGGATGGATGGATGGATGGATGGATGGATGGATGGATGGATGGATGGATGGATGGATGGATGGATGGATGGATGGATGGATGGATGGATGGATGGATGGATGGATGGATGGATGGATGGATGGATGGATGGATGGATGGATGGATGGATGGATGGATGGATGGATGGATGGATGGATGGATGGATGGATGGATGGATGGATGGATGGATGGATGGATGCAAGCTATAATGCAAAACAAAGGGTTTCCATGGAGGAATTTCCCCACACAACTTCAAATAATGCTGCAAAGGACTGCAAAAATCACTGCCAATACAAACACAACGCCTTTAATAGATCACTGCCACTTCTAATCGCTCTAAAGCCATTTGGTGATTTCTTATTTCTTCATAAAGCAGGTTCTAATTTCCATCATGAAAGCAGGCGAGAGAAAGAATGACGACTCAAACACTTGGCCAGATCTGAGGTTCCCTTCTCCATCAATGCCTGCTTCTCTCCCAGAAACATCAGTTATAGATGCTGGTGTCTGCAAAATAGCTTCATGACTTCCTTCAACCAGCTGTATCCAGGATAGAAAGATTCACCAGTTAATTTAAAGAAAGCACAATGAGAGAGCACAACAATGTGAGAAACAGTTGAGATCTTTAGAGACGTGTGATTGCATAAGACAGGAGAAACAATTGAGATATTAAAAAGATTTTTCTCTCCTATAGATGAAACATAGACACATCTGTCAGGAAGACGGAGAAGGAGTAACATAGATGATTAGATCCCATCACACTAACCAACCCCTCCTCTTTCTCCTCTTAGCTTTTCATTGGCATGATCTCTCCATTCATCCGTCAATGTGCTTCCTGTTCGGGACGCCACAGGGTCAGCAGAGTGACAAACATAAATCCACCCGGTTTCCCCATGTGCCCCATCCCATCCCAGCACTGTCCAACCAAACGGCCCCCTGCCCTCTGGTTCCCACAGAATGAGTGTCCGTCAGTCACGTCGAGTGACAGCCCTATTATAATCCGCCACAGTCCCGTCATGAGATGATGAGCTGTCTGTCAGTCATACACCACTAAAGGGTCTGGAGGCTAACAAATAATCAACCGAAACTATGGCATCCGGGCTCATATGCATATGTATTCATAATATTTATAAAGATATAAAAAGGAAAAAAAACTAGCTGAACTCTATCACTGTCACTATTGCTCACAGTAACACCATGTCTACACTAGACGCGAGTGGTTTCAAGACACATTATTTGAAGCTCAGCGCGATGCAACATGACAAATTCCCATGACAATCTGGTGTAGACAGCATCACTGATTATAATGGGTTATATCTGGCTTTGTCGCACCGCTCACGTCTGGTTTAGACACTGTGTTAGTTCTTGTCCTGCATGTTTGTGATACACACATGATTCATTTCTCAAATAATGGGCCTTATTTTATCAAGTGCACTTAGGCTGTGTCCGAATCCACTTTTGCTAGTTTAACGACGGGAAAAAGGGTTGGCGCTCCCGGCGCATGGTCTAAAAGGGTTGTCTCTATTCTCTTAATGAGTAATGGGTGTGTTTTGGGCGTAACGTGCAATAAACCAATCAGAGTCTCATCTCACATTCCCTTTAAAAGTCAGTGGTGGATTCGCTATTCATTTGCAAGCAGAAAAACTGAACGCTTCTCCAGAGAGGAAACAGATCTGCTCGTGCTCGAGGTTAAAGAGCAAGCAGACCATCTTTAAATAACAAAAAAACACTGTCTATTTCAGTTGCCTCAAAATAGCAATGCGTCGTTCTCAGACCAGCAGCGAACAAATGCATTTGCTATTTAAACAACGTCGTGCAGGACATGAAAATAATAACTGCGTCGGACTGAAACTAGCAAAAAACACTCGTGTCGCGCCTGGTGCTGCATCGCACTGGTGTATGATAGGGCCCAATAAGACTTGCGACCACATTGCAACAAACTTACATAAAATACAGAACACCGTAGTGACCCCATATGTCCTCAGAAAAGATTTGCTACGGCATAGGAAAGCTCTGGCAACCACCCATAATTGAAACAAAACAAAAATCTAGGTTCTGTGTTAAACCATACATCCACCTCATGCAACTCAACAGTCAATTAAGAATGACGAAAGCATTTGTGTTCTAAAGCAACAGATTTGAAAGTTCAGTGTTAACTAGACACACTGCTCTACCCACTGTAACTCATCACAGTCAGCGGACACAAAGCCTGTTTTCTGCTCTATAACCTCCTGTGTGTCAGACGCCCAACAAAACCAGAGGCCCATCACACTGTCCGTCTGAAAGAGACACTGAAAGGGAAGAATGTAGCATGAGAATGAGCTTTCTCCAGCAGACGGGCAGATGAATGGAGTCGAGCTGGTGCTACAGACTCTTGGCACATGGAGTCCAGTGT
Organism: Semotilus atromaculatus; assembly: GCA_031834385.1. Lineage (NCBI taxonomy): Eukaryota > Metazoa > Chordata > Actinopteri > Cypriniformes > Leuciscidae > Semotilus > Semotilus atromaculatus. The sequence goes on from JAULUF010000025.1 coordinate 34,856,099, forward strand.
TATAAAGAGATGCATCCTGGGTGGGTAAACAACAGTTCCTGTCCTCTCATTCTGATGCAGAAAGGCATTGGATGGGGGAAGAGTTGGCATGAGTGCCAACCAACAACTGAACTTCAATCTCAAACAAAACTCTATCCTACGATGATTAATACAGTATCTGCACACAGTCGAAGCTTCACGTCACCTCAGAAAGAGCAGAACGGACCAATCAGCTGTGACCCTGAGGACATATATATTATTGGTTATTTCTGAACATAGTCACATACACAAGTATAAAATAATGTGCACACTTATGCAGTAACTTATAGTATAACAGTAACTTATAGTATAACTTATGCAGTAAAATAACAGTAAGTTATTTTCTCTCCCTGAAATGTGTCAATTTGGTTTCCAGTGGCATTGCATAGGTTTTTTACTTAAAACGTTTTCATATGATTTATATTTGCTTAATTTTTGACATCATAAAAGCAGCCTATCTATCTATCTATCTATCTATCTATCTATCTATCTATCTATCTATCTATCTATCTATCTATCTATCTATCTGTCTGTCTGTCTGTCTGTCTGTCTGTCTCTGTCCATCTTTCTATGAATTCTTAGATAATAATATGAATTTCTTTGAATTGCAATTTAACTTCCTTACATTTAAATTGCAATTCTACACCCTGTATTTCATCTCAATTCAAATTTAAAATCAGAAATTTAGAAGGCATTCTGAAATTAATTCTGAATGGAGCACTATCCTGCTGTTTAACTGCATTTACACATACAGATCAAACAAAACACATTATTTCATTCCAATTGCATATTTAATTTTTAAATATTGATCTATGTATACGTTTCACTGCTTTTTCAGTCTAATTGGTTGGGCAGCGCATTTTAAGAGTCAAGTTAAAAATAACTCAAATTTCATGATGTAACCAAGCTGCTCAATGTCAATTTAAAAACAAAGTCCCAATCGATTACAGCATCCGGTCCCGCCTGCAGAGTCGATGAGGGGAATCGTGCATCAGGTCAAACTCTTTGAAAAAGATTCAGTGACTATGTAGACTATGCAAGTTCTATTTTTTAGGTGAGAGCATCATGAGCTGAAGATTTAATGTGGTCAGGCAAAGGAGGGAGACGTGGGTGTTGTCCAGATGCTCTTCACCGTCTCGTCTGGGAAGAGTCCAGGACTCACGTTCTTTCCAAATGGAATTGCACTGTCACACTGCACATCCATTAAGATCCCGCTAAGTGATCGCCTGGCTTATGAGAGCCTAAGAGAAGATGAGCTTATCTCCTCTAACTTACAAGAGGGGTTAGCTTTACTCCTCGCACTGTTATTCTGGATATCGGTTTGAAGACAAGTTCAGAGCTTTTGACTGAGCATGAGTTTCTACCGTCAGACGAGAGCAAACCTCTCCTATTGGATCCATTTACTACAAATTAACCATCAGTTCTGAACAAACTTCAAGCTTTCATTCTGAAAACACATCAACACATGAGATACATGTCCATTGATTATTATTCTCCAAAGTGCGACAGTATTAAAAAGATATTTCGGAAATTATTTGCTTGAGGTGCTTGGGAAATTATGGAAGTTTGTTTCTGCCACTGAAAAAAAAAAAGAGAAGGTAATTAAGACTTTTCATCTCACAACTTTTGCCTGATATAAAGTCAGATTTGCGAGATAACTTGCAATTCTGAGAAAAAAATTACTCAGAATTGGACTTTATAACTTGCAATTGCAAGAAAGAGTCAGAATAGCAATTTTGTATCTCGTACTTCTGACTTGTATTCTTGCGATTCTGACTTTATTTTACACAATTCTGAAATTCAGGATATAAACTCACAATTTCAAGAAATAAAGTCAGAACTTTGGGGGGAAAAAAAGTCAGAATTGTAAGATATAAACATGCAATTGTGAGAAAAAAGGCAGAATTGATTAAAAGTTGAAATTATATTTTAAACTGTTTTATTCCATGGCGGAAACAAGCTTCCATAGGAAAGAGAAAACTGAATATGTAAAATAGATTCCTAAATATCACTGAAAGTCCCTCTAACAAGAGAACTGTCATGACCATATGTCAGCAGTTCACAAATCTCTGCTCCTGGAAAAAAGGCACCCAATAATCACACATATCTCACTCACAAATGTTTTGCGTTCAGCCAATAAATTTTGCATTAGCTTGCAAAACTTTTTTTCCCTCTAGAAACTTTGCGTTTGCTCGCAAAAGTTTTGTGTTCACCCAAGAAACACAAAACTGGAGATGAAAATAATATGATGTGGGAGGAAAAGCGATATTTCAGTGCTTTTGTGAGAGAACACAGCGTTTCTGGAGGGCACGCAAAACTTTTAAAATATAACTTTTTCTCCAAAAGTATAAAATGTAATTGTCCTAATGAAGCACCTGAGAGGAAGTCGATACTTAAATGAGGCATGACCAAGAACTCGATCTGCACTGACATTAACAAAAGTATATGAATGCTAGGAAAGCTGCTTTATTTTCTAGCCTCTAACCTCTCTGGCACTGCGGTCCTAAAGACATGTATGTACCATGCCATCCATTTTGATTTCATTACTGTTTTTTCTCTTCAGCTGCTCAACTGATCTTTTCCTCTTGTTTACCAGAGAGAACCACAGAGAGAAAGTCAGGCCTTCATCACCCTTCAGCTCCCAGCCTGGAATATACACTGTACACAGCAAAATCCCCAGTGTTAATCGAACTCTCCTGGGGTACAAATAGGTCCATGGACCTATATGTACACCAGGAGAGTTCGATTAACACTGGGGATTTTGCTGTGTACAAACACAATCTTCATAGTTACACAACCACAACTAAACACTTCCTCTCCTCCTGCCCAGAGCATCAAATTATTGACATTAATAATACATCTTCCTTTCTTTTTTAACCCAAAATTTGCTGCTGGATTCTTGGGGTCTGAACACCGCTAGTGCCACAAATCCCCTGAAATGGTTCCTCTTGGCCGCATGTCACAACTCTTTGGGGTTTTGTAAGTGAATTCAGATTCTCTTTAAATGACTTCTAGCCCTAGATATGAAGGAGGGAAAGGAGAAAGAGAGAGAAAGAGAGGCGTCAAGGTTTTTATCCTCCTCTGCTCAGGATTCCAGGATAATGACTGGGCTGAAACCGTACAGCGCCGCTCGCAGCCAAGGCAAACAATCCCTTCTGCCAGCTTCTCTCTATTTATTTCTCTCCATTTTTCACCCTTCTCTTTTTTCTCTTCTTACACACATACAGAACTCCAAAAAAAATCATATATAGAAAGAATCTGCACTTAATTTGCATGGCAGCCCACCGTTCGCTCTTTTTCAACTTTTTTGCACATTCAGCAAACACTCGGGCCAGGACTGGGATTTGTGGCTGGTCGTCCTCCAGTCGGAGTGGGGAATATTTTCTGAGAAAATGCATCGGCCAACAAAGTTTCTGTGCTGTGGTCTTAAACGCTGACCTTCGTAAATAGTTTTTTAGTGTACAGACAATAAGAAGGCTTTGGAAAACTAAAACCTCTGTAGTGTGTTTTGTTGTTCAGGGACTCGACATACAGTCGATACAGATCACTAAACGCTAAACACGCTATCAGAGGCGGAACGCGTCTCATTTTACACACTGCTTTTTTTTCTTGAGTCTTTGGAAGAGGGATACAACTGATCAGCATATATGTGTTTAATTTTCCAAGATTTTTAAAGGTGAAGGTTGTAGTGGGGCAGACAAAAACAAGAGTGTATCTCACACAATTTGTCATGCAAAATAATAATAATAATAATCATTTGGACCGATGGAAGACAAGGCATTGAGATTTCTTGATAATTAAAAATATTTTCATATGTTTGCTGTTAAAAAATGTCAGTAATGAGAATCTAAAGACAATCACTATGAAACTGAAAAATAAATGGCCAAAGTAATGAGAAGCATTGAGAAAATGTTAATGCAAAAAAAACAGAAAAAGTAATGGTCCTAAAGAGGCCTCATTTAATATATACAAAATTATTACTTATTTATTTACATTTTGAGAGGATTTAAGACATGGACGTTAGATATGAAACCTGGGCATGAAACCCATGAATAAGCACAGATTCCCCCTCAATTCTCATTACTGAAAAGTAATCCAACATTTTTGGTTGTTAAATTGGCTTTAATTTAAGATGATTAAATTAATTGTATTAGAGAATCTATTAACAATCAACATTGAGCATCAGAAAAACACTCAACAGTAAAATATCCAGATGCATTACAATAATTTGAGAGTATTTGAGAGAATATTGGTGCTTAATTGTCATGAAAATGTTGTCAGAATGAAAAAATAATAATCTTATATAAATAGACTTTTTGAAGTTTCTGGATTAAATTGGACCTGAACAAAAATGCAAGAACAATTGGACGGCAGCCAAAGCTGATGTGTAGCATTGAGAGACAGCCGAGACACAATGGAGGGAGGGCGAGTGTCCAGACGTGGCTCTGTTGCGTTTGGCAAGGCAGGTGTGAGGCTTTGCTCTGGAACACACAGTGCGTGTGTGTGTGTGTGTGTGTGTGTGTGTGTGTGAGAGCAGCTGAGCTGCTGCAAGACTCTTTAAGACGGTTCACTCACGCACACAGAGGCTCTATGCCCAGACGGAGAGAGAAACATCTCTGTATAATCTGCCTCTCAAAGCCACGGGTTAAGAGGATGTGTGCCCTGCGTTATCTGAAGAAGCTCATCTTGGAGAAGGACTCCATATATGGTTGGATTTATGGTTTATGGATTGGGTTCTGCATCACAGAAGCTTGGAGAGGTCCGGCACGCTGAGACTCCATCACTCAGCGCTGTTTCCATCAGACTCAGGGTCCTTTACATGGAAGAACAGAGTTAGAAAACAATCACCTGAAGTTGCATAAATCAGCATTAAAGGGAAAAATTCAGTCATCATTTACTCACGCTTGTGTTGTTCCAAACATGACTTTCGTTCTCAAAAAGAAATACTGTGCAGTATATTTGAACTCTTATTTTCCATACAATGAAAGTGGATGAATATTAACACTATCAAGCAGCAAAAAAGGGCAAATAAGAACCTTATATTTCATTTTGACAATGCATTGAAATAAGCAGTTTGGGCATTCTGCTTTGAAAGATGAAAAGCTTTCAAATGTTAGTATTTGCATGTAATCGGTCAATGTTCTACAAACAAAACCTCTTAATATTTTTAGAAACATGAAGGAATGACTACAACATACCTGCTGTAAGTCCAGTCAGAGTCCATCATCTAACGCACCTCAGAATAACAATGTGTTTAACCAGCATAAAATAATGAGAACAATTCTTCAGAAAACTGGATGAGAACTTCAATAGTTTCTGCTTGGCAAGTGTTCTTTGGCATATGATAAGAAATTAAAATGTCCTTACACTTACAAAAAAAACCTAAAAAGACAACCTTATCTTAATGCTGACACACCTGTAGAAACGATATACAGCAATCAACATTTGAAGTGGATCAGAAAAGTTCATCAAAGTTGTTCTAAGACAATAACGGGTATTGTTCAAAATTCATGTGGGCTATAACTTTTTTGAAAGGTTTTGATCCACTTCAAATGTAGTTACATGTCATCATTCCTGACTATCGAGTCGCTCTACTCTCGCAGTAGCAGAGTAATTAAAGAAGCAGTGTATCATTTTATGATCCACTGTTTTGTGTAATGGTACGATCCACTGGTTTCCCTCAGGCTCGAGCTGCTGGGCTTTAATGAAGCATGTCTCCTCTCTGCTCTCTAATGACCGCTAATTAAAACCACTATAATCTCTATTCCCACTCACTCAGTTAAACCACCTCAGCCAAGATAGCCAAGTAAGTGAGAAACCAGTGTCTGAAAACATTCGACCCGAGCCAGATTATACAGACTTTTGAGCGGTCACCAAAACTGCCCACTTTAACAGGAAGAGGCCATGCTGACACGTACATCATCCAGACGCAGGTTCATCTAAAGTATCTGATAGCACAATTATAAACCAGCACAGGAAAATATCATTTCATGAGAGTTTAGTTCAGGATTGTTAAATAAGGACCAATAACTATGATGGGAAATAACCTGAAAGAAAATAGACACACAAAAAACAAAAAAACTTTTATTTGGTATCGTACTAACAAAAAAAAAATCGAATTATTACAAATTATTAATACATTATCTGGACAGTGGAAAAAACTATAGAACCAAGTATTATTATTATTGAAAAAACTATTATGCAGATTTGATTTTTACTTATTTTTAAAATTCTTTTTGTAGTTTTAGTGTTTGATATTTTCAATGACAAGGGCCACCAAATATATATAATAATGTGAAAAATAGTAAGAATGATATTATAAAGAAAACATTGAAAACAATTGCCTTCAATTTTGCATTGTACTTTCAGATGATTAAAATCAAAACATTAGACCTGAGCCAGGTTCCAGATTTTATGATAGTTATTATTTTTAAAATTATTACACCAAACATTCTCTGGGCAGTGGCAAAGAAAATCTAATTTTTTAAAGCCTACATACTTTATGCAAAATAGATTTTTAATTCTTAATGTTATATATGTATGTATAACTGATACATGATGAATGTATGCAAATACATACAAATATATATAAATATTCTGTATATATATACACACATATGTATTTGCAGTTAAAGTGTGCAATGCTGTCTAATAAATGAAAGTGTGTGTGTGTGTGTGTGTGCGTGTGTGTGTGTGTTACGCACATTACAGCACTAATCAGATCAGCCCATAACGCTGACTGCAGAATATTTGCAGGTGGTGGTCCTGGACGAATATGAATCCAATCATAAAAGTGTCAAACCATGGATTGCTTGCGTCAGTATGATTTGATTGTTTTGGAGGAAAAAACAGTTATACGTCTGAATGTTTCTCCAAATCAGCAGTTCATCCATCCAAGGGCACTGATGAGTCTGTGGTCAAGCAGTCCGGTTACAGAGTTTTGGACAGCAACATGGAAAAAGGCAAATAGTTACTCCACCCATCTTCTGGCAACAGGGTTACACAGTCTAGAATAGATACACTTCAAAACGGACCTGAATGCCACATCACAACCAATCAGCATTTCATCATGACAGATAAGTATGTAGTAAGTGTTCAGTAGAGCAGCACATCTGTTTGTTTTTAGATGTAAAATAAATGCGGGATTTAGGAGGATGTAATGCTTGAAACATTTCTGACATTGCTGAAATGTGTGTTAAATCAGGAAGGGCAGTAAATGTCTCAGTATCTGTGATTTACACACAACGAGGACGCAGCAAACATGCTTCAGACTCGACCACAGACGTTCAGGAACAAAGACGCTGAGATATAGAGCACATCTACTAACCAGCAGTGAGACGTTATGTCACCGGTTCACGTCCTGCCATCGTGATCATATTAAACTGGAAACATGCTCTGCTGTCGTTGATTGACAACTGACTCTTAAAGGGACAGTTAAAAAAAAAAAAGATGATTTATTATTATTTGATTATGTATTATTCACTCTCATGTTCAGAAACCTGTTCCAAACGTTTGTGTGACTTTATTTATTCTATGGAACACAAAATAAGTTTTTGTCCATATAATTTAAGTCAATGGGGTCCAAAACAACATGGAATGTCACAGTATGTGAAAGAAAGAAAGAAAGAAAGAAAGAAAGAAAGAAAGAAAGAAAGAAAGAAAGAAAGAAAGAAAGAAAGAAAGAAAGAAAGAAAGAAAATAATGCATGTTTGAAACAATATGAGGGTGAGCAAATGACGACTTCTTTTTTATTTAACCATTAATGAAAACAGAATATTTTGTTCAAACTCTTTACAACACTGGATCAATATTTTCCGAACCCAAAGCTGGGCGCTTTTCTGGCGCTCTATCACATTTACATCAACCTCATTACAATACCTTACCATGAATCATTATACTTTAGTTTCTCAGAATAAAAAAATGCAACTGGAACCAAATTAACCAATACGAGTCTCATAACAACATCTACTGGGAATAAAATAAATAAATAAAATAAAATAAAGACAGAGTTGGAAAATGTACCCACAGAACAATAGCAGTTTTTGGAATAATGGCCGATTATAGACTATTAATGAGCAGAAGTACTCTTTACTAGACGAAGAGCCGAGCCAAAGGCATTTACAGCATCAAATGAGGTGTGAAGAGCTGAGAAACAGACAAGGAGGGTGAAGGAGGCACATCTTTAGCTGGAAATCAGCTTTATGAGAGCGAACAGTAGCACGCTTGTTGCTTTTAATTGCATGGACGCATTTATCCATGACAGACGCCAGGTGAGAACACCTCCTGGAGAACCACTGGGACGAGTCTCTGTTACGAAACCACAAAAGCAAAGACAAACATATATTGACTAGAAGAAAAACAACGTGGCCCAACCGGACCATAAACACCTGAGATTTTATAATCGTAAATCTTCAAGCATTTTTCTGCTGTCGGACACGGCCAGGCCAACTCTCCCTGAGACACAGCAGGGTTTCAATGCCAGCGCCAAGACTGGGAGAACAACAACCGCATTCATAAAGGTGCAAGAAAATATAAACCCCATTCACTTCACCTGAGGTTCTGAGGACGTGGATTTTCCATAGTTCTGTTGTAGTGAGCTGCCTACCTAGACATCACTGACACACTCCTGTCGGATGTAGTCTCCGTGACTTATCTACGACGTCACCATGTTATAATGTGCATAATGTCCGTCTGCCAGCTCCTGTGGGTAAGTGGTAAGAAGAACAGTTACCAAGAGTCCTGCACATGACATGCGGACACAAATAAATATATTTATTAAGAATCGTCCCTCGTTTAAGTAAATTGTTCCCCCTTTTACTAAATGGTGCACACGATATAATACTTTGTTTCCTCGATTTAGTAAATCGTGGGCATGTTGTAAAAATTAAAATTATTTAATTAAAACAAGGGATTGAATTATTATATCATGCAAACAATTTGCTTAAAAGAAATAAGATGTTTATTGTTTATAAGATGTCATTAAATCATGTTTAATTTGGACTTCTCTGTGATGCTCTTTGAGGTGGTGACCATAGACCTGCATCATATGACTGACAGACAAGAACGGTTTGACCTAAAAATATCAAAATTTAAACTACTGAAACAAAGACACCTACTTCTTGGATGCCCTTGAGGTAAGCTAAAACATACCAAAAATGTATTTCAAAGTGAACTATCCCTTTAAGTTGTGGGAATGATTTATTTTCTCCTGAATATCATGTGTGGGGCTCCATATGTACAGTATATTGTTAATGTTACTCTACATGACCCCTTGGGGACAAATAATGTGTTTGAATTAAATTGTAGATTTGGCCATGTTGAGGAGACACTTTATTATTTGCTGCAAGTGTAAAAAACAATGGATTTCCAATACCGACACCATAGTTACCATAGATACAATACTGTTTACAGCAGTTGACCAATCACAAAAGATTATTTGGAATCTTTTTGGAAAGGCGGGCTTTAAAAAGAAAGGAACTAAAACAGAGTTTCAGGCAGAAGGTAAAAAAGGGAGTGACAGGGGGTCCGTGAAAAGTCAGGAAAATGAAATAATTAGGATGATAATAAAAATGTTTTATTAAAATAAAAATAGATAAATAAATAATACATTTAACAATATATTACTTTCGTGAGTAGAAAAGCAGATAATGTAACTTAACAGAAACTAATTTTAGATTTATAATATTTTTTCAGTGTATAAATCTGGAAAAGCAGGTCTGTGGGATCTAAAAGATTGAAAAACCCTATATTAGCAGTCACATTATAATTGTCACTTTTTATCAATATAATGCACCTTCGTTACATAAAATTCATTTATTTAAAAAAAATATAATAAAATAAAATAAGACCCTGAACTTTTAAACAGTAGTTCACTAGGTTTGTTTGAGTGCCACATTTATATCCCCTAGTATTTTAACAGAAATGCAAAGAATATCATTGTATTAGCATCATAATACAGTTTTTATGTTTAACCTTCAGTATAAAACTTTAATCAAGACAAATAACAGAAATCTCACCTCACCATGCTCAAGTCCTCTAAATTTTAGGATGGGGGTCTGTGGGATCTAAAAGATTGAAAAACCCTATGTTAGCAGACCCCAAAAATAAAACTTTGAACTTGTAAGTTATCATAACATGGGCAGTTGGGCACTATTATACAACATGGCCGCCAGTGGACGTGCAAAAGCATCACGGTTGAAAGCAGATGAATTTTCCTGACAGAGCCAAAGGGAAGGCGGGCGTCCCACAGACCCCAGGCCTAATCCCTCAGAGAAAAGCCCTGCATTTAGGCCCTGGTACACTTAATCCAGGGCCCCTGTTCACAATACACTCCAGATCTTCCTCTGGCCACTGCGCTTCCGCTCAGGGCCCGTCCGGGTGCCATGAAAAACACAAAGGGAAAGAGAGGTTGGGAAACTACGACATATGGATGGTTTCAACGAATCAAACTTGAGCAGTGATTCACGTAAAGCTTCCATGCGAACGTCACTGTTGATTGAGCGATATAAAGAATATCTGATAGAGTTGCACCGCTCATCCGGCTGCCAAACTAAACAAGATGCTTCCAAAAGAACAAAAATCTAAAATAAAACCACAAAATTAGAAAGTTGACCCCTCATGCCAGGATACGGCCCTCATACGAGTCCAGAGAAGAAACACTCATACTCTTTCTTGTGTCCGTGCCAGCACAAACATGTATAAAGAGCACGTACGGATCACAAACACACACACTGGTGGGCATTGTGAGTGTTTAGATGGAGCCCTCGTGTCGAGAGGAAAACAAGCTTCTCTGAACGGACAGATAAAGGAGCCCAGAGGAGAGATAATGTGTGCCACGTTTATTCTGACGCACCAACAGATGAAATATTTCAACCCAGATCTGAGATTTGATTAGATGGGAAGAAAACAATCAATGGTACCACAGTGATAGAAGGTAATACTATGGTACTCGCCAAGTCTGCATTTATTTCGATCAAAAATACTGTAAAAATTTTGAAATATTATTACAATTCAAAATATCTATGTGAATATATTGTAAAATGTCATTTATTCCTGTGATCAAAGCTGAATTTTCAGCATCATTACTCCAGTCTTCAGTGTCACATGATCCTTCAGGAATCAGTATAATATGATGATTTGATGCTCAAGAAACCTTTATGATTAGGTTTTGCTGCTTCATATTTTTGTGTAAATTTTGATTAAAGAAAATTCCGGGATTCTTTGATTAAAAGAACAGCATTTCTTTTGAAACAGAAATCGTTTGTAACACTATAAACATATTTACTGTCACTTTTCATCAATTTAATGCACTTTCGGTACATAAAAAAAAAATAATAAAATAAAATAAGACCCCAAACTTTTAAACAGTAGTTCACTAGTGCTGTTTGAGTGCCATATTTATATTCCTTGGTATTTTAATAGAAATGCAAAGAATATCATGGTATTAGCATCATAATACAGTTTTTATGTTTAACCTTCAGTATAAAACTTTAATCAAGACCGTTCAAAGCTAACCTCACCATGCTCAAGTCATGTAAATAATCTGATTCACTGAACCCAATGGCAGTAGATTGAGTGGGATGACGGCAGAATCATTAGCAGAGGTTACATTACATCCTCTCATCTCATTCCATGTTTACCGTTTTCCCTTTCTCCGCTTCCCTTTGGTTCATGTGGCCTATCCGTGCGGAAACCCAGCGGTTAATTCCATGAAACTCAAAGAGAGTCTAAGAGGAGAGAAAAATCTTCACCAGCGCCACAAAGCAACCAGTGTTTCTGTCCTGTGGTCGCCACTCCATGGTACTACATTCTAGTGCATTTCTTCAAATTAAACTGTGCACTATGAGCTCAGTAGAGGGGATTTACCAAAGTTTGTGTGTTTGAACATGCTTTAAACAATATCAGAGTTTACTTCTACTGAAATAAGCAAGATTAAGTGGAATGTAGCATCAGAGTGGATTACAGTGGATGGAAAAGATCTTGGATGTGTCCCGAAACCTGAAAAATGATACCTTTGCAAGCAAGTATACAGAGGAATGAAGGCACGTCTGAATCCAATGTCTGCATAAGATCCTTTCTGCTCGTATGACTTCATGTGGTTCATTTTAGATGGCAGCGTAGATATATCCTTCACCATCTACAATATCCCACAATCCTGCAGAAACAAAGGCTTCTAAAGGAGCAAATGAAATAATTCCATTTTAGCTGGTAGAAAAAATCTTAAAGAATTGAAATTGAAACAGTAACCAGTTAATGAGATATTGTGACTGTGAGAGGCTGATAGGATTTAATGAGGATGCTAAAGCAGGACTCAATGATTTAGGACTAACTAAATAATTTTGTCTGTCATCTGAAATAGCTTGTGGCTCACAGCCCTCTTAAACATATCATATCAAATCTTCTATAATGGTAAAGTGATGCCTGGTGCTTTTCCAGTCCTGGCTCCAGAGTCCACATACACAGCACAGAGACACTAACACAGTGTGGCAGCGCCAACAGAGAGCCGAGAGACTAGAAGAGAAAGATAAAACACAGTTACAAAAGGCATGTAGACGACACACACCCACAGACAGAGACAGCACGGTCCCAAAACATCTGATGTACACGGCATAGAAAAACGCCACTTGCTTCCTCTGGCGAGCTTTAATGTGATTGTTTGACTTTATGTGACTTACAGATTTAAGAGTGTACAGGATAGTCTACCTGGAAACAAAGTCATGTTTACGGCAAACGCTTCTGAAGAAAACTTATCACTAGATTCCGGTTAATGGCAACAAATCTTTTAATGACACTTTGTTGGTGAAAATTTTATTTATTTGACCTTTATATAACCGGGATAATCTCTCTGAGATTAAAATTAGAGATTAGATAATCTCTCTTATCTAAATAACTAACTATTGACCTGTAGAACTAAACTAGCGTTCAAAAGTATGGGGTACGATTTTTTAAAAAGGAAATTATTACTTTTATTCAGCAGCAGGGACATTAAATTGATCAAAAGTGGCAGTAAAGTAATTTAAAATGTTACGAAAGATTTCTATTTCAAATAAATCCTGTTCTTTTGAACTTTCCATTCATCAAAGAATACTGAAATAAATGTTGTTTATTAAAACTGTTTTCAACATTGATAAGAAGAAATGTTTCTTGAGCAGCAAATCATCATATTAGAATGATTTCTGAAGGATCATGTGACACTGAAGACTGGAGTAATGATGATGAAAATTCAGCTTTGATCACAAGAATAATTTTGTTTTTTACAATATTTACGGTTTACTTTTTTGATTAAATAAATGCAGCCTTGGCGAGCAAGTGACCACAAAAATCTGTATAAAATTCACAACACTGTCATGTAAAGACACCGCTGGACATTTAGTTATTTTTTCCCACACCAACCTATCATGGCAGTGTAAACTGATAAATCCAGCTTTAAAAACCACATGTAAAAAATATGACCTGTGATTGGTCACTTTACATGCCAGTCAAAATCTATTCCTGTGTAAGTTCTTGGACAGAAAATGCTGAGATAATCTCAACTTTGACTATTGAACTAAGAGTTATTCATGTCTATCCAAAGACAGAATGAATTGCCTCAGATGTCAGGTGACTCCTGCTGAAGTCTCGTGGTTCATTTAGCATGTTTCCTCGATCTACAGCTGGCTCTCGCTCCTGGTTCAACACCAAGGTCAGCCACCCTTCTCAACAGAGCCAGTTCTGCCGGCAAAACACACTGTCCCCGGCCAGACGCGCGTGAGTCAGCTCTGCATCAGCATTCACACGGTGGTCTTCAGATCTGACTGAAGCACAGGAACGAGGACTGGACTTTGGCCCAGAGAATGTCACCTACAGCTGCAGAGGAGACGTTTTAGCGCTTCAATACAAAAAAAAATGGTGTTTTGAGTCCCACAAATTTCAACAAGTCGAGACCAAACCAGTTGTTATATCATATTTTTTATTTTACTTGAAACAAAACAATAATATTAAAATAAAAGCACTCGAGTTATTACTTCAACTGAAAGACAAAGTGAGAAAAGAAAAATCAGTTCCACAGGAAAATGAATCGATTCGACTATCCAGCAAAGCCAATAACAAGTCGTCTGCTGTATAACTTACATTGTGTCATAGCACCTGCTTTAAATGGTATTAGTTGCTTTAGAAGAATATAAATATCTGGAACATTTTGGGGAAGCAGTGATTATGTCACAAAAGGCCAAACGTTTCAGGGCAACCGCAGTCTAGGAATACCATCCAGACATGACATATATTCAGAATTAGGATCGCACATCATTTCTTGTTATATATAGCTAGATAAGATGTGATTGGTGAGTTGTAAAATGAGTAATACTCTGGGATACATCGTGAGACAACATATGTGCCTGGTCGTTGCATGTTGCATGTGTGCGAGTGGGATTATTGCAAAGCGCTGTTGGCGAGATAATATAAAAGTAGAGTTCAAAGAGATTACGAAAGACAGGGTGAGTGAAGCAATCCACTGCAGTACAAAAAAAGAAAGCAAACAGTACACACAGATGGGCAAAATACTTCTGGAGGTCGAAAAAGACAAAAACGAAGAAAAGCAGACAAATATACAATCAGGGAGACAATAAACAGACAAGTCTACAAACACTTACATGTTTTGAAAGACAGAGAGACAGACAGATGTTTGTAAGGTATAAAGGGGCTCTAAGCTCTGTAGAGCAGAATTCTCTCTGCACACGACTGGCCCACCAGACTAGCGTATTGCTCCACTTCTTTCTCGTCGTTCGAACCCTTCCGCTTACGGGCGTAGGCCGCATAGGGCATCACTGTCCTCCTGTGGAGCACTAACACCCGGCCCAGATCCTTCAGCGCAAGAGCATCACCTACGGAAGGACACAGCAAGAGGAGAAAACTTAGCCAAATCCTGAGAAATTAAAGTGTTGCAGGATCATTACAAATTAGCAACTTCCCAAAACACCCTTACAACCATGTAGCATCACACCACCTTAACTTTTGAACAGGCAAACACCATGCACATTTTTCACTTTTGCCAAAAAATATTGGCTAGGTAGGCAGCTCACCAAGACACAAAGCAACTTCAATTTTACATTCATGACTGAAACAATGTATAGTTAAGTCACTGGGTGGAGGGATAAACATCAGTGCACAAGGGTAACTCCCCCTCAAAGGTTCAAACGAGGGTCAGGTGCAGACTCGAACTAACAATTACCCAGGTATGATGATGAAAAAGGATCTCTCCACCCTTAGGCAACAACACCAGGTCAGCCAGGGTTACTAAAGCTTGACCTCAATCGTCACAAACATAGAAGCAGAACCAGCGGCTCAGAGCACAGAAGAGCAGCCAGAGACGTGTAACAATGACTCCTTCAGTGAAGGAACAGCTTGGTCGGTTCTCATTTGTTTATAGGACTTCACTCCACTCCGGCAAGCCAAAATTCAGACACACATTGCGTATTCAGTCAAGAAGCCAACACCTTCCCCCATGAGCTGTTAAAACAAGAATTGCTGCAAAAAAAGAATGCAGTCATTTGTAGAAGCCTGAAAATGGCCCTCCAAGGCAGCGGGAGGTTAAAAAGGGGGAGAATACACTTTCTAGGCCAGGCTGACTAAACCAAATGAAGAATTACAACGTCAACTCAACGTCATTTTTAATGCCATGTGAGCATAAGAACTTTTTTTAATGTTCATTGTTGATTTCAAATATGAAATTTAATTGCAAGCTTGGTGACCAGCTTTGAAGAATTAGAGTGAAATGGCTTGCCTTAAAGGGACTTTGATGTGTGTACGTGGATGTCACATTCGACCGCTTCAGACACCTCAACGAGTCTGCAATTTTGGAGTGATCAACATTTCACATGCTGTCATCACACACAAAATCAATTCGTTTTTCAAGATGCCACAACATTGTGAAGCCTCTGGTTGTAAAAATTTACGCCAATATTTAAATTCCCAAAGAAATGGGATAACATGTCACAGGTGAAAATGTGTTGGTTTGTTTTTTAATGTGTTAACTCAACATTACAGGTTATTCCATTCCAATACGGCGGACAGCTTGCATATAGCGGCCCATAGAGATAGCCGCTAATGATCTTTGTGTATATATCGGGTAGTGCCATAAATGTATATAAAGGCAGAAAGTGCTGAGAAAATAACAGAATATAGCAAACGTGCTTTGCAATAACAAAAAGTGACAGAAATATACAAACTATAAGCCACTAGCCTTAAACAGAGCTGGAGAAACAGAAGAGAAAATAAACACAGGGATATGCAAAACTCCAGGCCAACAGTGACAGATCAGTAACAATATATTGCCCTAGCGATTCTTTTTAGTGAAAGTTATGATTGTTATTAACAGATCTGACACCAGCTCACGGCTCTCGCTCTGTGAAGCGCCTCATCTGGAAGCCAGCTGACAGAGATTTCATGGGGGATGCTGGGTAATGTAAATTAGTCCTCATCATTTCACACACATAGGGGGTTTAATTTACACCGTTTCCCTGTAATACATCCAGTAGAACCCATCCGCCACACAGGCACTGTTCAAACTTGGCTTGAGTTTTGTGGGAGATTGAGGGGTATGAGAAAAGAGAAGAGAAAGAGAAATGAAATATAAAACTTGAGCACAACTACAGTGCCCACACTGTTCTCTCATGCTGATAAAAAAAAGAAAGAGAGAACGCTGATGAAAAGACCTGCATATGTTGTGTAATTGATGCTGGTGTTCTTCCAGATCATTTGTCCAGCACCAGAGCAGCACTAACCAACATAAACCAGCCTGAAATAGTAGTAAAATCCACCCTTGGCAAAGATCTTCTTTTAAGCAGTAAGTTGGAGAAAAAATTAAATATAACAAGATGGATTAGAAGCACTCTGTACAATGGTCCCAGAAAGTATTTGAACACTTAAAAAACACCTACAATTGAATTCATTAATATATTAATATATAATATTTTGTTGTCAGATGCAATGAAATTCAGACCTTTTTAAATGTCAAAATAAATATTGAGGTCTCTGTAGCTGAAGAGGCCTTACAAATGTATGAATATCTATATGTTCTGTATCTGATTTGTCCTGATCCTGGTCTATAATGGAGAAAGATGCTCCAGACTGTAAGACGATAGCTGTGTGCAGACAGATAAAGCAGGATAAATCGAGTGCAAGGAAGACAGACAGCAAAAGAGTGAGCAAGAGAAAAAAAAAATGGAGAGAGGAAAAAGAGAGGTAGCTGGCAGTTCATCATACTACATCCAATAAATTATGATAAATGAAGAGCAGACGAGACCCGTGAACAGCAAGTTCTGGACGTTCTCTCATAACCGTATGAAGTCCCTGCCTACACCCCCAAACCAAACACTGAGAGCTTTATTATTTCCACTCAAAAAGAAGAAAAAACATTCCCTGGAAAACCCCTTAAGGCGCTGAATACTCGGTTTCTGTCCCAGTAAGGTACTGCAACTACCCTGTTAGAGGAAAATGAAAGCTTACTTTATACTTTTATACTGCAAATCTTTATTTATTCATCCACTGGCACTTTTTTTTTACTTGCAAACCGTAGTTCCTTGAATAAAATAAGCTTTTAAGTTCAAGAGCAAGTAAAAATTCCAAATCAGCACAAACGTGATACCTTGAATACAGAACTAAGGGCTGTAGTCCTCCGGGGTAAACAGGTTGCGTAATACATTAGCATTTTAAAGAGACAACCCAAGTGAATGTGTCTAAAATGCGGTAGAATGTATGCTCAGCATGGTATTACGCAACTCAAGTGGGGATACTTCACAAAGGAAAAAAATGCAGAGGTAGTGGGTGAGTTCATCTATACTAAATGGGACCTTGTGTAAACCCTCAGGTCCTATTCGACCCCGCTCTGTGCAGGCCTCGAACCCGGGCCGCTGGCATGGGAGGCACACGCTAAAAGGATGCTAAAGACTGCAGTCACTAATGCGCCTCTTGAGATGAGGGGAGTGAGGTTTACTGCTGCATAGCTCTCACTAGCTGGCCTCCGTTACACTAGCTATGAATTAGCAGCAAAATAATCTGTATTTTACACACAATTTCATGAGAATAGGTATTAGAGTATAAGACAGAGACAACACATATGTAAACAATATGGTTCTGTACACATTTTTTGACATTTAGCAAAGACAAAAGGCAAATTTAAAGGAAAGTAAAAGAAAATGAAAACGGTGTTGAGATATCAAACAGAAATAAACAGTTCAGAATGAAAGCTTTTAGCAGCTCAATTAAGCACAACAATAACACTGTACAGAGCCGTCACGACAGTCTTTTCAGTCAGACAATCCAAACATCCGCTCTGTATATAAACACTCCTTCCCCCGACCCATTCTTACTTCATTCATCCATCCTTTGACTCGATTAACACTCCTGTCAAGCGGCATCAGCCTTTCTCAATCAGCCGCACCGGAGGTTCACCGACACGCTGCTTTAGGGCCAGATCTATCCCGGGGTCAGAGGTCAAAGGTGATAGATCGGACTTTCTCTGGAATGAGAGTCGGGCTGACACCCCGGCACACTCCTCGAACAGAAAGAGGAGGAGGTCTTGAGCAACTGCAGAAGTTTCCTACAGAACTATGTTTTTGGAACATACTTAAACTATTTATGTTTACTTAAACTTTTCTGTGCGCATGTACTGTATCTTTAACTATACATTATGATATAAATATCCACTCAATCAGTGAGTAACATTAATTCCGTAACCGCTCTGACAGATTCAGCAAATAATTTGTTGGAGTAATTCAAACTGACAGCTTTGTGTGTTGGCAGCGAATACAACACAATAATATATATATATATATATATATATATATATATATATATATATATATATATATATATATATATATATATTTTTTTTTTTTTTCTCATCACATTTAATTCAGACCTCAAACTCACAGATCACATGATTTGGTTTATTTTGCAATGGCGCCATAGATTTAGCCAAGACTATCAGTCCTAAAGATCAAATCTGAAAAACAAATCTGTTCAATGTAGCAGTGTAAACAAGCCAAACATTTTCACAACAATTCTGTGGCGCTCATCTCGTACTGTAAATATAATTATTCTAAAATTACATGAATCCTGTTGGTCAGGAGAAGCTCGTGAGGTCAGTTTGGTACTCTGTCACTGGATGTTGCCAGACAAACACAATACAGACTCACAGCCAGATTGACTTCATCAGGCAAGAACCCCCCCGATTGAAGAGTTCACCAGTACGAGAGTAAACGTGCTCCACAAACACCTCATTAAAATGAGCTTTCTTCTCTGGATTGATCATTCATTGCCATGACTCTGTAGTGTCTGGCAGAATGTTTTTGTTTCAACTCTGAACTCACACACCTAATTTAATCAATCAATCAAGGTCTGTTAGTTCAGTACAAATATACATTATGTCAGATAGGTCACCAGTACTAGAATCAAATATAACTACAATGAGAAGAACCAGTCTGAACCGCAAACCATGTGTGTTTTTGGGGTCAGATTCTTATTGCTTTGTGTAGATGATACCGGAAAATGCAAATTGATTTTAAAATCTTTCGGGAAAAAAGGGGAAAGAATTTAAAACAAATCAGTTTGAAAGACTTTTGAAATAAAGTCATTTAAAGTCATTGTAATTATCATGAGACACGAGAAACAATGTTTAGTGCCAATGACATCAAACTTGGCGTGTCACATCTTGATGTGGCAAAGTTTGAAAATGCTCAAGCACAAATGACATTTAAATAAAAATAAAATATTATTTAATTACTCTCACATCATCATCATCTTAACCTGTTTCCACAAAATAAAGTAAATGTGACTTGACTGTGAAAGAAGACTTTCTTTTGTGGAACATAAAAAGATATTGTGAAGATGTTAGGAACCAAGCAACACTGGAACCCGATGACTTCCATTGTTATGTCCCAAAAAAAAAAGACATTTACTAAAATATCATCTTTTCATTTCTACAGAAGAATGTGCAACAACATGAGGGTGAGTAAATGATGGACGAATTATCTCTTTAAGAGGGTGAGCTTAACCTTAGCTTAGGACAATTTCATAGATCCAAATAAACTATTATTAAAAGCATCATATTTCTCTCAGTTTTCGAAAGAGGGCAAGTAGTTTATAACGCAGACATTTCTACATTAGTTTCCTAATGTGGCTCCAATGTGGCTTTCAAAGAATCTAAACATCGACCTTGTAACCAACCGTCAGGCCGCTGGGCTTGAGCTCTGCTGAGAAACAGGCCTGAAATAGTTGGTCTGTCAGGCCAAGAACAACAGGTCGTGTAGGACTGGAGGCACCACAAGAACCATGTAAAAACACTGGGGGAAATGAAGGCCCGTGTCTGGTTGCCAGTCAGCATGGAGGTAGGTCAAACAAGACCAAGGGCCTCACAAGGTCTGCAATCAAAACCAGTACGAAATGTGTGGGAAGCTGCAATGATGTCATTCTTATTGGCATCATTCTCTCAAAAAAAATCATTTTCCTTAACTACTGTGTATAATTTATAGACTTGACAATATAACTTTTGCTTATGTGATTTAGAAAACAATCATCCTAACATGTGTCCCAACCAGTCAAAATAGATTATAATCACCTTTTGAAAGTAACTTGACACTTCAAACAAAGATTATATCAATTACATTGTTGCACCAGTGGATGGCAACAAGTGACTTAAAAATTAAATAATTCACTCAAGAGATTCATTCAAAAATGCTGATTCATCCAGTGAAGAAACAAGTGAAGTCTAGTCATTCAAACTGACTTAAAAAAAAATCTAATTGATTAATATTTTTTAAAAGTCTGCAGCATCTAAAAAAGTTTCAGAACCTCTGGTAAAGTACGTTAATCGTAATCTCTATAAAAAAATAAATAAAAAAAAGTTAAATCTGCAAGAATCGTGCAGCTCTAAATTTCATGTCCAAAGTGAAACGGTATCACTCACTCCACATGACAATTCCATGAGGATCATAGAGTTTTTACACCCTCTTCATCAGAGACGAGTTGAAACGCCACACATTGCTGTGAGGATCTGCTGACCGTGAACGTAATCTCTCCTTGACCCTTACCTCAACCCTCACTCCATTTAAACATCCAAACGCTCAGATATAACTTAAATATTTACACACAAGAGAAGTACAGGCACACTTGCACTTGCCCCAGTGTGTTTACAGGGCCGACAGGGTCGAATGTGAAGACAAATTAACCAGATGAAGGGAAGTGTGTTAACGGCCATGGTCAGATGGGCGAGATCAATTTCTGAAAGAACTGCTATTGTTCCTTATAGGCAAAAATTCACCCATAAATGAAAGATCATGTTGCTCATATTGTTCCAAACCCAGATGTAATCTTCACATGTCATAATGACCAATGACTGCAGAGTTACAATAAGTATGAAAAATGTGTTAAAGGTAATTAAAAAGTTTGGGGTTCAAAAGTTTTTTTTTTTTTAAATAAATAAATAAATACTTATTTGTTGCATTGATGGTGAATATTTAGTATTGAATTGATCCAAAATTACAGACATTTTAAATTGTAACAAAACAAAAAAAGTATATTTCAAATAAAAGCTGTTTTTTTTTTTTTTTTTTATAAACCTGAAAAAATTGCATCCCAACTTCTACAAAAATATTAACTCGCTCAACCGTTTTCCACATTGATAATAATAAGAAAAGTTACCTGAGCAGCAAATTTGAAACTTTTCAGGTATAAATTAGATTTTTCAATAAAACTTTAAATTGTAATAACTGTTTTTACTGTATTTTTGATCAAATAAATGCAGCCCTGGTGAAAATAAGAGATTTCTTTCACATAAAAAAAAAAACTTACTGACCCCAAACTTAAACAGTAGTGTATATGTTGTTTTTTTATTTACATTTTTTTGTTTTGTTTAGTAGAAATAACAGCATACATGTTTGGAATGATATGAGGGTGAGTAAACAATAACATCATTATCATTTTTGGGTGAAGAGGGACGTCTGACATTAAACACACATGAGGTTATGGTTGGATAAAGATCATGACGAGAAGGAAAAATAAATGCATTGTTGTCTGTCCGGGGCGGACGTGTCTCTGGCTTCCTAAAAGCAATCCTTCCTTTATCACCCGGCATTAAATATGAATTCACAATGTTGACAGAATAACAGATACGCCTCTATAAACCATGTTCTTTAAATAGTGAAAAGCTATCAGTGATCTTTGCGCGTCACGTCAGCACACCTCTGCAGTGGGCTCGAGTGGTGCATCCTGATTTAACTGGGCAATATAAACAACGGAGACTCAAACTACACACGTACTGCATAGAAGCACATCAGCAATGTGTTCTCTGTGCTACACACACTTTAAATTTAATAACAGCTTGACAAAAACAGGTTTATATCCAATTTTCGCCCAACATTTCCTGGTAGTGGAAAAGGAATTCTGCGGAACGAGCTGTGCTGAGAGAACTACATTTATGTTGATAGGTGAATAATCAAATTAGGAAAAATATTTATCAAACAAACAATTTACACAAAGAAGTTATGAGAGGTTAAGTTGGCACAGATTCCATAGAATTGAAGAATAGGAACTAAACATACTATATACGTCATATGTGTTCTTTCTTAACCTATTTACTGCCTTAATACAAATTTCTGGTCTTATGTAGACGATTCATCTGTGCTGTTTGTTCAAAGTAAAAAAAACATATCTTGTTTTTAGTATGACGTGACGAATCCCTCTTACTTCTCAGTTTCTCCAACCACTTGACTGGTGTACTGTAACGCCCACTTTTCACAATCAAAACGATTTAATTAAAGGGCACCTATTATGGCATTTAAAATGTTCCTAATATTGTTCTGGGAGTCCCCAACAACAGTTTTACGCGCATGCAATGACAAAAAACACTTTTGTTGTCTTATAATATGCATTTATTTTTACCTGATTTGCTCACCGACTCTCAAATGATTCGTTTAACGACTCATTTTTCAAACCCCTCCTTTGTGTGACGCTAATCGGCGGTGATTGGTCAGATGACCCAGTCAGTTATTTTTTGCGTTAGCCCAAAGCTTAAACATATTGATAAAGCACTGCAGTACTACAGGTATTGCTCTATTCTTTATGACAACTCCAATAACAACGACAAACATTTCACATATTTAAAAAAAATTACATTGGAGACCTAGAAGCTGCGCTGAGCGTAACTTACACAACACACACACATACTTATTGGGCATGCTACAAAACCCATAAAAGCAACAATTATTAATAATACTTACAGGTTGCGATTCGGAGGAGGAAGCTGATCCAAATAAACTTGGTACTGAACCTTCCTTCAATATTAACCGGCTCGCGAATCCATATTTGACAGCATTTATGTTTTTGAAGCAATCATCTTCAAAATGACGCGAACACAGCAATAACTTCGGACTATACATCTGTGGTATAGTTGCATATATGAACTGTAGCCACTGATTCTTCAAATGCTCGTCTCTGGCCAGATGAAAAAATGTCGCTTTTGCGTCACACTTCAGAACACATCGTCTCGTCGCCATGATGTTTTCAAGTTTCCCTGGCTTCTACGAGTACGAGCGCAATGAGTGGGCGTATCTTATTCAAATATCTTGTACAAGTGACGTCATAAAGTTAGAGAAAATGCATCGTTCGTCTATCGATTCATATCAGCGACTCAGAGTCGACTCTTACTTTTGAGAGACAATAACTTTGTATACGGTGAACTTTCATGTTTTAAAACTTTGCAGGATGTTTTAGTTCACTTAGATCTATGTTACACACTACATGAAGGGCAATTTTCAAAAATCCATAATAGGTACCCTTTAAGCACAAGAAACAGTAAAAACTAAATGAACTACAAGTGATGCTACTGATTTTAACTGATAACTGATTTTGAAAAACTTTTGATAGTTTTGTAAACAAATGCAAATCATTCCTATGTTCGAATTTCTATATTAAACGATATTTTAAATGGATGTTTGGAGCGGACAGTGAAGGAAACACCATACAAAAATGTCCAGTATACATGTTCCTCTTTCAATATAGCAACCCAGGATGCACTTCATGAAGTTGGTTGATGAATGCCAATAAATGTGCAGTTCAAATATGAGACAGATTGCATTATTTTGGTCACTACGTACTTCCATTGGTGTTATTTCATAGTGTTCAAGACTTAACTATTATTCTACAATGAGAAAAACAGAACTAATAAACACTTAAAAGGTGTCTAAACATTTTACTGCTAGTGCACATGAAAGTTGGGCAAAGAGAAACATAAAGAAAAAATAAGAAGAGTTCTTTTATTCATCAGCGCCTCACCCTCCCTCTTTGGCCCAAGCATGGCGTCTACTTGTCGGTACTGACATTATTATTATTATCATCATCGTCATCAACCCCAGAGTTCTGGGCCGAGACCGCAGCACTGACCCGCTTGACTGCCGCAACAGAATCCTGGATGCTCTCCATGCCTGGATCCAGTCCTGTTATTTCAACACACACAACGCAGGACCAACGCACCCCTCCTTTTGTTCACAGAACTGAATCTATAAACACACTTGACGGTTTACAAATTGAGCTCCAAAGCAATGGCATCCAAGCAGCGAATGGCTACCGTAATTAAGCTGACACAAATTACGTATATTGTGCAATTACAGACATGGGAACTGCTGTTACATATTGATTTTACAGTTGGCCCCTACAGACATCTGTCAAACTGATCAGCAAGTCTGATAGTAAAGTGTCATGACGTGGTCAAATGGACTGGTTCCCGAACTCCATCAGAGCTCGCTCGATCTGACCCAGAGTCCAATAACCTGATGCAATTTTGACACTAAACAGACAGCATTTGATAAGCACAGTCAGCTGTGTTAGGGAAATGTTGGCTGGACCGAAAACTTTGTCAGGTCTTGTCAGATTGGCTCTGGAAAAGGGAAGAACTGCCAATGTCTTTTGAGAGTTTAGAGGTTCTACAACAGGATCTTTCTGAACATGTGCAACAGAACAGGTGACAGTGGGTGAACCTCACAATACGTCAAAATCCTGTCAGGAATTGTAATTTGCTTACAGAAATGAAGCCTATTTTAGACTTAAAATAGGATATAAATATCATTAAAATTATATATAAATTAATTATACTGTATATTACTAAAATATTATTATAAAATGTTAATATTAAAATTATATAGCAAAAACATAATACAAAATGATATATAATATGTTAAATTAACATTTAATATATTATAATATATATTTTTATTGTTTTAGTGTTTTTTTTACTATATCATTTTTCTATATGATTTTAATGTATTTATTTGTTATTTATATATACATTTGAAAACTTAGGGTGAAATTTCATTACAAAAATCAAAAGAAAATATGAAATTATATTCAAACAGGGCACAATAATAATATTTTTTGTTAAATAAAAATGAAGGACAGTTCTTATTATTGTAATTAAAACAAACATATGTAAATAAATATAAATAAACCATATATTTTGGTATTTGTTGAATTTCCTGTATGCTGTATTTAATAAAAAAATGATATAATTCATGTTAAAACAACTGAGTTAAAGTCAAAAGTAAAGCGTCCAGATGCAGTAATGACAATTAAGTGAGAAAATGTGCCATTAAAACACCAAAACTTTAAAAACAACCTGACATTTTCCTGTGAGATGAATTGGATAAGTGTTTTATAAGGCTAACCTGCTTGAGCGTTCTCGTTGAGACGAGAGTAAACGGAGATCTCAAGGCGGGAAATGCATCTCTCGATGGACATCCAAGTGTACGTTTCAGGGCACAGGAGGTCTGAAGGCCGGTACTGACCCTATGAAAGCAAAAACAAGAAGAGGAAGAGCTCGGTCAGTGCATCGGTATGTCGAATGCTGTAGATTAGCGGGAAACCAGGAGAGAAAAAGAGGGGGAAAGCAGAAGGCCTTCTCAGGCCTTGAGATGCGTGTCTTTTAGGGGACTGTGCATAATCACACAGAGCCGAACAAATATACACACACCATTGTGACAGCAGTGTAAACAAGAAAACGCCTCGGTGCAGATCTTTGCATTTCTTCAAACACAATCAAGCTATTTCTGGCCAAGGCAAAAGTGCACTGACACGCTGCACGAACTTACGGACACGCACTCGCACACTAAAGCCCGCGAAGATTATGTGGGTTTAGTTCAGTATTTGGTCAAACTAGAAGCAGCCTTGTGAAAGTCCCACCATTACCGACAGGATTCGTCTTTCATTAACCCGCGGTGGAAACTATGTGTCCTGTTTTCACAAGACGGACAGCATGGGAACGAGGGACCCTGTGGAACGTGAAAATAAAAGGCATTTTGTGGGGCAAGGCAAGGAGGGGTGGCGATATGTTCGATGGGTAGTGAGGGGAAGGTTTTCACACTCGTGTTCATCACTCTGTCATCAACAGACTACACGGAGAGCCCTAAAGAGTGAGGTGACTTATTCAGAGCAGTCCCGATGACAAGCAAGCAAGGGTCACTGAGCAATGAAAGAGTATTTGTTTGCTTTCGAGCCTGCAGACAGACGTGTACGTGTGTACAATACTGCATTATAGGAACATGTAAAACACCAGGTAATTGTAAAAAATAGAGTATAGTAGTAATTCTAGATGGATACATAATGAAAAACAGGATTTTTCTTTCTCTTTTGAAATAAATGAAAAACCGAAAGGGCTGTGCAGGTATGCGGGGGTTATAGACAGTGGTCTTATGCATAGGAAATTCTTAAAGGTACAGTAGCAAAAAGGGTCAAAGTGCAGGTGGATAATGGCCATGCGAAGATAAATCACAACTGTTCTGGTGCAAGAAACCTTGAATAACATTACAATAGACTTCAGGGGAAAAGGTATCAGATCAACAAAAGCGTAGAATATGATGAGCCCTTTAACGTGAAAGATGTGCTACAGATCTTTGGATATGCTTAAGTGAAATGTCAAATCCACAGCTTGCGATCATGCTCTGAAAGGGAAGCTTGGCTGCTGGTACATGCAAGAGCCTGTGAAGAGATTTTGCAAAGACGCAACGTCCATTTTTAGGGGAAACTAGGAAGTAACCAGAACAAACCGATGATAAATTCAACAAGTTAAGCTAATATCAAGAAAAAAGTCCAAAAAACTTTTTTTATTGCACTAAAATCTGCAACATGGAAACTGTATATGGACTACGAATACAACCATGTCCAACTGCATGCAAACAGAGAGATGCATGAAGAAGTGTGCAATAAGGGGCTGATGTCAGCAACTGCCCTCTGGACAAGCTTTCTGCCATCAATGAGGGACTTTCTGCCTGTTCCAACAGGTCTGGAGCCTTGAGAAACAAACCTTTTCTGGGAATACGATGGGGGAAATGATTCTCAGACACTTTCGACAACCGTAGAAACAGAATAGTTTCTGTGCAAGTTCACAGTGGCAGTTCAGAATGGCACTTATTTTCTGCTAGATGGCTAAAGGTGGTTAGCACTATGGATTGGAGTAAAATTCTACTTAAACTGTTCCAAATGTGTGTTTTTAATGCATCTTGTATACATTTACAGTATATTTGACAAATTCATTCAATGAAATCACCTCATAAGAGTCATGTTGTTCATGAATCAGGCTACACTTTTTGAGCGCAGCCAGTGAAGACAATGGAAATACGTAATGATACATGTGATACCTCATCATAATTCAGACTGGAAGCTTACATCTCTGGAAAAAATTCTCCTTTACCATGGCGCTGTAGAAACGTGGTGAGGAAACACTGTAGTTAGCACATACTTAAAGAAACCTGTGATCTCGGGGGAGTCAGAACGGTTCATGCAGAAGACACTTGGATAAAGGTTGTCAAAGAGTTAAGACGAGAGAGAGACAGAGAGATGGAGTCTGGCTGGTCATTATCTCCGAGTCTGTTCCACTTCCCTGACGGCTCTGTTGGCCGTGAGTCTCGAGGCTGAGCTCACCGCTGCACCAAAGGCCTTCTCTCCTCGTAGCCTGTCCCCAAATCACTCTCAAAGATTCAGTGTTTGCACGCAAGTGCAAAGATGGCCAGTTTAAAAGACACACCAAAATGTAACCATCACTTCGCTTTTCAAATTAAGGAAGGGATATTTCAAACATTAAATGATTACATGTCCGAAGTTCCAGTTCCTTAACGGTTAAGTATTTAGGTCATTTTGAGGAAGATTAAATGGACAATGTTTGTAAAATTCTTTGTGCATTTTTGCATTTAATGTATCTAGTTTGATCTATCTCTTAAAGGAATAGTTCACAAAGGCAAACAATTTTGTCACGAGATTCTGTCACTCCTTTCCATGCAATTACAATGAATGAGAACTGGAGCATTCAAAGGACATAAAAGAAGTAATGCACAAATAGTTCAAATGATTCACAGAGAATTACTTTTATGATGTTTTTGCATTCTGTTTGAGGCTTGTAAACTACAAGTTCAAATGTTATACTCTATAATCTACTGTTCAAATGTTTGGGGTTGGTCTCTTATGCTCACCAAGGTTGCATTTATTGGAGCAAAAATAAATCAGAAAAAGCTAAATTGTGAAATATTATTATTCAAAATAACTTTCTTATTTTAATATATTTATGTAAAAAGTTATTATATAAAAGTGCATTTACTGTACACAGCTGACAGAAAATAAAGCATGTGGTTATCATGACAACACCACTAATGCTTTAATTGCATTTAAAAAAAAAAAATGTATTAAGATATTCTGTCCACATCTGCGGGACAATGCAGATGTTCCATGAACCACTAAAAGAACTGAACGTCCAGAAAATCAAGATTTGATTTCCAAATCTATTGTAAATCAATTCTTGTTATCTCCTGGTAAACTGATCTAGCTGACGCCTGTATCTAAAATGATAGCAGAGGGTATCATGGGATGCTGAAGACTAAAAAAAACAACTAAAAAAGCCAAACGAGCAAAAAATAACCACGTGGAACCTATTTTTTTCCCTTTGCATCCATAAATCTGTCAGTTCCGCTAGCTCAGCAAAGTGCTATCAGAGGAGGATGTGATAGCACAGGCTGAGGGCCAGGTAAGAGAAAAAATGGCAAGAAACGACATGCTCTCTGTCCCACTCTTTCCAGCTGATCCAAAGCCACTTTTGTCTTCTGCTGAGGCAGGATGTGGTTAAGAGTCTGAGGGTACGAGTCTGATCCAACATCAGTTCATAAGCACAGTGAAGTGAACTGTGACTGCAAAAAGGACAAATTGAAACCAATTTAATCCGTGTGTTTCTGTCTGCATTTCTCACTCCCCTGTGTTTGTTTAAAAGAATGGCACAATGAACACACCGCCATCCGTCTTCAAGTCCTCCTGCCAACCTGCTTTCACACGACAATGAAGGTAATGTTGACAGACGGCCCACACTCGCTAAGGCTCATTGACATCACCATAGTGAGGAATACAGAGGATAAAGAAAAGAAAACAAGAACTGTGTTTGAGGAGCACCTTTCGTCATGTTGCATGAATAGCCGTTTAAAAAAAATACACAATAATAAATCAGAGATGAAATCAGAAAGTTCCAAAAACATGTGGTGATGACAGATGCAACAGATGCAAAGTGGATTAGATAAAAACATGGACATGCAGGTATGTTTTGGTTTAATTTAAGGATGCACAATGTATATTTGTGACTGGGGCTTGTGTTTTCCCACAACAAATATAATTTTTTTTTAATTGTAAATTATAATATTTTGATCATGATTGTATAATGTTTCTCTAATCGGTCATATATCATTATCACTGTATTGCATTTTACTGTGAAGTTCTAGTTACTCAAGAGATACTAATTCCTGAATTGAAAATGAATTGAGAAAGCAAACCGGATGGAGAATTGCAATTTGAATGTAAGTAGAATTAAAATAACATGAAATTCGTTTAATTAT
Organism: Semotilus atromaculatus; assembly: GCA_031834385.1. Lineage (NCBI taxonomy): Eukaryota > Metazoa > Chordata > Actinopteri > Cypriniformes > Leuciscidae > Semotilus > Semotilus atromaculatus. The sequence continues at coordinate 34,886,005 of JAULUF010000025.1, forward strand.
AATGCTATAAAGTGTTTAGTGTGTCAAGACAAATTTTGAATGCTGGCTTGATAGAGCATAGTTTGAAAGTATTGAAAAATCCAGCCATCAAACATTATAATAGTTAATGGACTACTGGTGTTTTTTTATATCTGTGCATTCTGAGGTTAATCTACCATAAAAGGATGAATGCTCAAAAGATATTATATAAAGGGAAAACACTAACTGTAATATAATGTCAGTTTTGCGTCTTCTATGAGAGGGTCTCGAGGGAAAAAAACAAATTTCCACTTTAAAAAAACTCCACCCCACCGGCTGGGGCGCGCCGCAGGGTCCATACCTGAGATTTATTAGAAAAGCAATTAATCAGGGGCATAAATCCTCAACTTCACTGCTGGCTAGGAATCTCTGTGAAAGACAACACCTCAACTCTCGCTGTGGGAAGTGTAAACGTCTACACGAGCTGATCTGGGGAGAGCACTCTTTATCTTAAAGTCAACCATGAAGATTACCTACAGAAAACAAACAGCAAAAAATGTTTACAGATCTTAAGTCATTACAAATACTGTAATGTAATCCACTTTTACTGCTTTTTTATTCATCTAGATTCTAAGAACTTCTTATGCCAAAATAAATGTTATGCTTAAAGATCTCAAAGTTTAAATTGAAGAACAGACAAAGCAGCCCAGCCAAGTAGACGTTCTTTTGTACACTACCGCTCAAAAGGCTGGAATGTTTTAAACATTTTTGAAGAAAGTATTGTGCTCACTAAGGCTGTGTTCACTTTATAAAAAGTACAGTTGACACAGTAATATATTTTAAAATCGAATTTATTCCTGTGAATTTTCAGCATCATTACTCCAGTCTGATTTGCTGCTGTTCTTTATATAAATTGAGCTTTGCCATCGTATAAATTGCATTTTTAAAATGTATTCAAAAAAGTTAATTGATTATTATTATGTATTAATTAATTAATTAATTATCTCAAAGTATTATTTTATAATTATGTCCAGTAGTGTAAATCTGTCAAGACGTAGTCAAATCCAGTTCGAACCACAAACTGGGTCCTAAAGGCCATTGTGGGCCACGGAGGGAACCAAACCCTCCCACTGCGATCCGAGGGGGTCTAAATAGAGGCGGGATGTCGGCTTTTCGCCATTCACTAGGATTTCATGCACATCTGGGGTCTATTTCCTCTGTAGAGGTCCATTTCATTTTTTTTGAAGTATTCATAGGCACATACAGGCTGAAAAGACACAATGAGAGAAACTAGATACTGTATTTTTCTGAAGAAAATCTGAGTGGCGTTAGACCATGCAAAAGTCACAGGCACAATGTTAGGGTGTCTGAACAAAAGCCCTAACCCAGAGAATTGAGCAATAGTAACAGTAGTACACAGTAAAACAAATAAAAATAATAAGGGTATGCACTGCAGTCATGAATTCCAACTGCAACCTGTCTAAACATTTACAATTCTGTTCACAGTCCCTCCTGCTCTATAGTCCCGAACAATGCCTGGCCTATCCCTTCTGACATAATGGCAAACACACACAGGAACAAGGACAGGTCTGTGCATTGACAGACACAAGTGCACACTTGCTTTCACCCACTGGTGTCTTATCTTGGCTTTTAGATACACACAAAGAGCAAACACAGTTGCCATGTTGTGCCTATTGTTTAAATTGCAGGTTACACACAGTTGATAAGTTCTCTGAAATAGAGTCAGAAAGTGCTAAGGAGACGGAATTGAAATCAGGTGTCAAACTCCACGAGAAAGCAAGCTTGTTGTTCTGCATTACTGCCAAAGGGGTCGATAGAGTACCTTTCAAATGACTGTGACATTAACTCATAATTTTACTATTCAGGCAGTTTCCATACACGTGTCAAAAGTTTGCACTACTGCCCACTACAGTGCCTCTTGCAGTAACATTTAGAAAGCAATGCACACTTGCATGTTTCAGACTGCATGCATGAAATTTAGCCAGAAGTGTTTGCGCAGGGAATAGACCTTGGTCAGGCTAGCGCCATATTACATTTTTTGTCAGGAATGAAAACGAGGCTCTGCGTTCAAAGGATTGTTTAGCAACATACAGATTGCTCAGCTGGCCAAACATCTTTCCAAAGAAACTTTCAGTAGACAAAAATTCCATTAAACAGATTTAAAAGTTCACCTCCAGAGAACACATTTAAGCTTGTTTTAAGCACATTAAAGTTGCTTGATAGTTAATTGCTAAAAATTTTTTTAGATATCATAAAGTTTTGTAGGTCACATCTTATTTTCCGCAATCAGCAAGTGGAAAAAACAATTGTTCTTTTGTCGAGGGTGATACTACAGTAACTTCTGGGTTGGCCTACAAAAATAAGTCATCAATGCAAAAGGTTTAAGAAATCAAAATTAAAATGCAAAAGGTTTAAGAAAAAATCTAGCTAGCACTAAAAAAACCTGGACAGGGATGGGCATCGAGTGGTTTAAAATTTATTTTATGTGAGCGCGCTTTAGATGTGTGTACAGTCGTCTCGCGCTTGAATGGATCCGTGCAGCTCTTAAAGTGACAGCAGCCTAATATTCCTGCTGCCGTCTCTATAATAACACTAATCAAACAACAAAAGACAAAGAGAAAAATCACTCGTTCTTGACTGAATACATTTTGTAACTATATTTGTAATGTAAATTTTATTTATAAAGGGCAGTGTTATTTTACATTTGATTAGTTTCTGAACAACTGAAAACCTTTAAACACTTACATCGTATCTTTGTTCAGTTGTATGTATTTGTTGCGATTGCTAATTTTTAACTTGTTCTTTTTGAATTACTGAGCGTTTACTTGTCTTTGATAATGCTTGAAATGTATTTGAGTTAGGCTAGTTGTTTTTGCTATGGTATTTTCAAACCATAGGCAAAAGTTCCTTGTGTAAGTGATTTTAGCCTATTGAATTTTGTTTATGATATTCAGCTACAATTAAATGTTTTGCAATAAGACTTAAAATAAATGTGAATTATATCTACGGGTTGTTTTTTTTCCTTATTGGAATCGAAAAGAATCAGAATTGATAAGCAGAATCGGAACCGTTAAAATTCTAACGATTCTTAAAATCCTAAAAAAAAAAATTACCACAATTTTTTTATTAGTAATCAGTAAAACCGTAATCAGAATTGTTAGGCGGAACCGGAAAATTTCTTATGATTCCCAACCCTAGTCCTGGACTAAGATGAAGGTAAGTTAGTCAGCAAGTCCATATACTGTGTGTGTATATATATATAGAAAGAAACCCTTTTATTTTTAGACAAACTGACCCTCTATTAACTCTCTATTAATCTCTGCCTCATCTCAACTTTCTCTGGCATTCACTAACGCTGGACAGATGGCAAGACCGCCCTGTAAGAGCTGACATCAGGGCAGACGCCGTTGAATGACACATGTAAACATGCACTCACACAAACAGCGGTCGACAAGGCTTTAGTAAATGGGCAGAGGAGAGGTGCTCTCTGACAGACATGTGTAAATAAAGAATCCCTCCTCTCTTTGCATACTAAACATACATGCATACAGAGTCCCATACACACTGGCCGACAGTCCTCAGGAGAGCATCGAACCACATTCAAAATTCAGATATTTACACAATCCTGCAGTTTAAACACACAAAGTTGGGCGAGTCGTTTCGCCTCACTCGACACATTACCAAGGGACAGAATTCAAATAAATACATCGTCCCGACTGCTAACTAATGCCTCCACAGACATACACACACACACACACACACACACACACAAATAGACGCTCACTCGTAGTGCCTGGCCACGCTGTGTATCAGGGGTTCGTGGATGACAGCTTAATGATGGGAAAATATTTTTACAGGATCACGTTTCGGAGGGCAGCATTTTACAGGCACAGCCTCCCGGGCCTCATTTTATCTCTCTATCTCTCCTGGCGTTTATTGGCGGGGTTGGCTTAAGCGCTGTGGTCTTACAGTCTTAACACTCACCTTACTTATGTGCTTTTCACTCCAGACATCTTTGATCCGGCTTACCAGACACACGCCCCAAAATAAAACTGGTATGGAAATTAGCCCTACACTTAAACCATGTTTTTACCTACAACAACAACAACTGCAATACAGTTTACGGTCTGACAGGAATTTGATAGTAAAAACATAGAAAATCTTGCTCATTGTTTAAACAAGGTATATATAATCCAAAAACAGATTTGTACATTTTCATGCAAAACTCGAAGAGTTTGGGGACGGTAAGATTTTTGAAATAAGTTTCGGTAACACTTTAGTTTAGGGTCTGTGGTGGATTTTTTAATTAATCAACTAACATTTGTTTTTCTTGCAGGAATAATGCATATGCTTTTATGCATGTTCCCCTTTTGGTGAAAACTTGTGACTATGGATGTGTGAGTGTATAAATAACAAATATGGGAAATGAAACTAAACAGATGACTAAACTTTAGGTTTTAAACAAAAAACAGAGTTTACTCCAACCTAGTAACAGCAGAGTTTGTTAATCAAAGTATCAAACCAATCAAATTGTAGGGAAAATATGTAATGTATCATGGCATTGTTGCCATTTCCCTATTCTATAAAAACTGTTGTATTCGTGTTAACTGGTGGGAGATCCTCCGGCCTTGCGTCTTGGGAGAGATGCTCTGCTTGAGTACTCTCCCGGCCATGATTAAAGCATTTAGAGGACATTTGCTGAAGTCCGTCTGTTTGTAATTGCTGCGCAGCAAGTTAGATTAGGGGAGCAAGTTATAGTTGGGGAACTCAGCCGTAGTAGATGTGTAGACTCGCTGGAGTATAGGATTAGACACAGCTGAAGTCGACTGACTCGCTAGAGTATAGACTAAACGTCGACTGAAGACGTTAGGGGACGTTGATTGTAGACGAGACCCAGGTACGTAGTTAGGTTTAGGGAAAAATATACCACAGGTCCAAATCTCACTATTAATATTACTAGGATATTGGCTGTTTATTAGTAATTATAAATCACATATTAATGCCTTATTCTGCATGGCCATACAGTATTCTACATCTCTTGATCCACCCAATACCTAAACGTAACAACTACCTTACTATTAATAAGCAGTAAATATGGGTTTATTGAGGGAAAAGAAAGGCTACTTTTGTCTGATCAAAAATAAGTTAGAGTTATAAGTTACACTACAGTTTTCAGTGTCACTATTGTAACACTTCATTGTTATATGCTGATAAGCTGTTCAAAAAACATTTCTTATTACCAATGTTGAAAACAGTTTTTTCAGGATTCTTTGATGAATAGAAAGTTCAAAAGCAAAGCATTTATTTGAAATGTTATAAAGTCTTTACAGTCACTTTCGGTCCATTTAATGCATCCTTGCTGAATAAAAGTAGTCATTTCTTAAAAATCTTACTGAAACCAAACTTTTGAACGGCAATGTGATGATAACAGTAATATGATTTATAAAAAACATGTCATGTGCAAAACACAAGAATCCCATGTTTCATTTCAATACCCGTACAGAAAAAAATAGGCCATTCGTTTTGTTTGCTCTTTTTTTTTTCCACGCTCTATATATCAAAGTGTGCTATATGTTATAAGGACTGGAGGCCCTGTCACCTCAGACAAAGTGGCTGAATCCAAGGCTCTGAAAATAAACCAAGGGTGAGTTAATGGCAAGGCAAACACAGTGCGCTGGCAGCTGGGCCACTCTGGCTATTTTCACCCTGACATCAGATCTAAACTCTCATTTTCCAGCCCTGTGACCTTCACACCTCCCTCACCGAACCCTCTTCCCCCGCCATCTATCGTTTCTCTCTTTCACTGCCGAGACTAAATCGTCTGACCCGACCTCTAAACTCTGACCCCTGAGGTCTGTCGTCATGTCAACGCTCCTGATGGGGGTGAGCAGGGGTGAGAGCGCTGAATCAGGGCCTCAGTGTAAACACATAAAACACGTCGCCTCTATTACCACACTGTCAACGTGCTAAACGAATGGACATCATGAATGTTGTTTATTTATTATTTAATGGTGCACAATATGCCTGCGATTAAGCTTGTCGCAGATATCTGAGAAAACACAATCATTGTGCACTTTAAATTTCATATTGTCATTCAAATAAGTTAATTTAAGCAAATGCAATGAGCATTTTAATGTGTTTCCGGTGCAGAAGCGCATTATGTGAACTCTCATGTCCCATCGACCCACATATCAGACCCACAAATCACACAGAGAGCAGCTACTGCTGAATGTATGCCACACTCCAGCCAAAGCATAAACACGGCTTATTGTGCGCTGAAAAAGCGGTGCACCCTTGTTTTATATTACTATAAAATAATATTCAGGTTGGCTGGGGTTTTAAAAAAAACAGTCAAAGAGGACTAAGACCAAAAAGAGGAATATATTAAGCACTTGTAAATATTTTAGTAACTAAAATAACATTAATCATGTCATTCAACCCTTGTGCAATATTTGTTTACAAAACCTTACGGGAAAATCAAACATGCATTCGATATGAACTTCTTAAGAGTTATTAAGGTCTTTTTACACTGTAATGGACATGAACAAAAAAAATAACTGAAAAAAAAACGAAACAAAAATTTACAAAAAAAAAACTAGACTTCACGACTCATACGCAGTCTGATAAGCCCAATCTTGGCAGTGAAATGTTTTTTTTTTTTAAGTGCTATACACTGCCATTGAGGTCGGAATGATCTTTAAATGTTTTTTTTTGTCACCAAAGCTGCATTTATCGGATCAGAAACACAGTAAAAACAGTAATATTGTGAAATATTATTAAAATTTAAAATAACCTTTTTCTATTTTAACATTTCAAAATGTAATTTATTCCTGTGATCAAAGCTGTATTTTCAGCATCATTACTCCAGTCTTCAGTGTCACATGATCCATCAGAAATCATATAATATGAATAAAAGAAACATTTCTGATTATTATCAATGTTGAAAACAGTTGTGCTTCTTCATATTTTTGTGGAAACTGTGATATATATATTTTTTTATTTGATGAATAGAAAGTTCAAAAGAACAGCATTTATTTAAAATAGAAACATTATAAAATGTCTTTATTGTCATTTATAATCTGATTTAACGCATTCTTGCTGAATAAAAGTAAAACATTCTTCTTTTTATTTAAAAAAACCCTGAACCCAAACATTTTAACAGTAGTGTACACTGAAATTAAACATTTTATACACAATCACTAGAAACATTTAAAAACAGATCAGCCAGAGAATACAGTAGTGCGCGCCACAAAGATCAACACAGACAGAAAGAGTTTGCTAGATGAGCGAGTATTTTTGTACTAATTGGAACAAGACCCTCGTGCCGGCTTCAACTGATGTCAAAACTTACACCGTACAGAAGGGAGAGAGAAAAGAGAAGAAACAAACCTCAATTCAAACAAACTTTTCCCCTCATACGCCTCACTGTTGGTGGTCTCAGTCGAACCAAATCAAAAAGCAACTTCTGTCAGGTTGGCAGCCAACAGTGGACTTGGAGAAGGCTGAAAATCTGGCGAAGAGGGAGATTAATGCTGGACTCATAAGCATTACTGAAGAAGTGAGAGGTAAAAAAGGCGCCTGAGGTGGTTTAGTGCTACACTTTAAATGGTAATAGAGCGAAGAGGGGAATAGAGTTCATGAACAGCCATTTTAAAGACATATTAAGCCAAATTAGTGCAGTAATACAGGAATTGTTCACCCAAAAATGAAATGATTCGATGATGAGTGCTTCTGCTTTTTTTACGATTGATCATGTATTTTGACATTTCAGTCCTATGCAAACAAGATCACACTTGCAGAAGCCTGAAGAAATGATTTCGGACAGGCAGCGAGACCCTGACGCTGGAATCTTTCTGTTTTTTCCCTGTACTGACATGCACCACTATCACAAATCCCAATCTCAACAGCACGTAACGAAAGTGTGGACCACATTTAAACGGCTAACTGACAGTACCACAGCGCCGTGGCTTATTAATGAAAGAAAAACAAGTGAAAGAGATTACGCTGCAGAGCAGAGCATGCTTCAAAGGCGCTTTGAAGAGGAGAAAAAAGGAGAAAGGACAGACCATGCCAAACTAAATGTGTGGTAATTGTTTATCTTTCTCTCAGACCACTTTCTTTCATTTCAAGCCCTCATTTCCTATCGTTTCATTTAGCGCTTCATAATGGCGTGGTTTATGGGACGGGCACAGAGACGGTAAAGAAAGGGGTTTGAAGAGAGTTTACATGCATGATGAAAGTTGAAAAGGGTTGAGTTCTGCAAGCATACAGAAAAAAGGCTTCAGATGAAGAAAAAGTGGACCATACTAGGACTGTCTTTTTCCTTGAGCATTCAAACAAAAATGCTGTAAGCAGCTCGCAAGAGTACGTTTTTTTTTTGCTTCTTTTGAGATATCTCTGTCAACATGAACTGAACTGTAGTTTGATTTTGAGTTTATTTAATGCAATGGCTTGACGAAAATACACACAAACATGTGACCATGTGTGTACAAGCAAAGCAAACACGTACAACACACTCCACTAGAGGTGACGAGAGCGAGAGAGCAAGAAACAGAGCACTTGTTCCCACCTGCCTCGGCATTCCTGAGGATTTATACAAGAGCAGAGAGAGCGAGATACAGAAACACGTACAGCAAACAGTATGAGGGCTCTATATTAGAGATGTAGTGATTAGATGAGAAGGATCTTCTGTGCTGCGATGCAACGACTCAAACACCACATGCACTATCTCCTGGGTTCCCACTCCTTTTGATCACTCAATTTCCATGACGTCTAGATAGACTAAAATAAAGATGGACAGAACAATGGTTGCATTCACTAGACCATTCTAGCCAATTAACTATTTTACCGCTGAGAATAACTAGAAAATATGTGCCGAAATGTTCATAACTTCAGAATTTTCAAGACCTGGAAATCCCAACTTTTTCATGATGGCGGGAACCCTGATTCTCAAAAGTAATGCTTCTCTTTTCAATGGAAAAGAGTAGTAAAAGTCTGTCATGTGGTTCAGCATGCTGAAAACACTAGACTTTACATAAGGAGGTACAAAACTGATCCTAAGACCTGACACCACTACAACTACACTATCCTCTAGAGCTATACAATATCCTAAGGATTCTTTTATGCTCAACTGGTGCATTTATTGGATCAAAATGACAGGAATAATAGTAATATTGTGAAATCATATTACAATTTAAAATAACTCTTTTCTATTTGAATATATCTTAAGTATCTGATCAAAGCTGAATTTTCAGCATCATTACTCCAGTCTTCATTCTCATTCAGGAATAATTCTAATTTGCTTATTTGATGCTTAAGAAACATTTCTGATTATTATCAATAGCTGTGGTGCATAATATTTCCGCGTAAACCGTGATGCATTGACCGTGACCCGTAAAAAATAGACTCCAAACCATTTTCATTGTCTCTGGTCCAAAACATCAATGCCTCTTTTCAGCTCTAAGACTTTGTCCTGCACCATTTCTGCTTGTTATTTAATGGAAACTAAATTACTAAACTTTATTTTAGGTAAAGGAATTTAACCGTAAAATAAACAATAACCACACAGTTAACCTAAATTACATAGCTTTACACACATCTTTAATGCCAATGAAACTCACTTCAACTCAAAGGAAAACTAGAACATACTTGGGAACATTCTTGGTCCTAAAATACAAAGAAAACAACAATAAATAAAATGTTGTGCAACATCACCCCACGCGAAGCAGGGGAACGGGGAAAAGGGAGGCACCGACTAAAGTCAATCAATTTGAAAAGCAAAATGTTTCTAAGAATCAAATCTAAATATAACACTGGAAAACATGAACAGATGTTGTCTTTTCTGGTTTAGCATGCTGCAAATAATGCTCTGTAGCTGTATTTGCAGCATGCTAAACCAGAATAGACTACATCTGTTCATGTTTTGCAGTGTTATATTTAGATTTGATTCTTAGAAACATTTTGTTTTTTTAAATTGATTGACTTTTGTAATAAACATTTGTTGACTTTAGTTGCTTTTTAATGCATTCATCAGGTTAATGCATGATAATAAATTCATTAAATGTTCCGTCAGCTCTTGGCCCAGTCTGATTCAGAACATTTGTCCCAGATGAAAGGTTACGGTCAACCAAAGAAGTGTAGGAGAGCATAAACGCAATCCCTCTTGACTACACTAGAGGGACTTTTAAGTTCATCCACAGCTGCAAGATACATACCTGCCAAACACGGGTCCTTTCATAGGGTCTGGGGTCTTCCAATCATGCAAAATCTAATTAAATTAAACATTTGTGTTTTAAGTCACATTAAACTGTATATATCAGAAATTCACATGCATGTTTAATGGTGGCACATTTGCATCAAGGTTGGCCTGAGCACAGTGCAAGCATTATCCATTTCACCCACTGAAAAACCCGCAGGTTTCCTACATTGACTTTGCGGCAAGCGGCTCTTAAGACGGATGAATAGCCTCTCCAGATTACCGGCAGCCCGCACACAAACATACAAAGACGACCCCAATACAGAGTTCTCAGACGCTTGTTTCCTTTGGCCTGGATGTGGAATTCACAGGAAGCTTTGAGAAACACCTGGTGGATGGAGAGGGAGGCAGGTGAAGGGAGGGTGGAGAGGGGAAGCTTCTCTCGCCAGAACCCCACAGACCTGCTCATTACACCCCATTACACACATTCAGAAGCCTGAAAGCTCGGGCACAGTCGAGGGCCAAACAGTCATCAGAGGATCAGACACAGAATGGACCCGGCAGGGCCAGGAAGTCACGTCTCGAACTGGACGGCGGTCTGGCTTGACTGCAGAAGAGAAATGGAGCTGGCACTGGGTAACGCCTCCCGAAAGGACTCCAACCACTGCCTTTGTGGCCAGTGAAGTTTAAACGGAGGCCAGTTAAAGTTCTTGGCATTGTGTCTGGTTGTTTTTGTTTACAGTCTGCTCCTTTCCTTCTTCCAAAACAACTAAATAATATATTCTGTATGATAAAAGTACTCTTTACCATAACCTAACATGAAAAGTACATTCCTGTTCGAAAGTTTGAGGTCAGTAAGATGTTTTTAAATAAATTAATAACAAGGATGCATTAAATAAAAAAATAAAAAAATAATGATATGTAATTTTTTTCAAATTGTAAATGATGACAATGTAGAAATACGTACAAACATGCATAAAGTATGTTTCATGCCTAATGCTCACAAATCTCTGTATCACTTCATCAACTTTCAAAACACAAGCATCGACTCCAGCACATATCTAAACCCTCCATTGGGAGATCTGCATCAGCACACAGTGCTTTCCCAGTAGACACAGCGAGGGGTACACAGTGTTCCCGCCTGAAAAGAAGGAAGCTGCTCTAATGGGATGGATTTGAGCTCTAAGCAGGGCAAAGCATGAGAGCTCAGAGGCTTTGACGAAACGCAGCGGGTGCTGTGCTCTTAGCCGAGGTGCAGGGGGTCATTCTGAAACAACACACCGAGATGAATTTCAAGACGACATTCCAGGACGGACACAATCATACCCATATGCCTTTGTGTTAAATGAATACGGAACATTCTAGCATCTTTTACTCACCCTCATGTCTTTCCAAATCTTTCCACAAAACACAAAAAAGAGAACATTTTACCATGCTCTTTTTCAACAAAAGTTAATAGTGGATGGGGCTTTTAAGCTTCAAAAAGGACGGGAAAACATCATAAAAGCATCTCGAAAGCAGTTTTTACACCTCTTCTGAAGTCATACAATCACTCTATGGTTGAGAAATAGACCAAACATTTAAGACATTGAAAACATATCACTGAAAACACATTCATAAGAGTTTATGAGAGAAGCTTCATGAACAAATCACTCTTTTGAATCTTATAAATGAATCAGTTCATTGTTTATTTAATGATTCATTTACAAATCGAACTGATTTGTTAGTCAAGTTTAACTCAATGATCCGGTCACAACTCAATAGTATACGTTTATATGCACCCAAATAATCTGATTTATGGCTCAAATAAGACTGACCTTCATGTAAACACCTCAATGGATTTGAATGAAGTTTTGATCAGATTAAAATGGTGTAGACCTGAAATTATTCGATCAACAGGAAAAAAACAAGCATGTAAATAACTTGAATCAGACTATTTTCTCGTTCAGATTAAAAAATACCTCAAGTTTTGTTAGGAATACATGTAATGCACACGTAAACAAATATGTGAATTTGATTGCAACGTTTATAGTTCATTTAAACAGATTGGATTCATTCTTATTGACAAAAATGATATATACTTATTACATCTATGTCTCTCTGTGTGTGTATATACATATATACACACACACACACACACACAAACACACATATTATGTAAACAAAAACTTTTATGTTAGATGCAATTAATCATGATTAATCGATTTGACAGCACTTATTTAAACATATCTATTGAAGATGATTATCTGTGTAATTTTGGTCGTCACCTTTGTTTTTACACAAAGCTGTTGAACGAGTTCAGACGATACTTTTATGATGCTTTTGTGTCCTTTTTTAACCTTGAAAGCTTCAGTCCTCCTTTATAGTAAATTGCAAGGAAAAGTGCAATAAGCTCCGCCTTCAGAAAGAAAAAAAGCCATTTGGATTTGGAACTACATGAGTTTTCATTTTTATGTGAACTATTCCTTTATTAAGCGATTCGAAAAGTGGGTTCTGGATGTAGGTGAGAAACAGACAACCTTCTAACCCCAGACTAATCTCTCAGAGCACAATGGCAGGAGGTGAATGAGAGGGGTGAGTGCCACTCATCCTCTGATGTGAGAGTTGTGCTGGGAGAGAGCGAGAGCTGGGCTCCAACCGAGATCTATTCACTATTCCACACGCACAGCTCTGCAGAAACCGGCTCCACTGAGAGAGTCCAACAAAGACAGAAACAGAGAGAAAGACAGAAGCACAAGCAACTTCCAGGACTACAGATACAGCCTGAGGTTGAACGTTTCAGTAGAGTAATACTGCAGTGCAGAGAAGCAGTGAATTAAGATACCCAGAGGCTTTACACTCACTGCCGCATTGCAGAAATGCGCAAAGGTTTGAGATTGGGAAATAATGTCATGGTTTCTAATAGAAGAGAGTGCTTATAGATATATTTAAAGATAATAATGATATAATAATTAATAATGAGCTGTGATTCTACAAAATAGATGCCATTTATAAATAAATATAAATATTTTACAAATTTACATTGACCATTACATACAAAAGGTCATAATGAAATTATCAGCCTCTAAAAGTGAAGTTTAACCCTTTTTCCTCCATGTTATGTATTATCTTTTTCATAATGGGGATTGAGGCTGTGAATCTCCAAAAAAAGGACCATAAAAGTGATCCATATGACTATATTCTGAACACATAGAATTCAAATTTGCTGCATTAAGGCATGTCATGCCAGGTTTGACAGTGACATCAAACTTGAATAGTGCCATATTTGACATGAACACAAGCAAGAATGAGATTTCAAAGCAATGTGCGAGTAAATGATGATTGAATTATAATTTTTCCAATTGCTTTATTGTTTAAGGGATTGGAGGATTGTTTAAAAAAAGATGAGCGCTGTCTACCTCTCCGATAACACTATCAGGTGACACCGTGAACTACAGTATCTCTGACCTCTTCCTCAACTGCTAATAGCTTCTACAGCTGCAAACTGTATGTTCCCTCTTCCTCTCCTTCAGCTCTGGGCCAGTCCGTCACTTTTATTTACATTCTTTTCCTCTCTCACAATCTCCGCCTATCGTATATGAATCAGCTGTTCGGTTGCCCAGCATCTCCCTCGTCTCAGTCGAACGACGGCCAACGCGCTTTACGTTCAGCCACACCTGTGCAAGCACTTACACAGAGTTCTGGACCGCTTTACCGTCATCCTCCACAGTCCTGTGGCCCAGCTCGAACACAGCAACAAGTCCCTTGTTCGCAAAAGATGCTGAAAACTAACTACGAGCCAAGTGCGAGGCTGTGGAACACGTCGCAGGAACAGCTAACGGTGTCAGAAACTCAATAAGCTGCACAACAGAGCCAAATCTGAAGCATACCTCAACATTTTCCATGGCCTGTCCGCACCAAGAGGCTTACGGGCTGAAAAGCAGGCATGCGATTGTGATTTTGAGATTGTGCTGATGAATTCTGCAGGTCAGTCTGACGCTGGGTTCACTGCATGTCAAATATATTAGCTTTCCACAATTCAGTAGTTTTAAAATAGTCCAAGTGTTCCAGCAAAATTGAAGAACATTTTGTGTTGTCATACAACTTGGCAATGTTAAAATTATGTGAAATAAAAAAAATAAAAAAGTCGGCATGAAACGGAAGTCGCAAAGGCTTTTCTTCCCTTTTGTGACATATGACAGATATGTGACAAAATGTACTTATTTTACCTAAATAAAATAATGATGTACACGGATAAATCATTTATAGTAAACACTGCAAAATACTGTAAAACTATTACTGTATACCTTTATGGAATGTAATACTGTAATACTAAAGATTTGAGAGTTTTTATTTCATGGTGACTTTAAGAAATGTATGTGGCTAAATATAAAATATATTGGATGGATGGATGGATGGATGGATGGATGGATGGATGGATGGATGGATGGATGGATGGATGGATGGATGGATGGATGGATGGATGGATGGATGGATGGATGGATGGATGGATGGATGGATGGATGGATGGATGGATGGATGGATGGATGGATGGATGGATGGATGGATGGATGGATGGATGGATGGATGGATGGATGGATGGATGGATGGATGGATGGATGGATGGATGGATGGATGGATGGATGGATGGATGGATGGATGGAATTACTACAGATAATAATTTCCACTTTACCCCATTTTGTAAAACAAATGATAAAACATGCTTACAGGGCTTCAAATACGCTAGATGCTCAGAATTAATTGCTTGCCTCAAATATTGTTGTGTGTGCCAATCCACTCAAACTAAACTTTTATCACCAATGGAAGTCCTCAAAAGGGAAGAGGAAAGACAATTAAGGTATTTAAGACAATTAAGTGTTACTAGTGTAGCATTTTTGGCAAATGCTATAGGTTGGCAAACATTGTTACATACTGTACAAATGAATTGAGTTGCCGGTGTCTCAAACCTAAGTGAACAAGATAAACTGATGAGTAACACCTCTTGAATGGCATTCTAAGACATGCATGGCTATATAAGTACAGAGAGGCTTCAAATACACACCAAATGAGAAAGAGGTAAGGCATTTTCGATGGCATTTCCTCACTCCTCCCCATTGTTGTTATTGTTAACTAAAATGGAAACCAATTTTTTTATAAATAAATAATAAATAAAACAAAATATTAATATTAGATGAAAAACTTAAAATTGAAAAAACTGAAAATACAAAAAGTAAAAGCACATTCAAAATATAAAGAAATACTATAATAGTATATACATCAAAGTAAAATAACACTGATCTTCCTATATCTACTGTACCATCTGACAGGAAGCGGGGAATAGATATTTCCTGTGGCAGAGGCATTGCGATCGCTCCAGGGCAAGTCTTTGGGGAGCAGTAATGATAGAAACAGGCAGAGCGGAGAGGTGTGATGCTGGCGGACGATAGAGGATTAACACCTTCAACAGGTGTGTCTACTTCAGCTCCAAAACACAAAGCCACCCTTGTCCAGTCTACAACCACTGTGGCCTGCCTCGTCTTAAAAGAGTGATGGAGACTAAACACGCTTATCAAATATTTAAGAAAGTGTACGGTTGCACATGCTCGAATTACTTGTTTTTGATGCATCTTGTTTTAAGGGAAAAAGTTTTTGAAAGTGAGAAAGTAGAACAACTTTTCTAAACCTTTTTAGAGAATTTATGCAACCAATTTAGGTAGATGCACGTTTAAAGGTTCATTATGCTGGATGGACTCTATGTGGTGTCTTCTTTCATTGCAAGAAAGTATGACATCTCAGTACATCGGCGGTTATTCCAGCAAGGTTAGATGATACTAACCAGGGCAAACTGAAGATGAACAGAAGAACTGATGAACAGAAATGAAGGTTGATGACGTTGATGAGGTTGAGACGTACCTTATAGCGCATCTTGGGACACGAGTGTACGTAGAAACCCAGATAGTAGTAGGCGAGTTTGGGCGACTGCTGCTGCAACTGCCTGGTGAAAGCAATCTCCCTGCAGAGAGAACGAGAGCACAAATCATATTTTACAGGCATATGCTTTATGCTCCAAAACAGGCAACCATGTTTTCCGGTTAGTTTGATATAAGGAGCATTGACCCCCCCACTGCAACGTTATTACCACTTTCAAGGAACAGAAAGGTAGTAAAGACATCGTTACAATAGTCCATGTGACAATAGTGCCTTTGATAGTTGCCTTTGGCTTGCTCAGTTGGGGATATTCAAATGAATTAATCAATCATTAATACCACTGATCAAGCTCTACCAAACGTGGATGTTTTTCCACTAAGAAACGAACATTGTTATGTTGTTTTGATTGATACTGTGAAGATGCTTTGATGCAATCTATGTTGTGAAAAGCGCTATATAAATATACTTGACTTGACAGTGGGTCAATCTTAATGTTATTAAGCAACGAGAACGCTTTTTGAGGGTGAGTAATTAATAACAGAATTTAATTTTTTTGGGTGAACAATCCCTTTAATGTAGATAAAACATCAACTGTGCTGCTGCATACGGACCAGATCAACTGTTTCCCTCATAAACAGCCATTTGAATGTGTATCTGGAAGTGCTGAAAAAGAGGAAGCGGAGGAGAAAAACAAAAGGGAGCTGAGAAAATAAAAACAGGAGGAAAAATAGAGGAGATTTATACTTCCTCCTGTGAGCTCTCGCTCACTCTCTCTCTTTTCAGTTCTCTCTTTATTCCCTGCACAAACATGTTTCTCTTTTCCATAAATAAATCCTGCTCTTTCTTCTCTCTTCTTCTGCATTTTGTACACCTCATACTCTCTGTCTTTTCAAACATTAGGGGGAGAATTTTTTTTTTTTTTGCAGGAAAAAGAGAGGAAGAGTGAGAAGCCAAAGCAAAATAAAAGTAGTGGAAAATGAAAGAGGAAAACTGAGAAGGGAGAAGGAGCGACGACAAACAGCGAGGTGCTGGAAGGTCATGTGGTCGCTGCCAGGTTCCCGGGTTCCCATCCCCTGGTGACAAAGCCTGGCTCTCCATGAATGGGAGACGGATAAGAAGAGGCTGTAGAACCCATTCACAAAAAAGATGGAGAAAGAAAGGGGGACAGAAGAAAGAGGGACATAAAGAAAGGGCAGTCCCCCACCCCCCTCCTCGATTTGAACCCCAGTCCCCACCCGTGCGCGCGCTGGCAGCGGTTTGAAGCCTCCATTATCTCCTCTTCAGCGCACTGACACCCCCACACAAGCCAATTATGCAGCAGCGCTCACCACGGACAAGACTGCTTAATATTAATGTCACACACACACACAAACAGAGAGAGAGAGAGAGAGAGAGAGAGAGAGAGAGAGAGAGAGAGAGAGAGAGAGAGAGAGAGAGAGAGAGAGAGAGAGAGAGAGAGAGAGAGAGAGAGAGAGAGAGAGAGAGAGAGAGAAGAGAGAGAAAGAAAGAAAGAAAGAAAGAAAGAAAGAAAGAAAGAAAGAAAGAAAGAAAGAAAGAGAGAGAGAAAAAGAAAGAAAGAAAGAAAGAAAGAAAGAAAGAAAGAGAGAGAGAGAAAAAGAAAGAAAGAAAGAAAGAAAGAGAGAGAGAGAGAGAGAGAGAGCAGGAGATGTGTGGAACGTATTTCCTGAATCTACATAACACACTGTCTAACTATTATTGAAGATGTAAACAAAATAGCAGTCATTGAGACAATGCAACATATACAAGTTTCTTAAAAAATTTAACTAATGTATTAATGTAAATGTAGCTTCTTTAAAGGATGTTTTACTTATATTTTTTTGACTAAAAAGAAAGAAATATATACTGATTAGAAGGGTGAATTTGAAGGGTGAAAGTCTGGGACATAATTCAGCCCAGAAAAAAAAAGAAAGAAAAAATTATACATATATATGATACATTACTTACATAATCCATGATAAAATTGTCCAGACTAATAACCGTAATAAGAATTTGGGGTGAAATAAAATAAAAATAAAACATCTAATTAAAAAATCTAATTAACCTTATTTTTGTAAAATATAATTTCTTATTTATACATATTCTGACTTAAATGATGTAGGGGTTAAAATATGCCAAGGACAAATTTTTTAAGATTCACACAAAGATTTCGACAGAATTAACAGTGCAAATGAATTTTCAGCACGTTTCAACTCAGAGGAAACACATTTTGTTTATCTTTGCTGGCCATTCATCATTATTTATAGTGTCCAGAGCAGCATGGAGACACATTACTGAACAGTGTCACATCCTGCGCTCAGACAGTCTCACTCAATCACACTGACACACAACAGCACAAAGACACTGACCCCGCGGTTGACACCAGCTGCTCTGGGCACAATCTCCACTTCTCCCTCACGCTTTCTCTCCCTTAGCCTTCTTTTTATTATTCTCTCAGTGAGAAATGAGGCTCCCGAAGCCTCCAAACACTCAAAACACACACACACACACACATCTGGCATCTCCAGTTAAGTGAAACCTAATCAGGTGAGCCTCCCATGTGAAATATTTAAACACATGTGTGTGACAAAGAAATATAGACCTGTATCCGTGGGTGTGTATGGTTGTTTTAAAAACAAGATGCATTTAAAACTCTACCAGCAAAACCATCAGAAACATTCAGAGGCAAGATTCTGCACTAAAAGACTCAGATCAGGATGCATTCCTGTGCATCCTCAAGGATAAAATAATCTGCAACATTAATGCTGTTAAACTTATGTAGGGATGTAGTGTAGCCTAGTGGTTAAAGCTTTAAGCCGGTAACTAAAAGGGTGTAGGCTCAAACTAGATGTCCGAGAAGATTCACACTTCAACTCAAGTCAGCTGTCTGAACACTATCGGCCTAAAACGCTCAAAGATTAGTGAGAATTATGAGCGGCTGTCAGACAGACAAACCTGAGAGCAGAGTAGGTGCCCAATGAGAGCGAGGAGAAGTCGGGGTGGTAGTAGAGGTACACAGACGACACACAGGAGGGAAGGATGTCCAGAACGCCCACTGCTACGATCCTGCCATCTAACCAGTACTGCTGATGGAACGAGCCATAGCCCACATCAGGACCATCAGGAGCGCTCTCAGCCTGGGAGAAAGACAGGGAATAGCATTATTATAAAAGGTTTCAATATTATACAATGAAATGTATTATTTTTTCCTCTTTTCATTGGACAAGAGTAACAGGTAATTACTGGGGATTTAGAGTGAGGAACACAAAATTCGGTGACAAATTGAGTGACAATATTGGTCTGAATTGGCCATAATAACATAAAATATAATAAAGGGCACATTCAAAAGGGAGGCCTGCCAAAGGAGCTTTTTAGTCAGCATGAAACATTGCAATGTTATCCACGTGGCATACTTTAGAGTGAAACTAATAATTCATTAGAAAAAAAACATGGGACTTGATTTTCATCTATTTTTGGTGATAAAAGGGGCTGAAAAAAAAAGTACTGGTGGTTAACAGCAAGTTTGCATTTTAATGGCAAACTTTTTTGTGCACGACTGCACGTATTGATGAATTGTGCAGAATAAAACCAGGAAAATGCATTAAAAAAAAAGGTAAATTTGACCTTTTCTAAATTTCTAATTTAACAAAGTCGAATCTTCAAACTAGTATTATCATGCAAATCAATTAAAATTGTTGAAAACATTTTGAAATATGTTCCTGTGTAAAAAACGAGTCAATCAATCAATGCTCAAACAATTTGAAAGTCTGTGCTTGCAAAAGAACACAGGGTGTACAGTAGCTCACTAATAGATCCCACATGTGGGCTGAGAGTGGAGGTGTGTGTGTGTGTGTGTGTGTGTGTGTGTGTGTGTGTGTGTGTGTGTGTGTAGCATGCCAGGCACACACAAACTACGAGAAACTACAAGAGGTGATTTAATAAAAATCCTTGCATGAACAAAAATCAATCTCCACACTGAAAGCCTGTGCAGGAGGGAACAGGGGAGACGTTTTTACCCTGTGTGTAAATCAGGGGTGGCAGTGAGTGGAACCATACACACACACACAAAAAATAAATAAAACTACTGTTGTGTCTGAAGATAAAAGCCCACATTCCTTCATGTGACATAAATGCACTTGTGTCTCTGAATATTCGTCTGCTGTTTTGGACGGCTGTAAAACCCCGAACCGTTACCTGCCCGAGATCATATTTCCCACTCAAACCTTCACGCTGGCTTTTTTCAATCAAGTGGCTTATCGAGAAGGGCGCTTTATTCACCCTAGTCCACCAACGAGACTTGAAACGGCTCGGCGGGAGGGGGTAACGGGATCTCTCCGCGGCCCATCTGGGTCCAGTTAGCCCTGCAGGAAGGCGGCTCGTTATCACAACGCCAGGGGAGCGGCTCGGACAATCTGTTCAGAGCGAGAGGCTTTAGACGCTGCTGCGCCACGGTCACTCACCTCCAAATTAAAACCAACACAGAAACAGCACATATGCTACTCACAATGTGCAAACCTACACTTGTGAAAAATATTTGTAATGTTAACAGTAGAAGACTGTAAAAATGCTACAGAAAAAAACTTTTAATTGGTTAATGGCGAGGTCCCTTACTACATACTGTGGAAAAATATTCTCTAACGGGACTTTATTTTTAATGTGAGAGCGGGTGTGGCTATTTGTAACTTTCCTGTGTCATTTGCTTCCAATTATTTTACCTGTACAAAAACAGTCTGTTATACTACCTTCATATTATTTTAATGTATTGTCATCATTTTAAACACACTGGTTTGTAGCGCATATAGTTTTACCATTTACTGCATTTTGTTATTTTACTTACTATGATACTTACAAAATGAATCGGAAGTCTCGCATATTACACAGAATTTTTTTCAATTATGCATTGCATCTGGTGGATATAATTATACAGTAAAATACTGTTAAATGTCCAGATTTTGGAAGTACAAATTAACAGTCATATATGTAAACTGACATTCCCACAACTCCCTGCTTGGCATTAAATTTGATATTTCATTTAAATAAATTATATTAAATTATAAATTATATAATTCTTGTTTTTTTGGTAAAGGTTTTGTCATCAGTTATGTAAATGTAGGATTTATGCTACATCTTATATTGTTTAATTAATGTTTATTCCATTAAGTATCAAGTGTGTTTCCATGATGGTGTTTTGTATTTCTGTACATGACACTGTGTGCAACTTCTATATTTCTATATACTTTGTTTCAAAACAGCTTCACAGAAAAGGCATATGCTGTGAAAGAGCTACAAATAAATTAAACTGAATATTTTAGTATATAGCTCAGCTTGTGGAAAGGATTCATCATGTGTCTCTTTTAACACCTGTATTATTATGGTGGTTATTATCAGTTTATTATACAGACACAAAACAGATTTTAGTACTTTAGGAGGATGGAATATTAACATTATATCAGGTAGTGAAATTACCCTTTTTTATTTTTATTTAAGCGCTATTCAGTGCATTTTAAATCTAGCATCTTTCAAAGTATAATCTTTGCTCTACCGCTAAACTGGCACGGTTCACAGCATCCCTGCCTACTTCCTAGAGAAGTGTTACAGTAAACCCCTCATTTTGTCCACCGAGGACCACATTCCATATGTATAGTTTACTTATTTTCATTCAGCGTGCTTGTCCAGTTGGTTGGCGGTTTAAACTAGCTGTCAGTATTAAGTACACACAGCCGCTCAAGATGAAGGTGCTTTCATAGCGCGGCTAGCGGTGATGATTAAGGGCTTGCGGTGAAACTGAGAGCCCATTCTCAGCCTGGCTTTTGGCACCACATGTGCTGCGCCCCGTTTCTGTCAGAACCAGACTGGACTCAAATCCAACGTATGTCATGCTAACTTGCCCTCTGGCAGCGGAGAGCCGCTAAAGGAACGTTAAGCTCTCAGCACCACCTGACAGCCGCCCATCTTTCATCCATAATGATCTGACGGTATGTTTTAGATTGCGTTTTCGCTCTGTTTTAATGAAACGCAGCCTCCACAGAAGTATTTCACAGTGAAAGTATCAGGCATGTTTATGCAGCCATGACCTGAGTGAGGGAAATGGCGTCACCTTGACCCCAGGATCACCTTGCCGGACAGCCTAATGACTGCGTCTGTGCCACTGTGAAGGCAAGCAAAACAGATGAAGCCAGCAATAAAGGCAGGGGCCCAAATCACAAACATATGCTGCCTTGTGTCAGTCTTTGTTTGGCCAGCTTTCTCCAGCCGTGTAGTTGCGTGCTACGTTTGCAAAGTTTGGGACGTCAACAGGCTGTTTATCAGGCGACTGGGGTAGTTATCATTCCTCTTTCATGAACGATACAATGGCTCTTCTATGCGTACAAACAACGAGAGGAGAAAATGGATGGATGGATGGATGGATGGATGGATGGATGGATGGATGGATGGATGGATGGATGGATGGATGGATGGATGGATGGATGGATGGATGGATGGATGGATGGATGGATGGATGGATGGATGGATGGATGGATGGATGGATGGATGGATGGATGGATGGATGGATGGATGGATGGATGGATGGATGGATGGATGGATGGATGGATGGATGGATGGATGGATGGATGGATGGATGGATGGATGGATGGATGGATGGATGGATGGATGGATGGATGGATGGATGGATGGATGGATGGATGGAT
This sequence comes from Semotilus atromaculatus, assembly GCA_031834385.1. NCBI lineage: Eukaryota > Metazoa > Chordata > Actinopteri > Cypriniformes > Leuciscidae > Semotilus > Semotilus atromaculatus. The sequence goes on from JAULUF010000025.1 coordinate 34,908,772, forward strand.
GGATGGATGGATGGATGGATGGATGGATTGGATGGATTGGATGGATTGGATGGATTGGATGGATTGGATGGATGGACTTCGATGTCAATTTTCAACTTCAATTTCAATGGCCCCCGCTGTAAAAAGCTGTATAAAGCTGCTAGATCACTTCTAATTTTCCACAGCTCATATTGTCTGGAGTTTTTGTGTCTCCTGAAATTTCTCTGAAAGATATTTTTGCAGTGTTTCGTCAGCAGAACAGTCCAAAAACACATTAAATAACAGTACAACCCACTGAAGAGATGGAGCTGCTGTGAATATGGTCTATTATATGGGGAATTCAGCCCATCGTTTATGGATTCAGACTAATATAGTAAGACATATACACAATGTACATTGTGAAAAGCACTATACAAATAAAACTGACTTGAGTATTGTACAATAGAAAATAAAATACCCCCATTATATTATATTACTTTCCATTTATTGACTACAGAGATTATTCCCTCAGAGCATTAAATGTCAAATAATTATTCCTCAAATGTGGGCCCTAGAGAAGCACTGGGAACGCAGCAGGACTCAAATGTTATTCGAGTCACACAGGCACTCTAAACACACAGCGCTCATTAGACGCAGCGCTCAGCGACGGCTCATTTAACCCCACGTGGAAACAGCAGCGCTCGATTACGGCCGTCATTTCTCTCAGAGCCGGCACTCACGACATGGCGTGGCACACGGCTCCCTCTGCGGCGCAGATGCAATGCCTGTACGCCATATATGCAGCCATGTGGAGCTCTGATTACATTATGGGGAAGTGTTTATTAATGTGCTAATGATTTCATTGTGTCATTTCCTTCAGATAAGGATGTGTGTCATGCTGGTCTTTTAAGGTGACGAGACATGGACAGTTAAAGACTAATTGGTATTGCTTGTCACTGGAATTAGAAAATAAAGGAAAACTATGGCATAAGTGGTGTATGCCAAGTATGTGTGTATTATGCATGTGGAAAAACAGGGGTATGGTGTAAAGGCAGGGTTTGAGGTCTATAAAACCTTGACGACTAATTACACAACACCGCTGTTAACGAGAATTTCCCCTTAGGACAGACATTTCAGGTCAATAAAAGACATTTAAAAAAGCCAAACAGAAACAGACATACAAATGCAACACAGGCGTGCATCAGGAGAAGGGCATGTCAGTGACGCAAAACATGCTGCCACGCACGCCATGTGACACACACGTGAACAAATACACACACCTAGATAAATACAACCAGGTGAATGTGCCTAATACATGCTAACAGCAAATCTTCAATTATGTTTGTTTACTTTTGCCTTTGCAGGCAAAGTTCAAATAGTGTTATTGTTCATGGATCTTTAAGTGAACGGATATGCCACAAGCGCACACAGTTCTGCACCTGATGCCAATTGCCCCTTTAAGATTTCTGCACGCAGGACCCTAGTTTATCAGTGCATGAAACAAAGAGTCCTTCATATAGTACTATTAGCAATAAAATGCAATAATTTTACCCATCTTAATCCATTTCAAGCCACACCTGACCATTGATGCTCTAATTACAGCAACATTTCTCAAGCTAAACAAGTGAAATTCACAACAACATTCAAGACAATAAGAGACTTGAGCCGCAAATAAGCATTAGGATGATTTCTGAAGGATCATGTGACACTGATGACTGGAGTAATGATGCTGAAAATTCAGCTTTGGCCTAAAACTTCTGAAAGGTAGTGTATATTTTGCTAACTAAACAAAAAATGGAAGTTTGAAAAAGAATGTAAACTAAAAAGTATGAGTGAGTATACGGCATCAACAGCACTGATGTTGGAGCGTCTGGCTAACAGCCTTGACGAGGCGATAAAAGCACGTTTCCTGTAAATGGTAACAATCTTCATTAGCACAAAGGGGGAAGCAGAGCGCACATGTTTCCCTCCATGGTAATACCTTGTTTTTTTGGACATGGTAAAACCACACTATATAAATACCACAGTAAATAAATATTATATTTTAGTTGTTCAGTACCATGTTTTTTTTTTTAAAGAAAATAGGACTAGATGTTAAAATCCCGAATAAATATTACCATTTACATGAAAGGAAAGAATATTTGCGCCATGCCACACATCTTTTTGTGTAAAGGAATTACTTTTTTCTGAATGGAAAAGCCAAGTCAATAAGTCTTTCAACCACACTGCAATTTAACATCCCGAACATCAACAAACGTTTGCCTCTTCTTCCTCAATATCAAGGAAACACCACAAAGGGATCTTTTGATGATGGCAGTTGGACACGACAGAGATGATCATCTCTCAGGGGCAATTTCACATCACAGTCAACTCTTTGTTTGCGTTCCCGTCCCATGTGTGTGTGGCCATGCCATGCTGCACAGAAATGTGGCTGGTCTGGACAACACATTTAACTTTTTCCATCGTTTCTTGACAAACAAACAACCCAACTGCTACCCAGAGAGCCATTTCCACATGTTGTTTGTCTCACTGCGGCTCTACATGAGTCTTCAATACACCACTGCATAACATTAACATTGTTACTCATAGGTGGTATTACCCTAAGATTTTATATGAATATGATGCCTGTCAAAAATCTAAATTTCGCTCAAAATCAAAAGAAAAAAAGACATTTTGTATAAAAAGATTCTGTGCAAAATCATTTTTAAGTAACTTTTATGACTACCAATGGAAACTTTGAAACTATACGTGCACTTTTGAAACCAGAAATGTATGATTATGAACCGTATGGAACTACTGATGATTATGATTAAATCATCTGCTTTGAGACTTTACTGGACCTGTGCAATTTTAAAGGGAAATCCTCTAAATTGGCCAAGACTTCAGCATGAGAGGGAAATCTTACTGTACATTAGAAATATAAAAAAAGACTTACCTCTAAAGGAGAGTCACAGAGGAACCTCTTAAACTGCGAGGGGAAAGAAGTAGAAAAGAACAGTGTTACTTTAAATTCAACTACATGACAAAATATGAAATACACAAGATAACACAGTTATAGTTGGCAGGCAGTCTCATGTATAATTGAACACATTTGATATGGCCTTTGTATCATCTTTTCAAATATCTCTCCTGTGGTTGTTGCATCACCAAACCTTTTAAGGCTTAGCTCACATTACAAGACTTTTTGCACATTTAACCAAGTTTGTTTTCCCACTGGCAATATTATGGTGTGCAATAATGTCAGATTAGGCTTAAATGGCTATTGTCCCAAATTCCTGCTCTCACACACAATCATGCACATAGCAAAGTGAGAAAAGATTTATGACAACATGTCTGCAAACAACTTTTTGCAGTGTTGGGCTGGTCGCGATGCCCAAACAAACAAATCTATGCTTTAAATCTTCAATTGGACTTTCAACTGTTTTCAATTCTGCTTCATTTAAGAGGGTTTAAATAAACTTGGCTCTTTAACAACACACACAATCTCAACTTTTGTAAATCACAGTGATGTAAGACATTTAATATGGTTTACTTAATTTCAAAATGAGTAGCTGTTCAGTCATTAGTTTGTTTTGGCAAAAGTGATGAGGTAGTAAATGGCTAGCATTGTGAAGAGAGAAAAAGCAAGATGTTTATTAAGGAGGTTTTAAACAACTTTGTCTTTGCTAAAGTGGCCATGGTCTTGGTTTGTTTATCGATGACTGACTTAAGGGTTTCTTTGTTTAGGTCACAAACAGGACTTAAGGACCGGACTTAAGGACAGTAGAACATGCACATAGACACGCACACAATACGTGTTAGGAGTCGGACACAAAACAGGTATGAAAACCATGCACAAGAAACACAAAAGTGAATTCCATCTTGCATTATTTGCATTAAGTTAACTTTGCTCAAATTTGTCACGTCTCTGTCTCTCATGCCATCAGAAATCAATATTAAAAAAATGAATGATGTTCAATTGTGTTGTTGCTACCCCCAATAAATGCAATGAAAATCCTGATGCCTCAAATACTTATATTGTCAGCTGAGTTCACCTAAAAGCAACTAACAAATAGGAAGTGTGAGACAGAACTGATCAGATAAAAGATCTTCATACAAAAGTTACAAACCACAGAAATATATGAAAGGCACTGAATGGTCCACGATCATTGCACTTATCTCAATAGCATGTGTGCATTTGCTGTTTTAGCTGGTTGTCACTGCTTATCCACAGGCCTGTGATACTAATAAACCCTGCTATTATGGTGAAACCATAAACCAATGAGAGAGAAAGAGAGAGGCAGCTTATACAAACTAAAAATGACAATAACGAACTAACACAAATGCACATTTCATTCCCTCCTAATAAACAGACAAACACACACACACACACACACACAGAGTCAGTCTGGTTGTAATCTGGCAAAACCAGGCTCCTGTGGTTTAAAATGCTGCAAAACAACAGTGAGCAGCTTTGCTTATTGGACAGCGAGAGGGTTGGAGAGAATTAGTCAGCAGTTACAAACTCCATATGGTGATTTTTGCATCTGCAATGTTTAGAGAACTAACAGTGAATGTGGGTTTGAAATCAACAAAAGTTGTAAAAATACGACAATTTATGATTTTTGTTTCCATTAAATGTTCTCGAACATACAATTTTCAGAGAACTCTTTCTGTGTTATACACCTAAAACTGTACGACTTAAATCAACAAAAGGCTCTTTTGCAATAAGGCTCAATTTGCGGCGGTTGTGTAAGAGAAACGTATTGTTGGGAAAGTGGAAGTGAGAAAGATGGGATATGGGAGAGGGGTGTGGTGAGTCACTCAGGGGTAAAACCTGGCATAGAGTCTCTCCTGTGCTGCCAGGAGCTCAACAGTGGGGGTCCGTGGGGGTAACAGCTCAATGAGAAAGGGCAATGCGGGCAAAGCAGCCATGCATATTTCCATTAGTCTTCTAGCTGATCTCCTGGAGCCTGGCAGTGAACACCCTGCTCGGTTATTAACTTAGACTGGATAGGATGAGGATGCACAGACTTACATATATACATTGACATGCATGCACAAAAGGAAAAAGAAAAGAATGGGAAAGAAAAAAAAACTTGCTCCATCACCAAGCTCTCTTACTTCTCAACCTCTCCCCTACAACCATCAACCATATTAGACACTTTTCACAATTCAATCAATTCCTGGTGGGAAAAAGTCTAGTTCTGTTCTACTTTTTTTTCCTCCTTGAATGTCTTGATGTTGAAAGGAAGAGGACAACCTCTTAGTAGTCAACTACCCATATCTTGCATGACAAATGTTAAACACAAGCATTCCTGCTTCTTTCACGGCTTTATTCTCTCTGTAGCCCTTCTTCAAATATGTTGTTCTGATACGTTTCACAATGGCCTTTTGTGAAAGCAAACAGGTGAACTCTGACCAAAAGTAGGAAGTGAAATGGCTCAGCAGGGATATGAAATTAAGCAGAACATAGTAAACCTTTGGAACTGGTCCTTAATGGACCACGAAATCTGCTGTTTAGATCAACCTACGTCTGTCAGAGAGGTAATATCCTTGTACATTGAAATGATTCAAGTGATGGGGAGTTTTAAGAAGAGAAACTGCTAATTTTGGAAAATGGCATGCATCATTTAACTTCAAATGCATACATTAATATAGAACGTCTGAGACCCTACATGATGACGGCATTAGTAAGAATAAACACATACTGTATGAATCGATTTGTGTTCCTCCTCTGCTCCCCGGAGGTACTCCAAATAATTAGTCAGTGTGCCATTAGGAATAAATTCAGTTTTTAAAGGATTTGTTGTGCTGAAAATCAGTGCCACATGTAGATCAGTCACACCTCACTACAACAACAGAAATCCGTGTGTGTGTGCGTGCGTGCGTGCGTGTGTGTGTGTGTGTCTTCCACTCACAATAAAGGGGTGTTTATAGTGATTTCAAGCAACAAAATGACTAGAAGTCCTGCATTTCCACAAATGTTGAGGGAAATGAGTTATTGCATAGTCAGCCCACAGACTTGCTCCACAAAACTTACTTTAACATCCAAAAGTTTAACTTGACCATCTCAAGACTGACTTTGATTTAAGAATTCGTTCAATTATTAATATATCATTCAAAAGTATGGGGTCAGTTTCATTAAAGAAATTAATACTTTTATTTATTTAGCAAGGATGCATTAAACTGGTCAAAAGTGAGAGTAATGAGATTTATAATGTCACAAAAGATTTATATTTCATATAATGTTCTTTTGAACTTTCCATTTATCAAAGAATCCTAAAAAAAATTATCATGGTTACTACAAAAATATGAAGCAACACAACTGTTTTCAACATTGATATTAATAAGAAATGTTTTTTAATCATCATATTAGAATGATTTCTGAAGGATCATGTGACACTGAAGACTGAAGTAACGATGCTGAAACATTTGTTTAAAACTGCCTATTTCACTTGATGTAAATTGCTCTGCCTCTTTCTGCTGTTTTTTAATGTTGTTCTATTCTTTATTTTTTGCTGCTTTTTAATGTCTTAATATGCATCCCTGTACGGTGTCCTTGAGTGCAGAGAATAAAATGTATTATTATTAATAAAAATTAAGCTTTGATCACAAGAATATATTACATTTTACTATATATATATTCCAATAGAAAACAGTTATTTTAAATTGTAATAATATTTCACAATATTACAGTTTTTAATGTATTTTTGATCAAATAAATGCAGCCTTGGTGAACAGAGGAGACTTAAAAACATTAAAACACCTTACCAAACCAAATCTTTTCAAGGGTAGTGTAAGTTCACGTAAATCAGACAGAGAAATGAATCTTGCTGATTAATGTAGCTTTGCAACACATTTTCTTCAGGGTCAGATCCACCACCAAAGGGTACGAGGAGGTGAAGAATGAAGGAAGAAAAATAAGGGAAGGATGGGGGGAATGGGCAAGTGACTTCAGGAAATCCCCACCTCAATTTAAACACATAGACCAATGTCTCATATCTGAGTGCAATGTCTCGGCTATAATGCTCACGAGGCTGTGCTAATGCAAACATACGCACACCTTCCGCACTATAAATAGAGCTCTGTTATGGCACTTGGAAAGAATCTGGGAGACTGACGGCTCATACGACTTTATTCATTTGCTGAGAGTTAATTAATTTGCTGTTGGCAAAGCCGGGCCAGTTTCCAGGCCTAAGGGGGGCAAAGGTTTCTCTCAGGTTACAGGGAATATCGAGTAGGTCCGCATCCAGTTCACTCTCAGCATCTGTGTACCAACTCGTCTTAACAGCAAACAGCAAATGTGATTAAGGCCAGAAAAAGCTTCTATAAATGCACAATCAACACAATGCAATTGCAAGTCTGAGGCGGTAACAAACCTTGAGGTTTCAATATCAATATGTTATCAAGCTACAGTAATAAACATTAAGGAACTGGGAAGCAGTTATAGTATTTGATAAACTGTTGCTCAAAAACCCTCCAAACTCAATTACATTTAAGATGAAACCACACTTTCACTATATTCATGACCTGTTTGACATTGTTCAGTGTGGCTCTTATATAAAATTAGATTTATCTTGGGCTCGTGACAGTGTTTTAATAATGTAAAGATTCCCTACAAACTCCCAGACTGTGAATGTACTTCTTTTATGACATGTAATTAAGTAATGGCTGTGTTTCACAGAGCAGGGTGTGTGTATGTGGCCCGGCCCAGTCTAAGACTGAAACAACACAATAGAAGAGTTTTAACCGCTTACATCTCAGCAGATTCACCCAGTCCTAATTCACTCGCTACCAAAACACAGGTGAATTACTGGCCAATCCAGACAATGCTCAAGTCTTCGAATGGAGGCCACTGTAAAATAGTTCTGCAAGTAGCCTATATACTTACTAAATCTTTTCAACATACAATATATTATTCACTGACGACATCAGACACAAATGAATATAGATAGACACAGCGTTACAAACAAAACTCTTAGGATGAGTTCACACTAGGCAGGTTTGGTTCGATTTAAACGAATTCTGGTGCGATCGCTCTGTTAATGCGGTTGAATAAGTGTGAACGCTGCTATCTGAACCCTGGTGTGCACCAAACAAGCAGACCGAGACCCCTGAAAAGATTGGACTGAAATATGAACGGCAACATATACTTATCAATAAAGTCTCGAGCGATATATCAGTAAATATGTGAATGAATTTGTAGTATACTTAGTATGAAATAAATGTATTTTAAATACAGTTTGGAATAGTTTTTTTTCACTAGGGGAAGTTCAGTCAGCACTTTGCAGGCACAGATTCTATAGGTCTAGCAAAAAGCTAATGCATTTGAGAAAAGTGTGCATATATTTGAGCTAGTGAGCAGAGCTTCAGGTTAGTCTGTGTGTTTCATGCAGTTGTGAACGGGCCATGTTGAAGTCTGTACCTCGCTCTCCCCGCACTCGGACGGAGCATCGCCATGAACGGTCATCTGGTAGCGGGCGTACAGCGCCACTGACTGCTTGTACGACGCCAGGAAGTCCGGGTCCTCAAAGCTGACCGGCACTAGCCTCACCTTCAGAGTGATGGAGGGATGATTAGAGGGAGGAGAAGACAGGCGAATAAGAGAGACGGAAGGGTAATGGGAAATGAAAAAAATGGGACATAAAAAAATGGAGGATAGGGAGATTGGAGGGAAATGAAAAGAGAGGAGGGTAATAAAAATGTGTTGATAAGGGGAATGGTTAATACAAATTTATCAATGAAATGATTTAAACAACATACATGACATATGCAGTGTTTTTTGGGTTCATATTCTAATTGAAAGCCAATTCAACATTACAACTTTCTGTTCATGAGACCGTTGAATTGTGACATATCAGGCATTGGTCTGAACTGGCAATTCTTAATTTATATTCATCCTGACATACACATATTTCACAATTTAAAATAATTTAATTCTTAAAAATAAAGGTTCTTTATTGGCATATATTGTTCCATGAAAAACATGTAACATCCACATGCTCTTCACACAAAAAAAACACACAAAAAAGAGGTTCTTTTAAGAAGAGGTTCTTTGGGACCTGGGGAAAAAATGGTCCTACAATGACATCACTGCAAAAACACCCTTTTGGAAGCTTTATTTTTAAGAGTGTAATTTGTCATAGAAAATCTTGGTCTCCCCCAGTATTTTTGCACATTTCAGACTAAAACTTCATACAGATCGACTGACTGATTGTTTTAACAGTAAATTAAGTATGCAATTGAATAGGTCAAAATATAATCACATGAATTCTGACTGTTCACATAATCACTTTTTCCATATGAAGTGGTTCAGAATGAATTTAAACTTATCAAATTCAATGTGACTTGTGCTAATCACAATGAGAACCAAAAAACTGATTTGCATGAAGATTTTTAGAATCGATAATGCATCTTCTTAAATACAGTAAATAAATATGAACCCAAAAATAAACTGTAAAAAAAAAACTGCATTCCCAAGCTGTCTTACACTTTGAATGACTTACAGCTGTCTTACGAATTCTTTCAAACCATTTAAAGAAAGTTTTTTTGTAGTGGTGAACAATATGTCTGTCACCATACCAATATTGGTTAATTATCGGTCTGATTAGGCTGATATTAGAAGTAATTAAGGCATAATTATGATATGATAAAGTTCAGAAAATTCAAACAGTGTAATCTTCTCTTGATCCAGATTTTTAGAGAAGAGAGCAGTTTGGGATCTGTTAAACAGTTTATTAATAACGTTCCGAATCTGCACATGAAACGCATTGAAGCATGTACAGATATACAGCACATGCAAATATATTATGTAGATCATCATACTATTATCAGCCATTGTGTACAAAATAATTATGGTTTAAGTCAGTAAGCAATGTTCTACATTCCTACAATAAAAAAAAATTAAAGCAACAGCGTAACTTTCTGTGTTTGCGTGTAAGACAGGAAAGGGGATGTGCATTATTAAAGTCAGAGTTTCAGGGTATGTAGGGACAGGGAAGGGGCTGAAGGTGAGGCTTGTGCACTGCGGCCGTGAAGCTCTGCTCAAGATCTAAAAAATTCAACTATCAATGAACCTGAAGAATTACAGGTTAACACCTCATGTTGAAGGTGCTGGGGGATAAGTCCCTCGATAATAAATAAAAAGCTTGTTCTACCTCTTTCAATGTGATGAGCCCCACAAAATCAGCAAAAATATCATCAATTACATGACATCCTTCAATGTAAACACACACACACAATTCAAGAACTTGGAAATGTCAATAAGCTAGAGCAAAAAGCACATACGTTTAGAAAAGTACTGAATAACACCAATTCAATCCAACTCAAAACTAAAATTCCCATACGCAGCTTTCTATATGTTCTCTAATACAGTCAAATAACTGACTTAAAGCTGTTCAAGTAAGCTAAGGTGTTTTTCTAGTTGTATTTTTTAAACGTGTCACAATCCTAGTTGAGATCCTGCCTGCATCTGAATGACAAAAACATGTCTCCAACAGATTCAGACTGATTTACAATCTCATTACAGACATCACAGCATAGGTTTGTTACAGCATGCAATGAGCAATGTGCACCGATCTTATTCATAATTCATAATTCATTATGCATTCCACAGTGCCCAGTCATGAAATATGAAACTGTTAAGCCGTTGTGTTGTTGATTCAGCTTCGGTGCTACAACAAGAAACACTGATGATGACAGTAATTATGTTAATGGATTGTAATTTCTCACATTAGTCAACAAATTACTCAAACTTCAAAAAGACAATTGTAGAAAGGTCAGAGCAGTGGTTCATGTGTTTTGAAGCATTAAGCTGTGGCGCTCATGTGAGGGACGAAGGTTTAAATCTCATTCCCATTTTTCCTGCTCATCCTTTTCTGCTCTTCCCATCTTCCTTCCCTTTACATAAGCAGTGGCAAAATGCCACATAATATAAGAGCAAGAACTTTAAATACATTTTTGTGGGGGAAAAAAACTGAGGCTGTATGAAAATTACACGGGCACCTCATGAGAGAAACCACATTCAATGCAGGTTCACAACCTACAAGAAGATAATTGCAGTTTCCTAGTTTGGCTTAAGAAGAGGAAAGAGGAGGTAAAATAACTGTGTAAGAACCCAAACATCTTAACAGCAACAAACTCCTCGTTTTACACGAGCACCTGTAGAAACACTGCCTTGCCATTTCTCTTTCGCCCTCTTCAGGATTGCATTCATTCGGTTTCACACAGTTTCCATTTCTTACATCAATTTATTTAGCCTTCCCTCATTTCCTGTCTGCTTGCTTTCAGCTTCCTCCTTCTCACTGCTGTTTTAAAACACTGCTCATTAAAGTCAGTGCACTGTGATTTCTTTTGCTTCCAGGTGAACATGCTTTCTACCTCGTGCTTTTCACCCATCTTGGACCCTTTCCGCCCCATGCATCACAGACGCGTTCCCCTTTTCTTGTTGAATATCTTATATACACAAATGTAAGCTGATGTCACAATCCTCAAAATATTATGTGGTTTAGAGATCAACGTAGGAGCATGGCCATGTCAAATGTGCTCAATGGCTAGAAAGAGAAAGCCCCTCAGCTCTGGATCCCCTGACCTGGCTCTCGGTAGGTTTGTCAGGCGGGTCCTTGTGAATGGCCATCTGGTAGAGTTTGTACACTTGATATGAGGCATCAAACGAAGCTTTGAACTGTGGACTGGGAGGGCTGGAGCGCACTAGCCTCACCTTCAACATGAGGATGAGCATCAGAGGGTTAAACAGAAAAATTACAGATTCTTTCCAAACAGTACAGTGAGAGAACAGTGAGCATGGAACATCTTATGATTTGGAATGGAAACAGAAGAAAAAAAAAAGTTGTACATGCTGTTCTCTTTATAGCACAAGGGTGATTCTAATGAAACAGTTCCAATATTTACACAGAAGAAGAAAAAAGAAAAGAAAAAAAATATGAAAACCTATTTGTCATAAAAGTAAATAAAGCTAATTATAAATATATTTTTGCATTGTGGCCATTTTTATAACATTGTATTGAAAACATTGTGTAAAAATAATCAATTAGTAGTAGTGCATTTAAAGTATGCAGATCAAAAAATGTATAATAATTTTGCATTAATAAAAAAAAAAAAAAAGACTAGTACTGTAATGGAAATCTGATAAATTAATATGAAAATAAATTATCCAGCTACATAGAAAATAGCATTTGAAAAAAAAGTGATTTATGTGATTTGAAAGAAATGTGACAAACATATAATTGTATAATTATATATAATTAACTGGCAAATCAGTGGTCCTTATGCTTACTGCGGCTTACGCCCCAACAAATGGAAAAAACAAACAAAAAAACAACAACAAAGAAACATGAGAGAGACACATATTCATCATATTACAGCCTTTGTTTGTTTGGGTGATATTCAGCATGAGTTCAGCCAGAAAAGATTATAGATTATATGAAAGGGTGACTCTCGTGAATACATAACAGGTCACATTTCAACCTAAAATTAAAATGACAAAACATGTCTTTGCATTAACAAATCATTAACTTATTATACTATACTTATCCTTATTATAATATATGACCCAAAATATTAAAATGATTCACCCAATAATATAATTTATAAAAATCAAGTGCATATAATGCAGTTAGTTGTGTATTTTCTCCACAGATTTTAGAAAAACGTTACTGTGTCCAGAAACCTGTTCCTTGATAAAGAACCACTTCCTGGTCCTCCAAGTAATGCAAACTGTAGAGAAGCCGAGAACACATGACTTCCTGCACTAATGATTAAACACAGACCTGCAGTGAATCAGTCTCAAAGTGTCTCCTTGTATACGGTTACAAAGGAAACGTCCTGAATTTCTAGGCACAGTTGAACTGGCTTTCATTATCACTCAACAACCACAGGAAATTATGAAAAGCTACAATGACCAATACTTCAGCTTATGATATATATTTCAAAGGAAAATTTATTTTAATAAGTAGCTATATAAATTAATCCAACCAGTAGCTATAAACATAAATGAATGGGTGATTTAAAGTGGTACAATACAGGTTTAAATTTGGCACGTCGAGATGCATTACACCAGCTTAATAATACCAAACATAGCTGATTCTCATACGGGACTGGAACGATGTGAGGGTGAATAATTCAAATACACACATGCACTTACAAAATGCAGGTCGTTCATTAAATTACGCGACAGACCAGTCATTCTGCGACAGTCTGAAGACAAAGTGAGACTTCAACTTGCTAAAAGTCTAACATGAGTTTAAACGTTTAACTGTGTGGGATCAGATGTTATGTTTGATTAGTAAAACTGAGCTTGACATCTAACAGGATCATCAGTGTTTGCACAAGGACAAACTGGCCTCAGAATTGAGGCGGCAAATCGAAATCCAATCCTCCAAAAAAACATTTAATTGACTGGCAAAGCTGTTCCTAATTAAAGGACCTCTCAGAGACATTTTCATTGGACGAGGTGCTTAAGGTTCACAAGTTCCCCAGAAGAGCATGACTTAGATTCTGTTTTATTTTATTTGGCATTGAATGCATATCTCTTATTACTGCTTGGCCAAGTTAATGAAGATATTTGCGACTTTTGTTTCAGATAAACATAAGTAGAGTATTTTAATCTGCTGGGCAATTCTCTTGAGATGTGGATATTTGATTAAGTGTGCAAGGAGTAACCAAGACAAAGAGAGTGCAGTGCTGTCAAAACAGCTCAGAGATTTCAAATTATAAGGGGGTGAAAGAGGGCAAAAGCAATGGCTTCACAAACTGGGATTTGAAAAGTGAGTAAAGTTATAATGAACCTTTACTGCCCTCTGCAGGAGTAGTTGGGTGGATTTTGATCACCATATTCAATCATAATTAATCTTGAGAAGACACAGGCACCTATACTTTTTAAAGCAACTTTCTGGGTTCAGTACAAGTTAACCTAGAGTGAAAGCAATTGTGGCACAATAATGATTTCAACAGAAAATCTCTTGACTCGTTTTTTTTTTTAAACTAATCAAAAATCAGGGCGACAGTCAAGCACTTACAATAGAAGTAAACTTTAAAATTGACATAGTTTCAAATATTCACTACCATTTAAGTTTGGGATCAGTACGATTTTTTTTTAATGTTTTATAAAGAAGTACCTTATGCACAGTAAAAACATTAATATTTTGAAATATAAAAAAATGGTAAAAACAGTGTTCTATTTAAATATATTTTTAAGTGCAAGATTTTTAAGATTGCCATTTAAAAATCATTGTACTTTCATTGTATGAAAAAAAAAACACCATTGCTCCGCATCCCTTTTACATGTTACAGAAGAAAGAAAAGCGCTTCTCATTTTTCATTTTTGGGAAAACTATTCTTTCAACATGTTTTGAACCCAGAACATTCCCATAATTCAGCTTCAAATGCCCAAGGTAAGGATAGAAGTAAAATGTGCCAAGGCTTCCTAAAGTAATCTTTTCCCTGTCAAACAATGAGTGCTTCACTTAGATTGTAGTGTGTTGATAAAACGCACTCCACGCACGTCTGATTGGTTGTAAGTAAACATCTCATTAGGCCGGGTGTCTCTGAGGTCCTTCTCCGAGGGCTTAACGACCCCACAACTGAGATTTACAGAAATGAGCCCTAACACCCCTATTTCACAAGAGATAAAGTGACGTCTGGAAAGGAAGCGTGTGATACTCCACACACTGCTTTAATAGCATTCGTTTTCATTATGTGCCAGAGAGATAAGTGGTAACAAACACACTTCAAGGACGGAGCTTAACCAGCATCAAACTACACTCTGACGGTTTATATTTTCACACAAGGGTCTGACACGCAAATTACAAAGTTGAATAAATAAATGCACAAATTGTTTGTTTGCATGAGAAAGTTCACAAGGATAAAAAAGTCATAGTCTGCAAATGCAGAGAATTGTATCATGTATCGTTTCTAGAGTGAAACACTAACCTTGTTCAGATGACAGTGACATTGACTGCTATCCACTTAAGATAATTGAATGACATATTGAAGTCAATCAAATCAATCCAGTCAACAAGCTAATTGAGGGATGAATCGGCCCAGTGCCATCTCCAGGGACAATGACGTTTGGGATATAAGATGGCCTTTCATACAGACTTGCTTAGAGCGCAAAAACACTGGCTGTTTACCCATGCTGACTTCACCCAAGCAATCGCAGCAAAAGCAGGAGAGGATTGTTTGTGAAGAGAATGGCCTGGAATATTTACCCAGGATACTGGGATAGGTTTGAGATTGGTGCATCTTCTCCTGCTTTGGCCAGTTTAGTTACTTGACCTTAAAGAAGTATTACACACAAAGCAAAGTTCATGACTTACCTCTAAACGGTGCAGCGGGTCATTGGGCAAGTACTCTGTAATGAATTCCTCCAATGATTTGGGCTGATTAGATGAAGATTTTGATGGGGCTGGACTCGGAGAAGAGGAAACCGTTTCTTGCTGCTTCAGTTGCTCCTTTTGAAGTCGTTTCTCTTTCCTAATGTCCTTAGCTTTCCGACACAGAGGCCTGTTGGGGTCGGCTCCCTTACCTAGAATTAAGTAGACAACCATGATTGAAGATATTTTCACCGTGATTAACTGTCTTAATGACAGGCCAAGCATTATTGCATTGAATTTTCAGCATCGTTACTCTTCAGTGTCACATGATCCTTCAGAAATCCTTCTAATATGCTGATTTGCTGCTCAAGAAACATTTTACTATCAATGTTGAGTTGGTTTTGAGGAAAATTTTGAGGATTTTTTTCTCCAAATCATTTGATGGAGAGAACATTCAAAGGAACTTTATCTTTTGTAACATTACAAATGTCTTTATTTTAATTACTTTTTATGAATTCAATGCCTTCTTTGTTTATCTTATGGACCACAAACTTTTAAATGGTAGTGTATATTTAGCATAACAAGGACAACTTTATTGATGAAGAATAAATTTTTATTATTGATGCTTTTCAAAGTAAGGCATGACTTTAAAAACTTTATGACAATTTGCCACTATATACACTATACATTATTTGTCACTACTGACCAGATTCCCATCACTGATAAAAACTCTCAAGATGATAGCGTCATTAACAAGATTCTAGAAAAATAATTTGAAGGAAAACTTTATTCAGGGTCATGCATGTCAAATCAAATTTGCCTTGATTGTTTGACATATTGAAGGTCTTTGTACCATTCAAACATCCTGACACTTGCTGAATGCAAACGTTGTGTAAAAAGCAAATAGAACCCATTATAAATCACTAGCGCTGTCTACACTGGATACAATGTCAATATATAGTCAAGTTATGTTTACCACAGGCTTTATTTGATATCAATAAATAAAAACTCACTATAAAAACCCATAGGAAAATCTAGAAGAAACCAGCTGCAAATTAGACTTTCAGGTTCTGACGTCACCTGCACCAACCTATAGCGAGTGACCGTTGATTCTCTTTCCTTTGCAATGACGTTAGCCAATCATAACTCGTTTACTGACGAGCCTTAAAGGAGCCGACCATTAAAAACTGATCATTTCAGACATCATTTCATTTCATCACATCAGATCATTTCAGGGTTAGAATGAAGGTTGAAAATAACAGTTTTTCCACATATCTATATTTGTTTTTTTGCTTTATTTTGTGCAACTTAACATTATAAGAGAACCTCAAGGAACAATTTAAAATAATGAAATAAACAATGAGCCCTTTAAAATGAACATGATATTGCAGTTGCATTTTAGTTTTATTATGTGACTTGTTTCTGAAGAGCAAATTAAAATTGGAAAACTGATTTCATCCATTATTCATTTAAATGGTGTCAAGTTGGTGTTTTTACAAGTTATTCAACTTAGGTAATTCATCTTTTTTCTTTTTTTGTTACATTTAGTACTGATGAATTGTGCACATTAAGACCAGCGAAGTAACAGGGGCCATTTTGATATCATGTTGACTTGGTTAGCTACATGTGGCATGTGTAATTTTTAAGAACGTATGCCCACAGGCAGAGGCACACCCTGGGTCTAAAATATGTCAAATAAATAGTTCTGCACAGTGGAAAACTTGACATCTCCAAAAAGACCAGAGGAAAACCAGCAGCAGGAGTCTAAAAACCTGAGGGCCGAGATCCCCAATGAAACAAAACTAAGCATCCATTTACAGACTACCACATAAACTGTGCGGCGTGTTGCTGGTGAAATCTGGTAGAGCGGCGAAGACTACAGGAGAGGTATAATCAATAACAGCTCTTGAGTACATCCCACATTTGGAGCCGTTTTGCTGGGTGTGAGAGCATGTTTCCATTAGGGGCTTGCGGGCACATTCGCTAACCGTAGGAGTGTGTGATCCTTTGAGCGATTTACGAGCACGATGTGTGCACTCCAATGAGTCGTCCAGTTTGCATTAGTAAACGCAGGGCCGAGTCCTTCCGTTTAGATGGAAGTCATTTGCACTCCTCTGACATCATGAAATCATCGCAGCTGTAAAACAACGCGGGCTCTGTTTGTTGACACCCGCTGCTTTTGCGAGGATTGTTCAGACCACTCGCACGTTTAAATGAAAGTGTCAAGATGGTTGTTCATTTTCCCTAAAGGAAACTGAAGGAGGTGGTAATCCCAGATTGGGAATGACAGGCAGGGCTGGTCAGGAAAGGGACGGACGGACAGGGTCATTGCATCAGTTACTGTTTCAGAGTGTGCAACAGCAGCCCTGGCAGTCAGCCATCCATTTACTACTGAAGATTAGAGAGTGAGCTTTATGGTGTACAGTAATGGTGTAATGCTAAGATAACACTCGGACACACACTCCAGTCATTAACTATCTCTGACAATGGTCGACCACTCAAACACCTTGTTTCACCTAAACATGTTCATATTCTGAGGCATTTCTAGCTATAATTACATTTCCAAGGATAATTTAAAAGGTGCTTGCTGGCGCAAAACTTGCTCATTTGATTTTAGGATGCTTGGCTGGGGATTACAACGCATTTGCCAAAGTCTCTGTGATACTCTGGTCTCTAGACATGACTCTAGGCGACTCTGAGCTGATTAACTAGCAATTATGAAAACAGACACACATATTTGACACAAGAAGTGTTTGTAATTGCAAAATGAAATGGTTCACATCCTGTCCTACTGGTCAAGTACCATTTGTTGGACTGAGCAATCTAAAACAGTTTGTGTGAGATAATGTGTATTAATCTTTGGCCGTATATATATCTGTGTATACAGTACAATAACCTGCTCACTCCTTCTCTTTCTCCCCCCCATCCCCTCAATCCCTCTGGACCGACGCCAGTCCCTCGGAGTGCTCCCGGCATCCCATGTCAACAGTTTACACGCCGACATCCTGTTTGGAGCAATAAGGAAAGCAGGGCCATTTCCTGCCTGTCCCTGTGCCAGCCGTCGACAAGCGTCAGCCTGCCATCAAACCCTTTCAACCCGCTGAGAGAGAGAGAGAGAGAGAGAGAGAGAGGGAGAGAGAGAGAGATAGAGCGAGCGAGAGAGAGAGAGAGCGAGAGAGAGAGAGATAGAGATAGAGATAGAGCGAGCGAGAGATAGAGAGAGAGAGAGAGAGAGAGAGAGAGATCGCATCTCACACTGTCAGGAGCGTATAAATCAAATAAATAATTCATTAAAATAAGGAATTATATACTGCATAAAAAAGGATGCCTATTTATAAAACCATTACGATTTGTTGCATTGCTACATCAAGGCCACAAGACATAATGAAAGTCATGAAGAATTTTTTTTCTTTTATTCAGTAAAGATGCATTAAACCGATCAAAAGTGACAGTAAAGACATTAATAATGTTAGAAAAGATTTATATTGCGAATCAATGCTATTTTTTATTTTATTTCTATTTATCAAGAAATGATGGGTAAAAAATGATCATGTTTCAACTGAAGCAACACGGATTGTTTCACCATTTATAATAATAATGTTATTAGAGCAGCAAATCAGCATAGAATGATTTTTTCTTGAGTTATATTTTTGGACATTTTTTTGCCTTTATTTAGAAAGGACAGAAAAATGTGCGTAATTGTCTATAGAGATATAAATATATAGATATATAGCTAGATCGATAAGCTTAATTGACGTTAAAATGATGTCACAATAAAATAAATAAATAAATAAATAAATAAATAAATAAAACCTGTCCTCTCTCGATCGATAGATTGATAGATCAATATAGAAAGTCCTAAACAAAAATGGGGTGAAATATGACCTGGACACATTCTGGATAAGTTTCCAGGGATTCACCCATAATTCACTTTAATTTTAGGCTACAAAAAACTGTTTTAGAACTTGTCTTTAGAAGAGCAGAATTAACCGGATACAACTTGTTAGTTACACTTACAATACAAAGCACAAATTTGGACCGGCTTTAAAACGCACATTGATTACAGACTATTTACACTTTCCTCAAATAAATCTGGCCTTTACACGCTTCGCATGAGACGTGGGACCTCCGAGCGCTGCTCTGTGACTTCCTCCGACAAAGAGCCAGAGCCATCGAGACAATTAGCCCTTTCTTAACATTCATTCATTCTTTTCCTGTTAATACCTCCAGTTGACTTAGAGGAGGGAATGTTTCCGGACAGGGTTGTAAATACGGCACATGGATGATAGAGATGTTGAATGGCTTTCTTCCAAAGCAGAGTAAACATGAGCGAGAGCTAGAGCAGATGCTGGGCCGGATCCAGGTCCAAGACAGCCTGCGTTCTGTTACTTGCACTGTTAAACTGAACTCTGAGCGGATAGGAGCCGGTGTGGTGCTGTTTGGCGATAATACAGTAGAGTATTATATGAATTCATCATCACACTACTCAAGCACACACACCAAGAAAACCCCTCAACACGACTGATAGGGGTTCATGGCCCCAGGATAATTCCCAATTGGTTTTAAAGCAATACAGCTGCTTAGGTTCAACATGGAAGAGATAGTTTTAATCACTTGTCACTTTATCACTTTCCGCCCGGTTACGACAGTGTTATGTTAATGACGTAAATGCAATTCAACTCACTTAAAATTTAGTACAGCACTTTTTAACAAAAACTTTATTCCAAAACAGCTTTACAAAAATAAAATAAAAAAGACAATGACTTACAATCTCCAGCAAGCAAGGCAACTAAAGCAAAGAAAATCTTCTTAAAGGGATAGTTTTATTTTTGTATTTGACTAACTTTCTTCTGTGGAACACAAAAGATGATATTTTGAAAAATGTTTGTGGTCCAAACAACATATTATATTTGCATTCACTGTATGGACAAAAAACACACACACACACACTTTTCAAAATATCTTCTTTTGTGCTCCACAGAGGCCAGAAATGCATATAGACCATTTTGCAAGATGTAAACAACACTGGTCCAGAAACACTTCCTGTTTCAGTTTGTAACTGGTTTCTATATTTCACATGTAAAGAAAACATCTTAAAGATGTTTGTTTAACTTTTTGATTCAGTTTTATATGTTCTGTTGGTTGTATTTTATCCCAACGTTTATGTAGTGTTAAAAAAACTGAAACAGGAAGTGCTTCTGGAACGGTGTTGTTTACATCTTGCAAAATGGTCTATAGGTTTGCATACATGATGGTGCGTAAATGATCGATCATTCCTTTAAGATCAAGTTTAGATAAATAACACTGAATATTACCACGTTTTGTATAAAAACACTGACCGGATTGTACTGAGGTCAGATAGACCTTTAGCAATAAACACGTGCTGTTGCAAGAGGGCCGTTGTGTGCAAGGGAGAGATAAACTCTGACAGATCCGTTCCTGCGGAAGACACATTCTCCCTCTCTAGCAGTTAACAGTTCGTAAAAAGTCCAGAACTGCCTTTCCTTGAGGACTCATGGACACACATACAGTTACAGTTGCGCACACTCATGTACATGCAGCAGCAACTCAAAGACACATTCCTTCAGATGTATGTACTACTCCTGCAGAAACACACACACATACACTATGCAGACTCCCTGAGGGGACAGTGTAATGTATATTTGCTGTGCGGGGATGACTCAGGGCTGGGTGAATTAGAGCTGGCACACTCCTTTATGAAAGGAAAACATATGGAAAGAAGAACAGTTGGGCGTGGGGAAGAGAAACACTTTTATTACCTGGAGTCCTAGACCAGCCTTTACTGGCACAGTCGACACCAAAACACACAAGCCTCAACCACTTAGTCAGCATGAAATCAAAATGTACTTCCATAATACACATTCCTGGTCTTTTAGTGCACCTTAGAAACTGCTCAGAACCACCCTAAAAAAAAAAATGCATCACAACAAATCTAGTTTTAATTGTTCTTTCTTAGTTTCTCATTAACATGAATTATGAGTGAAGTTCTAAGGCTGTTGACACGTACTCGCTTCACTACATTCAGCTCAAATATCCAGAGAGACCATTTACAGATTCTGTTGTTTATAACCGGAGCATTAACCTCCTGTGAGGAATCAGTCATTAAGCTCCGTCTGTGTCAACGCTAACAACAGACATAACTCAGACGTAAAGATGCTCATAAAACAAGCAGCAATAAATTTGTCACCAGGTGGTTTCCGTTTGGAGATGGAGAGAGCGCAAATTCTCTCCTCCTTTTGGGAGCCTCTATAAATCCTTCCCATTTCCGGACTGTTCTGTGGGGGTGCTCATTCCAGGGGCTTGTAGGTGACGGGGACTTTTAATTTGTCTAAAATTCATATTCAAGGATGTATGGTCCTTGTGCCTCAAGTCTCCAGAGAATTTATTATACGTTTTGGGTCACAGCACTTCACCCTTGGAGGAAAGCAAGTAGATACTTGTGATAAAGCTGATTTTACTAAAGGATAAGATGGTGAAATTGTTTAACATAGGAAGTGACATTTGCAGGAATATTAGCAGTATCATCTTACACAGATGATGTGAAAAAAGTTTATATCCCAATGGATGCACCACATTTATTTCTTGACATATGCTGCCCTCTGTTGATCCTCAGCGGAATCATTTATGTAATTTATCAGACAATCCTTACTTACAAGTCCAGATGGGAACTGACAACTGGTTCTTATTCAGAACTGGCTTTATTTTTGGACCTAGATGATTTTAATAACATTAGGTTCTCATAATGCAGTGGTTCCCATAATGCAGTGGTTCCCAACCAGGGAGCCGGTGCCCACTAGAGGGCTTCAAAATGACTTAAAATGATTTAGGATAAGACAAAAGAATTAAAATAAGCTAAAACAACTCAAATTTTATTTTAAATCAGCCCTGTTAACAGGTGTTTTTTTATTAGTTTTTTTGTTCTCTCTTTGAAGAACCAGGTGCTCTTGAAAACTGTGGAAGCCTAATTTTAAAATTGTGAATTCAAAACCTGTAAAAGTCATGTGAATTCATACAATATTTAAACACAATGAGCAATTTTACAATAAATATGCATGTTTACTAGTTATGCCAAGTTCCAAAAAAAAATTGTAAGTAAAAAACCCACAAAAAAAACCACAAACAACTGGAAAAGTGATCGGGCCTTTGAATATTGTCAAGGGCAATGTGGGGCCTTGCAGTCAAAAAGGTTGAGAACAATTGTCTTAATTGTTGAAGTATCAAAGTCTTAAACGTAGTTCAATGTTCGTACAATATTTCCATTGCTGCACTGCAACTGATTCTACAACAATAAGGCCAAGGTAATTTTTTTTAGTGAACTAAATGTGATTGGAAAGGCATTATACATTATACAAAGACGCTATAAAGACATCACATCTTTCTTCTGCAAAGCCCTCACTAGTTCCACACAACAGCAAACATTCAGCAAGACCAGTGTAAGACTTATAATAAAAGATTTATAAGCCTGAATCACTTGCTGGCTGACTGAAACAAATAATCAATCAGTCGCTACTTTGGACGAAAAGAACCAAGAACTATAACTAGTGTTGTTTGAGACTTAAATGAGTGTAGAGACTGACCTGGCTTGGCCGTAACATTTGAGGTTTTCTCTGCTGAAGCAGGAGCTGTATCTTCTCTGGGCGGTGAGTTGGAGGACTCAGTGTCTAGGCTGGCGGTGATGTCTTGTATTTCACTGTGGTCTATTTTCAGTGGATCTTCAGGAGCGGGTCGCACACCTTCTTCATGCACAGAGTTCATGGGCTCTCCTAAAGAATCAGCACATTTCAATTTAAGATGACCATCATGGATGATGTGATGCCGTCTACTACAGGGATTCACTCAAAATCACACTTCTACTTGGAACTATCAAATTATGCAGGGCCACGTTTCCCAAAGGCATTGTGAGCCTAAGTTGTAAACCAACTGCACCAAAGGACTCTACGATCTACTTACGCTTTTAATCATTTGAAAAGAAAACCACTATAGAGAGCCTAAGCCTTTCGGTGAACCACCATGGGACCTTATTTCGGAAAAATATTATATGGTAGTCAATGGCGAGAGACAACAAATATTTTGATCCCGTTTGAATTGTGCCCTGAATCATACATATTATGTTTGTCAATTTAAAAGATACATTTTAAAGTCAAGAAAGTCGCAGTTTGATGTAAAACTGTTGAGGTCTGTGAAAACTGTGAAAATACGTAATTACAAAGACTACAAACCCAAAAGGCGCGCATGAGACGTCATACCTTTTCTCTCAATGAATGAAGCTAACTTTACTAAAGCTAACTTTACTGAAGCTAACGTCTGTCATTTTTTCTATAGTCTAACGTTATAATCGTAACGTTACACTATCAAGCCTGTGTGTTTTGTACCAGACCGCACACATATGAGCTTGGTGACGTAGTGCGAGACGAGAGATGTACTTCATTGATCGATTTTCACATAAAACTAAATGTTACTCTTCTGTTTTATGGCAAACTGCAACTTTCTTGGCTTTCATAATCTTTTAAATTGACAAACATAATATGTGTAATTCAGGGCACAGTTCAGACAGAATAAAAAGATAAGTTGTCTCTCGCCATTGACTAAAATACAGGTCCCATGAGCTGGAAGCGGAGGGGCCGGACTTAGGCTCTCTATTGGGAATGGGAGCATTAAAGGGATAGTTCACCCAAAAATTTAAATTCTGTCATTAATTACTCATCCTCATGTCATTTCAAACCCAGCCATAAGACTTAAAAAGGGTAGTTGTGTGTAGCTGTCAACGGAGGGACAGAAAGCTCTCAGATTTCATCAAAAAGATCTTCATTTGTGTTCCGAAGATGAACGAAAGTCTTACGGGTTTGAAATGACATGAGGGTGAGTAATTAATGACAGAATTTTCATTTTTGGGTGAACTAACGTACAATTAAACACCCTCAAATGGTCTAAATGTTATAAAATTGATCTTGTACTTGCAAACACAATTTTAGTTCATGAACACTAAGAAAATGTGTCATGCCCAACACTACACAAACAAATTGAGCACAAGAAACACAAAACATGTAGAAAAAGACAAAAAGAGAAGAAAATATCGAAATATGGGAGGGATAATAACACATGATGCCTAAGATTCTGGTAAATGTCTGGCCTACAGCACAAAGCGCACCTGACAAAAACGACTGGGTTTTTCCTGCAGCTATAGCCACTGTCCTCTGAAGTATGGACGAGAAGGGCTTTAGACGACTTTTGAGTTCTTCTAAAACACCTGGGATGGCAAATTAAATCAGACCAGAGCAGACCACAAGATATAAGAAACAGACAGAGGCTATACCTGTAGAAAACACAGCCTTGGGGATGCAACTCTTCTCACTGGGCTATTGAGTCGGATATATATTTAGATATGATTTGTGCCAATGTAAATTAAACAACATTGTGAAAACGAGAGACATTTTAATAGAATCTCTGATTTGAACTTGTTGTGAATCATTTCAAACGGTCTATTTTATATTCCAAACGTTTGTCACTCCGAAATGTTAATCTTGGCATTTTTCATATATTTACATGTTTCATTATAAATATAATACATATGTACTGCAGGTAGATGTTATCATATCATAAATTATTAAATATTCTCGTGTTCATTTTGAATCTGTTTTCATTCATTTTCAAATGGTGGTTTCTGTCATTTGAAAAAAGAATCTCCATATCGGAGAAAATTCATAACTAAATATATACTGAATGTAATCAAAAGGCTATACTTTATGAGCCAGCCCGCAAGTTAAAAGTAAATGATGTGTTAAAATTGGCCTCTTCGATTTGTGGCATCACACCCTCATGTTATTTTCATGTTGGGATGTAATGAAGAAATTTTCAAGTCAAAACACAGATAAAATAAACATCAGGCATAGCATCCAGCTTCAAGTGGCACTCGCTCGCTCACCATCATGTCCCTCATCACACCGCTCGACTGGCATCTCTCCTTTGGACAGAAACTTGTTCACTCTCTTCAAGGTCTTTTTGTGAGTCTTCGACGGATGGAAGTTCAAGGCATGGCACCTGCCAAACAGCAAGTACAACAAGTTCTATATTAATACCTCATTCATTCAACATATTAATGTATAAAGAAAGACCAAACACACAATTTGTTTCCAGCAAACAAAGTGTGATCTTCTCAAATGTGTTAATAGGTCACACTACACTTTTCATACCTTTGACTTACATTCTTACGCATACAAATGCATCATACTGTAAAACGCAAACTCACGCAAAGCTTTGCACTTCACTGCGTCCAACGTAAAGTTAAGTAGCTTGTATATTTTTACATTTTGAATGTACTACTATTTGTTAATTGTTTAATTCATGTTTATAAAGTCATATCTTGACTATTACAGTGTCTGAAAAAAATTCTAGTGTGACCGGCTGACCGCCCCTATATACACATTTGAGAATATCACTCAATAGTCAAATTTAACAATAAGATATTAATTTTAACTTATCACAAAGTATCCTATACAAGCAATCTTTTACCTGATGGTGTACTGTGGGCAGCATGTCTTATTCATAATTGGCTTGTAAACATATTTGCCACTTCTAAAAAATAAAAACAAGAAAAGAACAAAGGGGAGATGCATTTAAATATAATAAAATAAAATATAGCCATATATCAATAACACAATGATTATTCATTAAACCAATTATAATAAAATAGTGGAATGCCGTAATTTGAATAAATCATTTTTTTCTTAAAATAAGCATACATTTGAAATAAATTACCATCTTTTATTTTATTTACTAAACCTGCCATTGTTTACTTTGAATATTGCTGACTCTACTTGTGATCCAGATTTGTAACTAAAAATGAATAAATGCACACTTTTTTTTTTGCCAAATATATGCAGATTAAAATGTGGTTTCATGTTGAATTGAACCATTTTCTTCAAGAAAACCCATTTGTCTTGTTCAAAGAAGTCTGTGAGACTGTGAGCTCAGGGAGTATCTCTGAATCTGTCCCTGTGTTAAGCTCATTAAACTGCCCAGACTACTGCATCCTGCTAATGTGGAAAAGTGTTTCCTGCTAAGACATTATGCACGAAATCCTAATCATTCATAACATGTTTAAAGTTGAGTCAGAAGATTGAATTATGAAATACTCCATTTAATGAATCAACATTTAGAATTGAACAGTTCAGAGGTCAGACAATAGGAGATATCAGGACCTTCTCCAGCCTCTGTCGATGAGATCTTGGTAGTCCTGCACTGTCATAGTATGGGACCACATGCCTAGAGAGAGAACAACAGTATTTAGATCATCATATACAACACAAACTTATCAAGTTAAACCTCTTAAATACAGACGTGCATGAACGTGAGAACAGGAGGGCATCTGATCCTTATAGCCATGTGTTCTGTGACACAGTGAGCCTCAAATGGACACACAGTTCAGGAAGGGAAAAAGTTTCCTTTGACGTCATGGAGAATTAAGCTCCCACACAGGGACACGTATACATCTGTCCTCAAAGCTTTGGGAATTCTTTCAGTTTTTTGGCTGTGGGGTTAAAATGTCTCTTTATCTAGATTGAGCTATAATTCAATCAATATAAACACTGAGGAGAATATAAACACCTATCACTATCTTGTGGACTAAAAACAAAGATTAAAACCACCGACAAGACATTTAAACAAAAAATGCGAGAACAATATACATTTCTCAATGTGAAATGGTAATACCAATATTAATAACAAGAGGGCAGCTGAAGGATGTCTGATTTATAAATCTGAAATAGGCTAGAACATCTTATACATAATATTTCATCATAGCTGACAAAAAATATTTCAAAACAGAAGTGACTGATTAGGTTGTTGCTGGTAGATTTTGGGACTGAAACAAGGGGTGCTAGTGCTCCTTTAATCTGCCAAAGAAGAACGTCAGTGTACAATCAGTTCATTTAAATACATGTTCAGATTCTCCATAAATACTTTAAGCAATAACAATGCATGATATCAGTACATCATCTGATATTTATTGTGTTATTTAATTTTTGCATTTTCAATTACTTTTGCCAATACTAATCTTTCCATAATCTAGCACTTTCCTTCCTAAGAGCATGATTTATTCATATAAGAAAGGTGGGGAAATGCATTACTAGTCTTTGTCTTTTTTTTTTTCACACTTTTTTTTTATTATTATTTGATTTGATTTTAATCAATTTTAATGTTGGGAATTGGGACTGATTTTGGAGCTGGCTCAGGTTAAAACACTAAGGGGGAAAAGATCGCTCAAAAAAACCTAATGTAAATTGAACAAAATAACTATAATTAAAAACTTCCAGAATTCAGGCCAGGAAAAGCAGGCACTCATTGTTAAGGTCTACGGGCCATGCCGATTGTTTTCAGAGCACAAACAAATGATTCAATAGCACAGAACACGACACAGTCCAGAAAGACCATCAGTCAGATCACCGCAACAACAGATCACCTGACTTATCCATTAATCTAGCCCATACAGGGCAGGTTTTCAGAACACAACACAATAGCCACTGATTAGGTTTGAGGCAGATATAAAAGCAGGTAACAAGCCCTAAAATGATTGAAAAGCTGAGTTATCATTTCATACACAATGCATGATCTCCACATAAAAAAATAAAATAAAAAAAAGGCCCAGACTGCACCACAACACAGTAAAATAATTAAAAGGAAACACTCACAGGCATTGTGTCATGGCACATAATGTCACCTTTGGGTTAAGCATTAGCCTGGTATGATGCAATCTCATTGCATAAATGTGATAGAGAGTTATAAAGTCAAAAGTTTAACACAAGTCATTCACCTCTAGATAGTTCAGAGTCGTGCAGCACGTATCAGTGCTGATATTTATGTTAATTGGTATACTTTGCAAAGAAAATTTGTCTGCAGTTCAACTTCCAAATAAGTGATCAAATGGAGCTGAAAAGTCTAAATGAAACCAAAACTGACCCGTCACTTTCTTAATGCATTATCTTGGACTTACAGTATTGTGCATGATGAACACATTACTCAAAAAAAGTTCATCTTCATATAGTTTTATATTAACTTCCTCCACCTCTGAAAGTTGTTTTACTGACATCATCAAGCCCTCTTGTATATTTCAACGCCTCAGCTCCTTTCTAGTAACAACCAATTTTCCCTAATTAATTTGCAATTACTAAATTAGAGTCCTGTCCAACATTATTTCTCATTGAAGATCCAGTTTCAATAGGAAATGCATCACATCACATCATAAAAGTAAAATGTGTAATGTGACTAAGAAAGGTTTGGGTGCTTACTTTCACTTTCAAATACTTGAAAGTGAAAGCAATCACTTGAACTGCATGGTTAGACTGAAAATGTGATGACGGCCTATAAATGATGACGCCGGCCTATAAATCAGTGAAAGATGGAGCCCCGGAGATATCAAGATTACAGAGGCATTCACATTATGCAGAACCCTAGGTAATAAACCATGTTGCTTAAGAGGATAATATCTGCTAAATGAAAGTAAACAAACGTCTCTGAATATTCCCTTCATAATGGCTTCCACATTTTGTATAGCAGATTAGGATCAGATTATCTTTAGCACCACTATTACAACACAGCTTCCTCACAATCCTTGTTGAGCTTGCATCACCACTTTTAACACCATTTGTCAACGTCATCAAAAAGGGAAATCAAAAAAACATTAATCTTTGCCAATTCCCTGGACTATTTTCTAGAATGATGGGAATCATGAACTATAAAAACTATGATACATTTCCTAAAATTGAGATCAGACTTCTATATCTAACTGTAATAAAAGAAAGTGCTAGAAGGTCTAAGTACAAAAAAAAGTAAAAATTTAAATACTTTATATAATAGGATTAAATAAGATTAAAATAAATAGAAATTATTATCTTCACATTTGTAAATACTATAATGAATAGAAACCATAATAATATAACTTAATAGAAACTAAATATTTTCCAAATAAAATTCCCTACATATATATTTTTGTTTTTTTTTCCACAGTATAAACTGGGTCTTATACTAGAAAATATATAGATGCCTTTCAAGTTTTAGGGCCCCTCGTATATGATCTGTGACATCTGAAAGACTGAAACCCCTGCTATACAGTAAATAGTAGAGTAAATGTATTATTTAATAAACTCAGTGACCCTGTATCTGACTGTCTAGATTACACAACATAGACACTTTATTTATTAGACTTCACGTTATTATCAGATGAATAAACAGTAAGAATCCAGGAAACTCTTTTTGTAAAGATGTGAACTGTAAAACTTAATGGAAAAAAAGAATGACACATATGAGTAAATCACTTTAAGGTCCAGACAGGGGTGGACAAAGATGAACAGGCCTCTGTTATTCGCTCACATCAGGAAATTATTTCTATCTTCTCTGTTTAAAAAAAAAAAAAAAAAAAAAAAACTTTAAAACTGTCATGTCAATGGCAGAGAACATTTGGCTGACAGCTGACAAGGTCTTTACAATCCACCACAAACAAATATTATGAGACCATCTTACAGTTTATAATTGACTTAACAATGAAGCAACTCATTTGGAACTATATAATTAATACTAAAATATTAATAAAGCGTTTAAACATTTGACAAACCATGCTAGTAATCAGTCATGAAACAGTCATCGCTTGTCGAAACAGTCATAGCTAGTCAAAACAGAGTGTCAAACCCGGCTTCCCTCAAACGTCCTGTCGATTTACTGATATATTGACCACAAATCATTAGTAACAGATTAATGCCCACTCACCGTGTGAGAAATTGCCATTTTCATGTTTACAGTAACCGCAGCGATAGCCGTCATCTCCCCCAAAATACTCCACTATACTGTAAGATCCACCCGCTGCCATTTCCACGCTCGCCCAGGTACGATTAACGAACCCTACTATGGTAAGGACAGGCTCATGAATATTAATTACGCTGCAATGACGTTCGTCCAGCGCGCTGTCTGATTGGTCTGATTTTCTGAAAAACCGCCATTTTTGCAAGCAATTATTCATATGAATGAGGTTACGTGACTGGACGTCCCAAAAAGGCAAGCAAACTATGGCAAGCCGTTTTCACTTTTATTCATTCTCATGATATGAATAGCAACAATTACATTTTCCCAAGTTAACATGCTAATTCTTGATATCAGGGATTATATTTCAACTAGTAACAATGGCATTTCTTGATATCAGGAATTACATATTTTTTACCACTAGTAAAAATGTGCATTCTTGATATCAACAGTGACATCCCTCGTAGAAATACAAATTCTTGATATCGATAATTAAATTTCAGTACTTAAGTTACAATCTGTAATTGTAGGCTATTTTATCTAGTTAAATGCCACCATAGGCTGCAATTCAAATTCAATCGTTGATATCAAGAGCAGATATTTTCACAGCTAACAAAGTAAGTATTGATATATAAAATTATAATTTTTACTAATTATAATTTTATTTCTGATAGCCTATGTGAAATTGGAATTTCAACTAGTAAGAAAACAATGATATCAACAATCGAATTTGAATGGCAGCATATGGTGACATTAAACTAGTGAAATACAGATGTCAAGAATTACAGTTTTTACTAGTTGAAATTTATTCTTAATATCAATAATTGACATCAATAATTCAAATTTTTACTAGTGGAAATTCAATTGTTGATATCAAGAATATCCTGGGAATGAAGGTCAAAACGGCTTGCCATAAGCAAGGGGAACAAAACCCATAGACAAAACCACACAAAACCTTCACCATAGTAGGATTGGAGCGCTTTTTGACCCGGAAGCACAGCACAGATTCACCGCACATTTCCTGTAGTGGTATAAAAGCCCTAAATAAGCAATAAAAAAACCTATCGGTTTGAAAGCGGCTTACCTTACAAAATGGTGCAACATGCTTTGTTCATTTCCACAAAAACAATTAGCACTGTACACGAAAGTGTGAAGGTTATTGTGTGTTGTAATAATTTCTTTGTTTTGTGCAAATACTTTATCCGTGTTTATGTAGCCTTCGATACATATTATCCAAAATGATGCAAACTTCACTTACCGTATGAAGCTTTACCTCCTTCATTCCTGCAGTAGCCACAACGATATCCACACTTGACTCCTTTGAGCTCCACTATGGTGTGCATTTCCCAATGGATCCTTTAAAGTATATGCCATGCAAAACCTTTGAGTCTGTAGTAATAAAAATGTATACTGTACAATTCCCCTATCCAACAACGGTGGTAATTTGCATGTGCAGCCGGTGGTGGTGCATTTCAAAACATCAGGCTACATGTAAGCTAATGTGAAGTTTGGTTCACTTTTGTGTGTTATAAATTAAGCCAAAATTATCTAAATAAAAACGAAATATTCATAAAGGACAGAAAACGCCAAGATGCGACAGCTGCCCTGCTGAAATAAGAACATGGTCGAAGGATTGAAATACACACATAGTTACATAGCCAGCCACTAGATGGCAGTACATGCCCTGTTGTGGAAAGTATAACAACTTTATTTATAAATATTGTTAGGGATAGTTCACCCAAAAATGTTGTCATAATTTACTCACCCTCAAGTTGTCCCAAACCTGTATGAGTTTCTTTCTTCTCAAAAGCTCAAAAACTCAAAAGAAGATATTTTGAAGAATGTTGGTAAGCAGACAGTCGACGCCATTGACTTCCTAGTATTTTATTTTCCTACAATGGAAGTCAATGGGAACCAGCAACTGTCTAGTTACCAAAATTCTTCAAAATATCTTCTTTTGTGTTTAACAGAAGCTAATCGTACAGGTTTGGAACAATTTGGGGGTGAATGAGTAATGTAAAAAAAAATATTGATGAACTATCCTATTATTTTAATCCTATTTTATTGTTATTTATTGTTGTAATGTTGTACATTATTTTTTCTTGTCATTACTTGTTTTGTGGTTAATGCTTTAGTAATGTTATGTAAAAATAATCAGAAGTTAATCTTAATAATGAAGTTCTTTAAATTGAAACATTGCATTGAATACGTGTTGGAAGAGACGTTTATTTCGGTATTTATAACTTTAACAATAAATTCCAAACAATTATGTTTGGTATATTTTGTGCGTAACAACTGCCACCAGGTGACAAGGCCATTTAAAAAGAACGAATGTGACGAACAATTCCGAGCAAATCCGACTAAAAACGAAAACCAACCGAACGTAAGCAACAGAATTCGAAGCGGAGTCGAATGTGACCGAAATAATCCGAAAAGACCCGAACATGGACGACGCCCCAGCTGGGAAACAGTTCGTGGGTTGCCTATCAACCGCACATACATCGTCACCGGCCCGATCCATTACAGCCATGCTAGGGCTTGTTGTGTGTCAGTGTCGTAGATGAGACACTAACTGAAAAATGGCCTAATCCTCAGCATTTTGTTTTTCCGAACACTATTAAACCTTTGCGAGGAAATCCTGAGCTGGAATTTTATACTATTGCGGTTATTTTGGGATATTACAGCAGTAGCTAACCGAGAGCTACTTTGGCTTTGACCACTCCGGCCAGGTGAGTTAACTTAACTTCTACCACCTGAACTAACTAGTTTGAGCGTTGTCAGTCTGATCATTGTGATGCTTAGGTTTAGTAGAAGTAAACCTATACCAATGTTAAATCATTTAAACCAGTTGGTGAGAAATCACAACAAAGTGGCTAACAGTTCGGCTAGGCACATTAGCTGTAGCTAACTATACAAGTATTTAACTTTATTAGTAATTATTCTTACGGCAGATCAGTACATAATTCACTACGATTTATCTTTAATGACTAAATATAGTGGTCTAACTCACAAGCAGTCTATAGCTAACATGTTGACGTTGTATTATGGCATGGATTGATTAGCCTTATCAGCTGTTTTTCTAAAAGTCTATTTAATATAAATAAATGAAATAATCTGTGGTTATTGAGGTACGTGAGGTGATATGTAGCATAGCTAATCTGATGATTAGTGTCAATCCTCACCATTGTCATAACAGATTATGATGTACTCCAGTGACACATATTCTGATCCATCTGACTAGAATATGACTAGTGCTGTATGAAAGATAAACATATATCTATATAATTTTTTTTATTAAATTAAATAAAACTAGAGAAATTAACTAAGTAAATACATTTGCAAATATTACAATAATTTAATATAAATATAATATTAATTGATTTAAACAAGTAATACATTTAACAGTACAGGACTATAGTTAGCAGATTTAAATTTTTTACATAGTAAAAAATATTTTCCACATATTTTTAATAAACACATTTACAGTATAAATTGGGTCTTTCTTTATACATGAAAAGTTATGTTTAAAAGTTTAGCATTGGTGTCCCTTGCACAAGGATCATCATAGGGGTTCTGCTGCATCTAAAGATTGAAACCCCCTGGTCTAGAGATTAGAATAGCATGATTTTGTAGTTCTATGAAGAATAAGATTATGTGGTTTATTGTTTGTTTTGTGCTCTAATTAGTTACTTTGACTTTCATGATTCATGTCCCTTGAGTTTAACTAGTTGTTTATGGGTATCCCAATTCCCAATGATTTTGTGATGTTAAAACTACAAAACTTTCAGCCTGCCAAGTTTGATTATCCTGTGGCAAATCTCTCAGTTCTGTTGGAGCAGCAGTTGGTTGATCCTTGCGTTTGCATTTGGCCTCTGGCACAGAGCTTAGTGCAACGAAATCAATAAATTGAGCTCTTTGGTGTCTTGGAGATGGCTTCTAGAAATTGGATACAGTTTTAAACCCATTTCAGTGCATTTCAAACAGATGAACGCTTCACTCCAAGTTGAATATTGTCTCAGGAGTCAGAATGCAGTTTACCCTTTGGGCTTGGCTGGGTTTGATAAAGCTGAGGAGAATTTCATATCTTAAGCTCCTTTCAGGTCTTGTTCAGC
This sequence comes from Semotilus atromaculatus, assembly GCA_031834385.1. Taxonomy (NCBI): domain Eukaryota; kingdom Metazoa; phylum Chordata; class Actinopteri; order Cypriniformes; family Leuciscidae; genus Semotilus; species Semotilus atromaculatus. The sequence goes on from JAULUF010000025.1 coordinate 34,942,964, forward strand.
AAAGCAACAACTGCTCCTGGGCATCACCATATGTGCCATATGTCACACTGTCTTCTCACTGACTCAAATATACAGTTTGCATGGTATAGCAAACAAGATTCAAATGTGCTCTCCTGCACATGAGCCTAATGTTGCCCTCAGGCTTTGGTGTGCTTTATAAGTGGTTGACTGGTTCTCAATGGCCAATACTGATATTGAGAGCCCAGGGTGAAAGACTGACCATGCTCTGTTTGCTGACACAAAATAAACACTTATTTTATACAATGTTGGCTTAGAATAAACTATTTTGGAAACATAAATGATCATAATTTTAACAGTAAAAGACTGAAATGCTCTGGCAAAATCCTGTTAATTGCCTTGCTGATATACAATGAAAAACTGTAGTAGATCTAATCAGAATTCCCTGTAAGATAATGAAATATAATTTTTGCTGTAAAGTAATTTCAATCCAAAAACTTTGTCTGACAGCTGATGTTGCCACTGTATATTTCAACTGACAAACACAGGTGCTGTTTTTTAACCATACATTTCTCAGATTCTTTTTAGAGTGTAGTTTAATAAACATTGACAAGGCTGGTGGTTAATTTTGGAACTTTCTGGCACAAGTGTGAACTAACACTTAACAATTGGATTCTTTTCAAATGGCTAAATTCAGCACATGTATCAGTCTGGCCAATATTCCGGCCTATCACAACGTTTCAGAAAAAATTCACATCTCTATGAGTCTCTGTAATGCACTGCAGTGATCACAGTCTTGTTTGTGCATGCTGCAGGTTTTAATAATCAGAATTTAACTGAAAAATGTTATTTGTTATATTTGTGTTTTATAATATTTTCAGGGTGTGTAGGATATCTGCACAGCTATCAGTTGTCATCTTTTAAAGGGGTCCTATTATAGCCTTTTACAAAGTCTTAATTTTGTTTTTGGGGTGTACTAGAATGTTTTCATGCTTGATTGTACAAAAAATTCATTATTTTTCACATATTTCACATTAACACAACCCCTCCCCCCGGTCTGGCTCGAACATGCCGATTTCGATGAAGCCCTTCCTTCCGAAATACAAAATGTGCTGTGATTGTTTAGCTGGCCTAGTGTGTTGTGATTGGCAGCCTTAGCGCGTGTTCTGGAAATAGGGACTTTAAGCAACAGCCTTTGGTGGAACGGCAACGGCATCAACTGCTACTACTTCGCAAAGTTCTACTGTAACCGTCTACTACAGGAGAACAGCTGATTTGCCGTAGTCGTTACTACGTGACAGATTAAGAAAGTTAATGTCATGTGGCATTGTAATGGTTTCTGTATATCATTAAATGCCAAAAGCAACCCTTCTCTTGCTTTTTAAAATCACTTTCTTTTTTTGTATTTTGTCAGATGATTAAATTATCCCCTACACCGTCCTCTTTACTGTTGCTTATTGATTTTTGCGTTCATTAGCTACGGCGTTTAACCGTTTATTTCCATCAGCATCCAGACTGTTGTTTAAAGTCCCTAATGTCTAGCCCCTCCATAACTGCGTTATTCTCTAGTGTAATAAGGTTATTTCAATTCAATTCGAGCCCGATTCAGACCCTGACAATGTTAACGAACTAAAGCAGCATCCAGAACAGATTTCATGCACAGACTTTGCAAGCACGGATTTCACAGGATGTTTCAGAATGGTATGTTTGTTATTTTTTTTCTTATACATTATAGATACAATGTTATCCACCATTTAATCGCGATATTTGTCGGAAAACTCATACAAACAGTAATACAAGCAGTAATCGATTATAAAACCATGGTTAATTTTTCTAAGGAGCGGTGAACCATCTTACAAAAGCGAGAGCTTACAAAAGCAACAGAAAACAAGCTGTTCTCCATAAAATGTGCAGAGCATAGATGAACGTTGGGGTAATAATGTTCAGGAACAGTGTTTAAAATAAATTTTAACTCTTAAGTTCATCAGCCTTAGGAAGGGCAAACAAAGGAGTTTTGGAAACGTTGTGGAAAAAACTGTGTCTCTTTGACATAGCGTCCAACACTGTCTTCTCTAATGCAGCTCAAACAGGCCTCGTCCCCTTTTCCGCATATTCGGTGGGTGCGGATTTCATAAGATCAAGAAAAATCGTGTTGTAGTCCAAACAAGCCGTTTGTTGTAGTTCTTGAAAAGGGAATTCTGTTCAATAAAATATCTCTATCTCTAAAGTTGAAAAAGTGGAAAAGCATAATAGGACCCCTTTAAATCCTGTCACTGACTGGACATGACAATACTTGTGATGAGAATCAGTTTGCTGAAACAGGAGACACTCGACAATTGCATTCAGACATAAAGGTATGAAAATTAATATAGAGATTACACGTTAAAAATAAAGGGGCAAAGTGTTCAGCACTTGATCAGGTAATATATATTTCATTGGTAGATACAGGTGATGAAATTCAGTAGCAGACATTGATACCACAGTAAAAGAGTGGTGGATTAATTGTTGTCATATATATTACAGTCCAGTGAAACAAACTCTATGAAAGTATTCTAGTATTCCCTTTAAGACTGCTGATAATGTTTGTGAAGTGGAATCACTTTGACCTTGGATATGATGTTGTAATATGTTATTTACAGCTCTGCTGTTAGCACGATGAAATGGTGCCAGTATTACTTCACTCTTGTAATGTGGTTAATGAGCGACTATTTCTTTCACCTTGAGGCCAACAACCCGAAAGAACAGATTATCTGAACGGCACATTCTTATCCAAAGCAATTCGATTTGTCTGTGTTTGTCATGAAAGCCAAACTGTAGTCCAACAGGGCATACAGGTGATTATATGTTTGCAGAATTATTTGTTTTGGGTGTAGAAATCACTCGTTTGTTTGTTTATTAGGATTTTACAGGCTATAGCAGTTGTTTCAGCTGATCCAAGGTCACTTGCTGATGATATAACTCTCAATTGAAAAAGTAGAAATGCTAATGTATTATTCACGGCTGTGCAACATTCAGAATTATATTATGAATACCATGAAATTGAATCCAGAATTATAATTTTTTTTTTTTTTTAATAAATTCATAACATTTCTGTCCATATAGTTTTTTATTTTTTTATTTTTCAGTATGAATCACCCTTAAACATTACCATACACATACCTCAAGAAACATTAGATGATATTACGAGCAAAATCATTACCATTTAAAAAATTTGTGTTAAAATGTTGTCAAATAATGATAGGACAGTTTTTTTTAATGTTTACTTGTTTGACTCTCAATCATCATTGTAGGCGTATTCTGCATTACATGGTTTTACCCACCACAATAAAAATTGCAGAGATATCATAAAACAAAGCATTTAAATATCATCTTACTAAGACATGTTATATAGAATGCCAAATTATATTATGCATTTTATGTCAGTAATCTGCTATACCGTTATATAAATATCATTAATTTATATTTTTGGCCATATAAATAACTGCACCAAATTGTTATTTTGGCCTCGATGTATCACGACTGTTCCATAAGCTTCACCTCAGAGAGTGAATTTTACATTTTTATTTAGCATCTCCTTTCCTTGTTCTAGTGGGATTGTTCACAGAGTTTTATGCAGCATACAGGCAGTGTTGATAAATTTAATCAGTTGATGGAAAAGATGTCACTCCGTGAGTGTGTGTGTGTGTGTGTGTTTACAGTGGGAGCGGGATTGTGATGGTTGACTGACTGGGAGTGACAGATGCATTGCCGAAGCATTGGTGCAAACAGAAGTTTAACGATCAATTCGAAATGGGTTTTGGCTGAATGCGTGTTTCAATTATGTCATATGATGCGTCTAGGCCCAAAATCTGTGGGAAATCTGCAGCAATTTAGAAAAATTACAAGCCCTGAATATCACAGACTTTGTTTGGTTTTGCATTAAATTCTGCAATTGCAGAATCTCGAAATCGGGGACTGCTTTTCCTGCGAGTCCAGTTCAGCATCATGTGATCGGAGGTCCCGTCCACACTACTCCGTTTTCGTTTAAAACCGGAGAATTAAAACGAATACGATCTCCATCCACACCAGCGTTTTATCTGCGTATTAGAATTGATCTCCGTCCACATTAAAACGACTGAAAACGCGGATCACGTGACCATTCACCAATGGTGCCGGTGTTTTTGTATGTTTTCTTCCGGTGACGGGTCGTTTGATGGGTGGCTGACGAATCAGGGAAGGACCCGTCATGACTGATGACACCCAATCATAGAGCCGAGCGTGAGCCTCTGCATCATCGTTTCTAAAGTCCTCCGTTTTGTCCTGTCTTTACTAAAACGCCCTCCGGAGATTCAAAACGCAAAACGGAGACGCAGCGTTTCTAAACTTCTCCGTTTTAGGTCTTCGTTTTTTCCGTTTTAGTCTGGACGGGAGGTGCAAAAACGTAGCAAAAGGTCTCCGTTTTTAAACAAAAACGCAGTAGTGTGGACAGGGCCTGACATTCAATTCGAATTCACACTCATGATTTGAATGGGAGCCAGTTTTTAAATTCTCAATTTTGCCCAAGTTTGATATTAGTAAATGCTGCAGGCGTTGTTACTTGTACATATCAATACTCTAATGTGACACGTTGGCCTGAGATGATGAACTTTACTGTTTAAGATCATGTGAGTTTTGCTGAGCCCAGTGTAATGAGACTTGAGGTCAGAGCAGCTGTGCTATAGATTCGTTTCAGCAGCAGCACTGGAGACATTTTACATCATATTTTTTTTGTCTGATATATTCTCATCTGCTTCAAAGTCTCCTTATCAACATAGACTAGTCTGGAGAGTAGCGTAGAATTTCTCTAAATTTGAAGCCAAGCTTAATCGATAATATGAACTCCAAGAATGTGAGCTTGATAAATAATTGAATATAACAAACATATCAGCAGTTTATGTAGCGTTGTCAAACTTTTTGAGGTCAGAACTTAACAAGTGTCAGCATGTTTCGGGAAGGCGCATGCTTTGTTGTAGTTTCCAGTGAACTGTTCAGAATCAGTTCTCTTATTGATCTGTTGACCACATTTTCAGACGTCTCAAAAACAGATGAAAGAGCAAAAATCTATCAGCGCTCACTCAACCTTACAACATCAGGAGGATGTCAACATAAGGCGTTGGTTTGTCAAGATGAGGCTGACTGTCTGACACACACAAGTCTGACTATAACAGAGCACTGGTCAGCAGTATGTGTTTTTGAGCATGCTGATGCCAGGAAATCACAGGATCTGTGAGGCAGCAGGCTTAATTGAACATAAGTAAGGGCAGTCAGTCAGTGAATAAGTCTCTGTAATATGGATCATTTGCAACCTGATGCTTTTATTAGAGCTTGGCTGTCACAAGCTTGTAACGTTTGCTGTCATGCGCTGTTTGTTTTCATGACTCTGCATTAGCGTTGAGTTCAGAAGAACAGCAGCGGGGTGGATGTCCCAGCCATCTGTCCCGAAGGAACTGCTCTAAATCTGCCAAAGCCAATGCGTTTACATTTGCGATTAATTCAATACGTTGATCTAATCTAATCTAATTAAATCATTAATCTAATCTGGCTTTTAACCGTTTCATTCTGTTCTGTGTGAATAATTGTGCCAGTAATAATTGCAGAAGTTTGAACAAACCCCGAAAACTGACTATAGAGTGCAATAGAGACCGCCCATACATATAAAAGCGTACGTACGTATAAAAGCCTTCATTTAAGAGTTATAAGCCATAAACCAAACCAACCAGCTACAAGGGAAATCACAACATTATAAACTATTTGAAACAAAAAGACAAAGTACAGAAATATATACTTAACAGCTTTAATGAGGAACTACAATAATAAAATAATTGTTTATTGCAAAATATGCACATATTTAAGTAGTTTGAGAACAGACTTACATTATTTGCAGTCCAATGGGAGTGGATGGGCGCTAAAGTGTTTTTTGGAGCTAATAGCTGGTCGTGATTCTCTGATTGGTGGAGATTTCTTTGAAGAATCAAGGGTAATGTAGTTTTTTTTTAAAACCAGGAATTTTGCTGTTAATAAACAATTATTTAAAAAGTGTTTCCTTTTCTTATAAAGTATTGGAATTTGGAAGTGAATTGGTGTCAAAGATGATATGCTTATGACTAACCTCACCTTGAGCTGGCTTGGCACAGAGTTTGGTTTGTTATGAAACGCAGCGTGTGACTTTCTCTCCCCCATCACCCTTATATGCTGTATTTATTTTCCATTGGAAAAGTCAGAGTCCTGCTGTCACGGTTAACATAACTTTGGTTCTGACATTAATTCACACTGGACAGCCAATGCGTGTGTATTGTTGCTTTAGTTCCTTGCATCCTTTGAACAATATATTAGCAAATGACCAGCAGATTAAATGTTAATATTTGTTAACTCACTCAGTTCAAATTAACCCCACTTTATTGCATATTTAAAGCAGTATTATTTTAGTATCATTAAGATACTATTATAGTTATTCATATATTGTTTTCATTTTATTTTTAAAGTTTTAGTAAGTTTGTTGTGCGTTTTTGTCGTTTATATTAGTTACTATGGTTTTAAATGTCTATATTGTTTTTATTCATTTTATTTCAATATTTTATTTTAGCTAGCTGGAAAAATAATATATATATTTATATATATAGGCTATGCATTTTATTTTAGTTAACCTTTTATATTATTTCAAGTAACGAAAATGTTTAAGGTTTTAGTTTTTAACTATAATAACCCTGATTTAATGTAGCCTATTTCTGTAACATCTTAGTCCAATGATGATGAAGATTCAAACTAAAGCTTGTTTATTAAAACAAAGTAAACTCAATACACAAAGATACGAAACAGCATGCTACACACAAACAATACCGGACAAAGAACTGAATGTATGGAGGGACTTAAACACAGTGCTAATGAACTAAATACAGACAGGTGTGCTCGTTAAAAAATTTCCCTGAGAAATGATTAGTTGTGGGAAACTAGAACAAAGCAAACAGGTAGGCTAACTGAAGAGAAACAAACAAAGTCCATGAAAATGAAACTAAAACCAAAACTAATAACTAAGCGTGACAATTTATCAAATTAAAGGAATAGTTCTCACAAAAATGTATTTATTTTCTCATCCTCACCATGTTGTTTCAAACCTGTATTATGTGTAAACTACTTTTATAATAACTTTTATGGAGCTTTTTTGGTTGAGGGAAAAAAATGGAAAAAGCTGTGCATATATTCATCAAAAATCGTCCTATTGTTTTCCACAGAAGAAAAACATTTTGAATTGCTGTGAAATATTCCTTAGTATTAGAAATATATATATATTACTGGCTGGCAATTTTAGACAGTGTTCCCTCAGGAAGAACTTGGTACAGTTGGTGCATTTTGCCTCAGAGAGATGGCTCGGCCTCTGTTTGTCCATTGTCAAGCGGTTTAGTGGCTGATCTCACTGTAGGAGGAATATAGATGTGTCTGTGTTGAGCCAGCGGTAGCATGCCAGAGCACAGCCTTGGAGCTCCACAGATTTCTTAATGTAGAGATGTGTTGTCAGTCACACACAGCAAAACTTTCATGCAGTTACATGATTCGCCAAGTTACACCCTTAGACGTCATAGACACGAGGCAGATTTATAATATTGAGCTATTGAGTATTGCTATGATACTGCTAATTTGTTTTGATGTGTTCTCTTAATGCATTCTCTCTTATGTTACAGAACCGGTCTTTCCTGTAAGATACTTTGCAACACCGTTCTCTTTGCTTTCAGAAGAAAGCAAGAGCCAGTTCATTGTTTACCATTATTTCAGCCTTTTCGATCTTTAAATGTGTTCAGATAATTTGGCCTAATTCTTAATGAATTCTGAATTCTATATGCCAGTTCTTAAAGGATTAGTTAACCCCCCCCCCCCAAAAAAAAACTCTTGTGTTGTTCAAAAGTTCTATGAATTTCTCTCATGTTTTTGTAAAACATGAAAGATGTCAGGCAGGAGGACAGGCTCATCACTCAAGTTGATGTTGACTATTTTTCCTTTGTTTTCCCATAACTTTCCCTTTAAAGACCCCAGGTGATCAGTATTAGAGCTTTTTGTCATTTTTGGGTCATCGTCCATTCTACATGCAAGTATACCCCTGAAAGTTATTCACAACGCTCCTCCTCTGTCTCCTAACAGGTGGAGTTTCAGGATGCAGCAGTACTGAGGATGCTGATTGTCTTAGTTTTGCTCATGATGGCTGTGAGCAGTGAAGCTGAGGTCTGCACAGGCCAGCACAACTGCTCCAGCTCCAACAGCTCCAAGGACTACTGCTATACGGGCCGGATCCGCAGCACCGTGCTCCAGGGCCTGCCCTTCGGAGGAGTGCCCACCGTACTCGCCCTTGACTTCATGTGCTTCTTGGTGCGCATCACAAACCTACAATTTTCCGTTTCTGGTCATTTGCCATGAGTTTGTCATTTAAAGTCAACATGAAATTAATCATGACCTTAATACACATTCCCGGTCTTATTTCGAACAAATTTTGAAATGAATGTTATAGATTTTATTGTAAAGTCAATCTTCCGGTGAAAGTGAAAAACTTTTCTCTGGTGAGTTGTGCTGCAATTCTCCAGTCATTTTGATGATAAATACATTATCTTAACCCAGTTTATTGTTCATTGACTACTATTGTTAGTCTCAGCCTCAGACGTCACGCCCACAGACCGATGGCTGAACATCTGATGCTTATGGCACACTTAACTCGAAACACTTCAGGATTTTCGAAGTTAAATTCTACAGAATGTCCGGGAGACGTCTGTGTTGCATTCTTTAACGGTCCGCCTGGAAACAAAGCCTTTGTGATGCCAAAACCCCTCGTGGAAGAAGAAAAGCCATCGTGTTTACAACTGTGACAATAAGCACTTACCAGTATCAACTAAAAGATAGATTTTCGCGGCTCCACTGTTGCAGTAAACTTGCACGCCGGGCTATTACTGTAGGGAAACTTTACATTTTCACGCCCCTTTCACGCTGAACAAACCGAACTGTGATTGGTTGCGTTACATGTTAGTCAAACGTCCTCTTGGGCAGTCCCAAAGTAATAATAGCAAATAATAAAAAAATGTGTTAACTTGCATTCAGATGCTCTCAAGGGTGAATGCGACCTTTAGCCTCCATGTCTCAGTCAAAATGCCTCCTCATAAGTGAGGTCATTGTTCAATTAACTGCAAATTCACAAACATGTCAGTTCTGGTATGGAACGCCCACTTTTTATTATCCAATCAATTCCCAATGGATAAAAGTATAGTATGTCGAAGTAAAATGGGTTATGAAAGCCATTTTCTTGTTCACTTTAATAAAAGTGACTGGGAATGTGTAAAAATGCTTTGAATTCTGTGGAAGTCTGCCGAGCTATCTGTGGAATTCTGTGGGCCTTTATAATCCACACTACAGTTATATTTCTGATCATCTTGGGTCTTAGAATAATTCTGTGATGTTCTAGGTTTGCTGTGGTTCTAAATGTATGCACTTTAGGAATGTGTTTCTTAATTGTGTTTCATTAGCATTTGTCACATATTTGCGGCATTGTGAACAGGAATTTTTTTGTTTGAATGCATTTGTGGAATGAGATGTGAATTTGATTGTGTAACATGTATGTTCTGGGTCTCCAGGTGCTGCTATGCGTGTTCTCTCTCTTGAGGAAGGTGGCGTGGGATTATGGCCGTCTCGCATTGGTCTCTGATGCCGACAGGTAAAAACTATTATATTCCATACAGTAGCTTTTGTAGTACACAATATTAGACAAAAATAAATGTAGCCCTGATTCTTTCAAATGTTCTGATGTCATTTTCATTGTAGTACAATAAAAAAAAACTGTAAAACCATCAAGATGGCACTTGTACTCATATTGTGGCCTCAGCTGGCTGCGTTCACAGCATGCTCTTGGCCCCAATCTAACCCCAAACAAACACTCAACTTTCCAACATTGAGTAACATTTTCTGGCATTTTCTGCCAGACTAAATATATACAGCTGGACACTCGATTCATCAATCATGATGTAGACCTTTGATTTGTCCAAATAGAAGAGAAAATGCCTCCTGCAGGAATGCATTGAATGCTGTAAGACAACAGCAGGCTCTCGGCTGCAGCATAATAGGTTTAGCCAATGGATTGGTTGTTCAGACAGCTCAGCTAGTCTTATTCTATTAGTAATATGACCCTGCCTTTCAATCACACTCACATCCAGCGATTTGGAAACTGGTTTGAGCAGCATGCAAGCACATAAGAGATTGTGTTTATGGGAGATCAGATTATATTTCGGGCATCGCAAATTTTTGTTAAATCAGATCCCATAGTCACATTTTACTGCTCTGATGTCAGAAACTTCTCTCCATGTTTCAGCTAGCACATTCATTTTTACAAAGGAATGATTCAGCTTGAGTCAGATCCATTTACAGTAATGTAAGAGGTGTCAACCCTTAAATAAATGCAATGGTTTATTTTGTGTGTACATACCCAGCCTTCATTGATCTATTTTGAACATTTGGCTCCATAAACATTTCCCTGAATTGCTACACCTACATTATAACTTTCCAGTCATCAATTTAAATGTTATAAATGTTGCTTGAGGTCAAGTGAAATCCTGAAAAGTCAGATCATGAAGCTGAATGCATGTTACGACTTGGCTATGCATTACATTAATTCAACAGTAAATGACTGCACTTATATTTTATGGTGACCACATGCACATGTCCCAAGACTTTTTTCCAGTTTGCTTTTGTCACAGATTTAGTATCTTGCTTACAAACAGGTCAAGCCACCATTACTAGTTTTAAAGTGCCCTGTGGGGAAGCGATGTGGAACTGTAAAGCTGCCAACAAAAACTGGAGATACGTGCAGTTATCTCAAGAAAAATGCAAAATCAGAATCAAGGATTAAACAATTTTATGGTATTTTAATATAGTTTGTTTAAATACTTTTTTTTTTTTTAGAATGGTTTTATTCTTATACATTTATTTTACTTTTTTATTTTATAATAAAAAAGAAGTTTCAAAGATTTGATCTGATTACATGTAATTACTTGCATCACAGAGTCAAAAGAAAAGTTGAATTATTAGTGTGTCATTGAATCTCAGCTGAGTAATAGAACCTTCTTCCTCTGAATGAATGATCTCATATTTTGACAAGTTTCAAGCATGAACTTGAATAATTTCTTTTCCCTCATCAGTAGGCGGAATCAGCACTATCAACGTCTGGACGAGGAATAGTATGTTGTTTTTTCACTTCAGCTCTCTCTTCCAAGGACACCTTGTGTCTGCTTTTTGAATTTGCTCTCTGGCATTTCTTCTGCTGTGTGTCTATCGGGTGGATTTGGGGTGAATTTGTTCACTGTGTATCTGTTTCCTAATAACTCTTTTCACTTCTTTTTCTTGTCCTTTTTAATTTACTTCTTTCCTAGAGTCCATTGGTTGAGGGTTTCTCAAGATAATCATCACATTTACCTGAGCTAATCAATATGTGTCTCTTGTGGATTTGTGTCTTTTAAAGGTGAAGTGTGTAATTTCCGTGCCACTCGCATCCCCAAATGAAACTGCAAAAATATTTGTTTTCAAACAAATTCCTAAACTCTCCTACTACATTTTCTCATCCCTGTCTTCCATTGTTCTGCTAAACAGGTAGTCCCTTTTCAAACTCACAGAAGTCACACTCACATAACAGGCTTCTCAAAAAAACAGAGCAATGTTTTGTAAGCGCCAGTCTTGAACCTATAATATTATGGTTTCTCTTTGTAACATTGCAAAAACTACACACTTCACCATTAAATTATATGTTTTTGTTCTTGTAAGCGTGCACATTCTGGCCAGGGTCTTTGCACCCTATAGGTCCCACAGGGAAGAGGATTACAGGGAGAGGTAAAAAATCCTGTGATGTCATAGAAAACCCCTGTGTGACTGGAAGACCTTGTTTTGATGAATACCTGTGATTTGTCCAGTTGTTTGATTGTTTTTGTCATTGACAAGCAATAAGGTCTGATACTTACTAGAATGGCCCTATAGAAGTTGTCCTATAGAATCAGTCCAAATATTTGTGGATATTGTAGCCAGAGAATGACACATACACTGGCCCCAAAAACTATTTTGATATTTAAGGTACTCTTGCATAATCAATTACACTGCAAATGATCAATCAGAATGTCATTTGTCAGTTTTATTTTAAAGACAGGCAGCTAAATACGTTTGCAGCTTTCTAGGATATTTTATTTAATGCACTAAAGTTCATACTTATGAATTGTGGCTTTTGGAGGTCATTGTGTCTTTGTTAAAGTAGTGTCTTTGTGTATCTCTGTTTAACACACTCTGCCTCAAATCAAATGTATGCTCCTCTCTGCATGTTCACCTCCTTTCTAGGTTTACTGCAGTCTCTTTGTGAACAATCTGTGTGTAATGCCCCTGAGCCTCTGATGCTAATTCTGTGTTTGCGTTTGTATGTGCACAGTCACTTATTGCTGCATGCCCAACATGTGTTTAGCCTTGATATGCCCTAATGGAGCTGGGGTAATCTGAGCCTGGAAGGCCTAGCCGTGCCCATCACTTAAAATCCACCTGCAGTCAATCATTTTATCCCTAAAAACTAATCTTTGATAATCACAATGACATATTTAAACACTTTTTCCTGTGAAAATAATTTCTTCATGCCTTAAAATAGCTTAAGTAAAACGATACCCTTGCTTTTAGTATATGTGGGGCCATGAATGTGCAAATTAGTCCCCGCCTCCACTCAATCGCACCAGCTTGAACTACCTGATCCACTCGGTCAACTGTAGTAAACGCTACTCAATGGCAAGTGGAAATATTCAGCCATGTATGTTTGAACCCGAAACTGATTCAGAAGAAAAGTAAGAGCGAATTATACAGACAGGCCCGGTTCTACGGGGGTGTTTGAGGGTGCTAAAGCATATTAAAAACACCACATGGACATAAACCGCATTAAAAAATGTATCACCACTGGCGGTATGTAAAGATTATTAAAGGAATAGTCGTTTATTCACCCTCTGCACTTTTTCCATGCCAGATAATAATTTGGACTAAGACAAAGAAAAATTTTGATATTTGGTACATCCTACTTACCTGCATACATACAGTATTCTTGCATTTAGCAATATATACTTTATAGTAAATTTGGGCTGAGTGATTGTTTATATCGTCACGAAATGTAAAGTGTATATAAAGTTAGATAATATAATATAATCCACTTTTATCCGTTGTATGAATTTTTATCCGCATACATATACAGTATACTGACATAGTGATATGTACTGTATATAGCAAATCTCAAGTGCGTGATTTTATTTATTTTGTCGCAAAATGTAACTATTATCATCCAACTTTATATAAAGTTGCATATATAAGTATGTCCAACTGTATCCCCATGCGTATAGTATACTCACGTGTGTGTGTATATATATATATTTATATATATATATATAGCACACCTCAACTGCTTGATTGCTTGTATCATTGCAAAATGTAAACTATATTATCACCCACCTCTAATTAGCTAAATGTGACTATAAGGCATAAAGATATTAAGATAAACATTAACATCATGATTTTCAGTAAAGCTACTTTGAAACTGTGTATTGTGTATATACAGAATATAGGCTACTATACAGATACATTTATCTGGTCTTGACTGTCAAAAAAACCCTAATTAATGAATTAGAATGCGTTTTTTGCTGGAAATATTAGTTCTCAAGTCTTATGTGTAGAAATCTTGTTCGGTTGCATTGATTCATTTTAAACAATGCATCAAAGTGCGTAACACCAGGTTTGTCTTATCATTAACAACTGGGACAATCCTCATTGTTTTATTTTTTAATTTAACTGAGAAATGAGAACTGCAGCGGAGAGGAAGATTTTCAGTGAATGATGAGTTCTGGGTTGGACTAGTCCTTTAACATGATTATAGCGCTTTATATTACAGATCTTCCATTATCAACATCTATCTAATCTTTATTGTAATAACTGCTGAATGAAGTGGCATGCCATTAAGTGACTGTACACTTGTATGTTAGCTTGAGTTCAGTGCTCAGAGAGAGCATGCGTTTGATCATGTGTGTTTGTGTTCAGTGTGGCCTCCGCCATGCAGACGCCTGCCGACTCCCGATACGAGCGCCTCACCTCTGTGTCCAGCTCGGTCGACTATGACCAAAGGGACAACGTAAGTAGCTTGCAATGTCATTTTTGTGGATGCTTATGGCTATGTTCAGAATGGAATACTAGCATACTGCACAGTATACACTGTATAGACAATATACATTGTGTAGACAGCCCATTTTCAGCGCTGCGCTCGTTCTGTCTTCCGGTTTGTATTTCCATCTTACGGATTTATGAATGAAGCGCTATGCGATATTCTATACACATTAACAAATAATATAATTATTCTGTGTAAATTTGCATTCCATTCACACTAAGAGTGATAACTACAACCCCATTTCCAGAAAAGTTGGGACATTTTGTTAAAATGCAAAAAAATTCACAATCTGTGATTTGTTCATTCTCTTAAAAAAATGTTTACAATTCTTTTAAACATTTTAAAAGAAAAGTTTTCCAATGTTTTCACTGACCAACATAATTGTATTTTGTAAATATAAACACAAGAGATTACAAGTTAACTCAACTCTTGTTCTATGGATTAAGGACTTTTTAAAAGATAGACCCCAACATGTCAGAATTTATGGTTTTAGATCTAATAGTATTATTGTAAATACGGGGGTTCCTCAGGGCTGCGTGTTATCGCCTATTTTATTTTCTGTATAAACGAATGAAATCAAGTGTGATATTAATGGTATGTCACTCTTGAAATATGCTGATGACATGGCTTTGTTTATAAAAATAAACATTATTGTTACTTATAAATAAAAAACGATTTTATGTGCAATGCTTTTTTGTGAAGGTCAAAGCAGCACAACACATGTTGAGAGGTGCAAGCCCTGGCATGAGTCATTTGAAAGGGTTCACTCTCGAAAACAGATTCACACAGTATTCAATCATACTGCATACTGAAAAAAAGTAGTAAACCTGCTATAAAAGTTTGCCATTCTGAACATTCCCTTTGTCTTCCTTGCTCACATATATGCACTCTCTCACGCTCATGTTCACAGTTCAGGCAGTATTTCTCACCATCTACCACAACTCTATCACTCAATGCACACACACTTTTGGGTTTCATACTGGCGCACACATGCCTTTTGACAGCCATTTGTTTGCCTCTCCCTTCACTGCTGTGATCTGGAATAACTGCACTTATGTAAACTGGTGTCACGTGCACCCAGGCAGCCTCTAACAACTCCTGAAACTGCATTGGAGACATTGTCAATGTCTCTGAATGTTGAGGTGATTGACAGACAATATTTAGAGAGAGTGCATTGAATTTGATGTTCTTTGTTTGTAGGGTCTCTGTTCCTGGCTAACTGCCATCTTCAGGATAAAGTGAGTCCTTTCTGCTTTTACTTTATGAACATACTGTATTTCTGTTTATTTCAACATACTGTAACTTTGAAATGTGAAGACTTATTAACTATAGGAACTATGCTGCAAAAACTATCCAAAATGCTGTGATTTTTTATCACAAGCAAATTAGAAGTAGAATAAATGAGGAAGTAGGAACGATACACCAGAAAAAGATTAGTCCAATTATTCCAGATATAACAAGATTAGACAAAATTATATTATATTATATTCACTGTTATGCACTTTAATGTCAAATACTTCAATGTAATGTATCAAATGGTTTCAAATATTTTATTTATACAGTGCTATTTTGTTTATATTGTGAACTAAATATTGCTCTTGTTTATTAAAAATAATATTAATAAATTATAGATTTAATTATTTTATTGTTAACAATTGAATTATCAGTACAATTATGAATAAAAATCTTAATGGTATACTTACACATCTCTCTCACCCTTCCAGAGATGACGAGATCAGGGAGAAGTGTGGCGAGGATGCCGTCCACTACCTCTCATTCCAACGGCACATCATTGGTCTGTTGGTGGTGGTGGGTGTGCTCTCTGTGGGCATTGTCCTGCCCGTTAACTTCTCAGGAGACCTATTAGGTGAGTCAGGAAAGTTGAAAGAGTGAGTCATCTAGGATTATATGTCTGAATGCAGCCATTCGAGTTTCTCTTCCTTTAGTGTATATGACCATAGACTCCCTATGACCCGTTTCTTGTCTTTTCTTTCTGCAGAAAATAATGCCTACAGTTTTGGGCGAACTACAATAGCCAACTTATTTTCTGAGTAAGCGCGGGTATTGTCTGTGACACTTACTTGACTTTTTAAAGATTGTTGATGAATGCATCAGCTCTGTTTTTCTCTCTTTCAGTAATAACCTGCTATGGTTGCACACTACATTTGCCTGCTTATATCTGTTACTGACTGTGTACAGCATGAGGAGACACACATCAAAGATGCACTACAAAGAGGATGACTTGGTGAGACGAGACAACTTCCCTAAAACACTTCAAAGAAATGTTCTGGGTTCAATACAAGTTTCTATTTACAGCCGGGGCAATTAAAATTAATTACAACAACATTTTCGTTACTTGAAATAAGGTAAACGTTAACTAAAATAAAAAATATATTATATTTATATAGGAACATTTCTTTCTTTTTTTTTTTTGCAGATTTTATTTTGGCATAACCCCACATTACTCAAATATTTCACTTTCCCTGAGAGAGTTTTTGAACCGAAGTCAGGGTAAACGGCCCATTGCAACCCACTTTTCTTGTGTAATCTGGCACATTTTTTGAAACGGGATATTCAACCTGAAAATAATGAAGGGTGGGACTTGGTTTTATCCATTAGGAATGGGAAAAAGGAGTTTGAAAATAAGAGAGCTTGGCAATGAAGTCGTTTCAGAGGCGTATAATGTTTTGATGAAAAGTGACATGAATGATGAAAATACATGATGAAAACATTTGTAATGTGCACAGATGAATCACCAAAGAATGTAAACATGGTTGGTCATTTCATGTTGATTTTTAATAAAGTGAACAGATATGATAAGAACAGATAAATATTTCCCCTTCACAGACTCATTGTCCTTTGTATCAAATTAATTATGTATATCCTAACTAAGGTCCTTAGTTTATTGCTGCATGAAATTTCTCTCTTAATGGAGATCAACATAGAGCATCAATCAATATTAGGGTTGATTTCTAATGCTAACAAACTATAATGCTAACAAACTGTACTCTGATGTCTCCACATTGTCTCCTTTCACAGGTGAAACGCACTTTATTCATTAACGGGATCGCAAAATATGCAGGAGAGAGTGAAATAAAGCAGCATTTTGAGTAAGTTCTTACTGAAAACACAAATTCTATGTCTCAACACTAATTAGGATCTACCTTCTCATCATCAGTAAAGATGAAGTGTGTAATTATAATCCGTTAAATTTATATAGCGCTTTTCTAGGTACTCAGAGCACTTTACATATGGAGGGGTAAATGTCCTCAAATGTATGCACTTGTATGACTTTCTTCTGTAGAAACAAGAGAAGATATTTTGAGTTTTTCCCCCTTACAATGAAATTCAATGTTGTGTGGGCCTTTTGGACATGAGGATTTTAATTTTGGTGTGAACTATCCCAAACCACACAGTATATTCAAGCACACTAAGATGCCTAGGCTTTACTAAGACATGTAAGAAAATGACAACCTTAACTATTTTAATTGTTCAAAAGTGGTCATGTGGCTACAAGATGTTCAGTGTGTCCATCCACTCAGTTTATCTAATCTCATTTACTGCTGAAGAATGTGTCAGGACAATACATGTCTTTTTCAACTTCTATGTCAAGGATTTCTGGGAAAACACAGAACCTTCCAGACCACCAGACCGATTGAGAAAGAGAGATATAGAAGGAAGGATGTGTAGATGGAGGCTAAAGAGGTGTAGAACAAACACAAAATAAAGTAGAACTGATACCTAAGTCTTAGTCTCACAAGCATCTTAAAGCATATTGCAATCTGCCCTACTGCAGCTAACTGGGGGGGGGGATCATCAGCCCTGTAGACTCCCATAGACCTATTACTTAAGAACTGATGGAAATTTTGACTTCATAGTGTACAAATTTACCACTCCTGTCTTCAGAGTGTACATCGTCTCACAGAGACTGCTGTGTCATTATTTGAAAAGCCTACCAATTTGTTGCATACCAGTCTTTAATTTTGGCATAATTGATTTGAGATTTACTCGCCTCACATAAAAAAGCAGTGGCTTCATTTTACTTGGTGGTCAGTCGCTTTCTGTCTAAGTGAGCAATTCTTGGCTGGCATAAACTACAGTGAGCGCCAGACAATAGTGAAGTCTGGCTCCTACAAGACTATCAACATTGTGTTCCAGTGCCACATTAAATAAGAAAATTTAAATGAGTAGAAATACTTTCTCTTCCCCTCATGTGATTTATTATTTATTTATTTATTTATTTTCTTACACGTTCTTACATTTTTATCTCTTTGTTTTAATATCCAGGAAAGCATATGAAAACTGCATAGTTCTGGATGCTCGCATTTGTTACGATGTTGCCAAGCTTATGTCTCTGGAGTCTGAAAGGTAAACATTTTACAAGCTGAGTTGAGACATGTTTCAGTCACCATCTTAAGTATTGTACACAAGGAACTTTTTATAAATAAGGTGCCGATTTGTGTCCATTCCTTTATATATATATACAGTATATAAAATAAAAGTAGCATAAAAATCACATAGCATCAAATGGCATTGATAAGTACTATGATAGCTAGATCGATAGATAGATAGATAGATAGATAGATAGATAGATAGATAGATAGATAGATAGATAGATAGATAGATAGATAGATAGATAGATAGATAGATTGATAGATAGATAGATAGATAGATAGATAGATAGATAGATAGATAGATAGATAGATAGATAGATAGATAGATTAATCAAAGAAAAAAAAGAGCCTTGATATCTACATTTTATTGTGATAAATAAATAAAAGCATTGATATCTACTATATTTCTAATGTGATTAATAAAAGATAGATAGATAGATAGTAAATGACAGGTAAATTAGGCCTCTTGCCCAGTCATGTACTTAATTTAGTTATTTATGTTTGTTTGATAGATTTATTTTATTTGTTTACATTATCATGTTTTAATGTAAATTGCTACAGGAAAAAGGCAGAACGCAGCAAAAAGTTCTACACAGACCTGATGGCCAAGGAGCACATTCCCACTATGATTAACCCCAAACCCTGCGGACACCTCTGCTGCTGCATCATCAATGGCTGCGAGCAGGTCAGTGTCACCCTGAGGCTCATGGGAGTTTCACATGTCACATGCATTATAACCTCTCCAGTCACTCCACCCAATGTGTTTTGAATAGTTGCAGGTATCTAGATCTCGCATTAGCACATGAACCACAACTTCACATTCAAATGTAAATCATGAATGCATAACCTTTCCCCATTAGACACACAGTCAGGATGTCACAACCGCTGTCTTGCTGCCTGTAATTCCGCTTCATTGTATTTACAGTCATATTAGTCAGGATGATGTACTGTGAGACATGTTCAACATCAGCGCAGGTATATTCAGCAGCTCCCGAGTGTCCTCATTAGATAAGGAGACTTCCAGTTTATGACAAGAGCCATTTTTCCGTAGCACACATCCCCCCCCTTCTGGACGATGGCTGTAATGCCTCTCTAGCAAGTTACAGGGAGGACATTTTTCCTTCAAAGCACCTTTCCTTTTGCGGAAAATGCAATGTCAGTTGATCAAACAGGCCAGAAAATCACATTGCATTGAGAATGGGACCTGTGCCATATCTAGAGACCAGAATATCATATCATATATTTTTATTTCATGGTGTCTTCGTGACAAAAAGTATTTTATGTAATAAAAATGTGTAATGTTAATCCATCCCTGCAGGAAGAGGCTGTCAACTACTACACTAACCTTGAGGCCAAACTAAAGGAAGAATACAGAAAAGAACGTGAGAAAGTCAACAATAAACCTCTGGGAATGGCTTTTATTACCTTCCAGAATGAAGCCATGACAGCCCTGTAAGTCTAATAGACATTTTGGTATCTGTGTGTGTTGACACTAACCAAAGTACTGAAAATTATCATGGTAGTACAATTGTATTCTTTGAGGTACCATAATATCTTCTTTTTTTTTTCATTTCCCAGCATCCTTAAAGATTTTAATGCGTGTCAGTGTCATGGCTGCCACTGTCGACGAGAGCCGAGGTCCTCCCCCTTCAGCAACGGGCTCAACACATTCAACTGGACGGTCACATATGCTCCAAATCCACAGAATGTTTACTGGTAACATCCTCATCTTAAATCTCATGAATTTATTATGATTGTAGTTTCACAGTGCTAGACAGGATCCACTTTGGTCAGTTTCTTCCTGTGTTAATGGGCAGTTCTTGGCCAGAATAAACCATACAGGTTTTTTTTTTACATGCAGGTAAATCTGAAATCGATAATACCACAATATTTCATTGTGGACTGGAAGTTGCATAATGCATATAATTATTCATTTTATTATTACGGATATGATATTGACGTAGGGCTTGCCATTTTAAAATGCAATATGTAACTAGGCTATTTTTGGAGAGTGTTAAGCACTTTTCACAATACACATTGTTTCAAAGCAGCTTTACAAATATGATGTTAATGTTTATAATATTTTAATATCTTCATGCCGTATAGTCACATTTAGCAGATTAGAGCTGGGTAACTATATACATTTTTACAGTTTACATTTTGCGACAATACAAGCAATCAAGCAGTTGAGATATGCTGTATGTATTTGGACATACTTGTATATCCAATTTTATAAAAAAAGAGCTGGCCAAAGATATAATTACATTTTGCAACGAAATAAAAAAAATCAAGGCAACTGAGAAATGCTATATAGTATACATCACTTTTTGGGAGTGTATGTAGTATGTATGTGAGAAAAAAGTTAATGAATAAAAAGTAATATATTACACTTTTTATTTGGAGCTTTACTAGAATAGTTTACATTTTTGCAACAGTCACGCAGCCGAGATTTGCGAGAGAAAAAAAAAAAATATATATAGCAGAGATTTGCGAATATATATATATATATCTCAGCTGTATATATATAGTATATATATATATATATATATATATATATATATATATTAGTGCTGTCAAACGATTAAAATATTTAATCGCGATTAATCGCATTAATGTCATAGTTAACTCGCGATTAATCGCATTTAATCGCACATTTTTATCTATTCTAAATGTCTCTTGATTTCTTTTTGTCCCATTATTTTTTCTCATTTTAATGCTCTTATCAACATGGAAAAGTGGATCGGCTTGCTTTGTGCAAATGTTTTTTATTGAAAACAATATTGGCATATATACTGTTCAATTTCACACTAAAACATTCTCAATTGGAGCAAATAATCTCTCACACAATGTAACACTGTCCATCAATAAAAGGGTGAAAGAAATACTGACGAGGTCCTGATATTGACGAGGGGGCGGAGAATTCGCATCAGCTGTGTGTGTGTGTGTGTGCTTGGCCATCATCAAGTGGTATTTCAGACTGGACGTGCTGCGATGATGATAGCTCAGTTCACAACGACAAAACACACAGATCACTTTGGTCTTGTCAATGGAACCATTTGGCAACTTTTTAAAAGTAAACTTTCAATTCAGAATCTTATTGGCATCCATTTCGGCGTCTCGCGCTCGTCATCCACTCAAAACTGGACGTTTTGAACGTTCCTATAACATTCAGAAATAACGTTTTTATAACTTAAATATAACTTAATTCTTATAACCTAAAATTGTTAGCTGGGGAAGAGGAGAGATTCGCGATTGCACTGACTGAACACGTTTCAAGTGCAGGGATATTCTCTGAGCGAGCCCAGAGAAAATTCTTACAAGAGCAGCGTGTATCTGAGAGCGCGCGACTCGAGCAGAGAGATTCGCACTCGCGCATCCGGCTCGCAAGCCCAAACAAGTGTGTGCGGCGTGCTTGTTGTTTTGTTTCCGGTCTAGCTAGATCCGCTTGCGCTTTCAAAACGTCCTCGTGCGGCGCAAGCCATTGAAATGAATGGGTTTCATAGCGCAGCGCCGCGCATGCCGCGTCCTGGTGCAAAAGCAAGTGAAAAAAAACTAAAAAGTTTGCTAGGCCAAAAAGACCGTTAATCGCGCGATAAAAAAATTAACGCCGTTAAAATGGGTTTGCGTTAACGCCGTTAATAACGCGTTTAACTGACAGCCCTAATATATATATATACGTATATAGCAATGTTATATACATTGCTGGGTGATAATATAGTTTACATTTTTCGACAATATCAAGTAGGCCAGATTTGCTATATAGAAAATGCTGCTTAATGTAAGTGTACTGTATGTATCAAGGTAAGGTTGGATATACTTACAGTAGTTGTTTAAATTGTTATATATCTTGTATGTACTTTGTTCTCCACAGGGAGCATTTGTCCACTGGTGGCCTCAACTGGTGGCTCCGCTGCCTTGTCATCAACTGCTTTCTCTTCATCTTGCTCTTCTTCCTCACTACCCCTGCCATCATCATCTCCACCATGGACAAGTTCAATGTCACCAAACCCGTGGAGTACCTAAATGTAAGGAGACTGTTAAACATCATGCACATCACAATGCAGTGTGACTATGGGGGTCATGATTCTGTCACTCATCACCTCCCTACTTTCCCTCTGTGTCTGTTCCTCCAGAACCCCATCATCACTCAGTTCTTCCCCACCCTGCTGTTGTGGTGCTTCTCGGCCCTTCTCCCCACTATCGTCTACTACTCTGCCTTCTTTGAGGCCCACTGGACACGGTACAATAACAAACCCTGTATATCAATGTCTTTTTTTAATGCTTTCATCATTTATAGATGCTAAGCTAAATATTCTGGTGGACTCAGAGAGTATGTGACCTTTGCTCTTCAGATCTGGAGAGAACAGAACCACCATGCACAAATGCTACACCTTCCTCATATTTATGGTTCTGCTGCTGCCATCTCTGGGCCTGAGCAGGTATTTTATCATAACTACAGATGTTATGATGAAAAAATACAGTTATCCCATCTTTTCTGCATACATTTTTATATATCTTTAAAGAACACTGACTGTGTCACAATGTTTCACAATAGCTACTGCATTCAAACAATTTAATGGTTCATTTATTCTTAAAACGGGGTTAAAATTGTTTATTAGGCAACATTATCCTGAATAAACAACCTTTTGACATTGTTGATGTATGCAAGTGTGCTAATGTATTATGATGTATATTTCAATTTGAAATTATAGTAATTTGTATATTTTGAAAATTATTTTGTGATAAATAAATTTTAAAAAATCTAAACCGTTTTATCCAGGTAATTTTGGACTGACCGGTTTCTCATTTGCATTAAACATTTCATATGATCTTTTCCTAAATGCAGTTTGGATGTTTTCTTCCGCTGGCTCTTTGACAAGACATTTCTTGACCAGGCAAAAGTCCGGTTCGAGTAAGGATTTGCAGTTCTAACATCCTGTTTTGATTAAAGGATTTACAAAACATTTGTTTATGCACATACATTTTAAGATTTTAGTTTTTATGGCTTGATTTCTTTTCCTTTAGGTGTGTCTTCCTTCCAGATAACGGAGCTTTCTTTGTGAACTATGTTATCGCGTCTGCTTTCATCGGTAACGCCATGGACCTGTTACGCATTCCTTATTTTCTCATGTACATGATCCGACTCTGTCTGGCACGTTCAGCAGCCGAGAGGCGCAACGTGAAGAAGGTCTGTGTAGTTTGCAAGTATAAAGGATATGCTCGTCTCAGCCTTACTATTATAATCATATAAACATGATTACTCAATATATCTCATCTATTAATGTATTTGTTCAATCCTTTGTTTTCTGAATTCCTCTCATTATGCTCAATAACTCATATCCTAATGTTGTGATTCACGTGTGGTTGTGTTTTGTTACAGCATCAAGCTTATGAGTTCCAGTTTGGAGCTGCTTATGCCTGGATGATGAACGTCTTCACTGTGGTCATGACCTACAGCATCACCTGTCCAATTATTGTACCATTTGGTGAGTGACGCATTACTCACTGAAGAAGAATTCCTGCATTGTGGTTGTGGTTTTTCCACAGGCAAACACCCCTCACATCATCTTCAAACAGAGTAAAAACTTTAATTTTGTCTGCAGGCCTGATGTATATGCTACTGAAGCACCTGGTGGACAGGTATAACATGTATTATGCCTACCTGCCCTCCAAACTGGATAAGAAAATACACTCTGGAGCTGTCAACCAAGTGGTGGCAGCACCCATCCTCTGCCTCTTCTGGCTGCTCTTCTTCTCTACTGTCCGTACAAGTAAGACACCGCCACACAGTGGCTCTGTTCTAAACACTAATATGCTGCCTTCCTACTAGGGCTGGATGATTAATCGAAAAATAATCGAAACCGAAATTCAGAGCCTATAACCGACGTAATTTTACCATGTCGGTTATTTCGGTTTTTGAATCCTATTAATATTTCCACCCACTGCGTGTTAATGTACTTTCCCCTTAAAACATATTACCGCGTGTGTAGTCACGTGACTCCGCACCGTCCAGTCAGTCTGCGAAATTGAAGCAACATGAGCTCCTTTCACACAGCGCGTTGATCCCGGGAGGGAAATTGTCGGGAAATTTCCTTCTGAGTGAACGCAAACACGAGCCGGGACTGATGTTGGGGACCTAGTAACATTGCCGTGTTCAGTCCCGAAACGCGCGCTGTGTGAACAAAAGCTGTAATCAATGCCGTGTCGTCGTAATGATGACGCTGAAGCCGGGATCGTTCGCCAGCGTTTATGATCGAATCAGAGAAAAAAATGCACAAGCGTGGTTTCTCGAGAGAGAAATCGCAGCTCATAAGCAAACTGTAGACGCTGCTGAGACATTACATGTGCATTGCTCAAAAAGAGAGAGAGACTGACAAACGCCCAGCAAGTGCCCCCACAAAGCAGGTGTCTAACACTACAAATGCTATACGATATGAAAATGATTTGTTTTTTAGTTATATTTTACTTTTAAGATGGCAATATTTACAATAATTTATTTTGTTTACAAAAATAACTTTAAAAGTTCTTTATTTTCTACATTTTTAGGAAACTTTATTTTTACATTAAAACTTAAATTACGTTTTTTATAAGACGTTTTTTGACATTGTATGCTTTGTTTAATTCAAATGTTTGAAATATTTAATAAATAAGCATTAATAGCTATCTGTGTGTTTCCTTATTTTAGAATCACAAAGATAGGATTATGCTCTCTTTCATTAGAAAAAATAACCGTAAACATATTTACAGTAAAAGCCTTGCCAGTGACATGAGAATTTTTTTTAAATAATCGTTCAATAATCGTAATCGAGGTGACTTGTTCGATTAATCGCGATTATGATTTTAGCCAAAATCTTCCAGCCCTACTTCCTACACAGCCTTTTTAGGTGTCAAAAGTCCTATTAGGACAGTAGTTGTTTCCCATGGGGACGTCTGTAAAAAATACATTTGCATGGCACCTCAGTGATTCTCAAGTTCTCAAGAACCTCAAGTTCTGTGATTCTACAATAGTCCAATCATTTTATGAAAAAAGGTTGAACAAATTGCAACAGAAGCAAACTCAACTGATTTTGTATCCTCAATATGTTCTGAGTAAGGGAAAAAAAACCCCGAAGAATCCCATTAGGGGAAAGTTTAGAAAAAGACCCAAATATAGCCTATTCATACGCCTATTCATTATTTTTCTCACGTGAATAGGGTAACAATTTTAACATTTAGATATCACCATGAAAATAACTGAGTTGATTACTTACATCACGACAAACAAAAAATGTATTACAAGTTTTTTTTTATTGTTTGTTAAAGCTACACTGTGTAACTTTTTAAGTTTATTCTTAGCTAAAAACACTTCGTTTTTTCAAAAATATATGTGCTCATTAATGTATATTTACTTCGTTCAAGTAATAAAGTATTCTCGTGAGTGTATAATATGCCATTGAAAATACATACGGGTAAGGGGTTCTAATGTCGGCTGCCATGTTGCCCCTCCATCTTGAAAGTACATTAGCCAAAGAGGGACATCAAGCTTCGCCTTTCGCGTTTTAACACTCGATGGCACCGTGTCGAGGAGGTCGAACTGGAAGCCATGTTAATCTTGGACTACATTGGCCACCGTAGGAGTTCAAACGAAATCGGAATTGAGAGGAACAGAAACTAATATTCACTGGATGGTCATATACCTTTTCACCGCTAGATGGGGGTAAAAATCACACAGTGTAGCTTTAACATAGACAAACGGTATGTGCTAATTTGCATAAATACCCAAACAGGTATTTTGTTTTAGGTTTGAATTAGTTTTGAATCAGAATCAAAAAACTATAGTAATACTATAATTGCACCTAAGGGAACATAATAAAACAAAACAAAAAACCATGTCATGACCCCTTTAATAAAAACTGTTGTTAATAAATTAATAAAATGTATGTGTAATAAATTCTGTTGAATCAAATATTAAACTTTCTCAGTAAAATTTGTCTAATTAGATTTTAAAAAAGCCCTAATTTATCTATATAATTAATTCATTTAAGGTATATAATATATATATATATATACTCACAGTATTGGAGTGGTGAATGTAATATTATTCTTGTAAAGTTTCCAGCATTTCAGTAATAAAAGTGTCCTGTTTAAAATCTGTGCACATTACCACAAAGTGCAACAGTTACCATATGGTGCATTTGAGTGGTCAAAAAAGATTACTGTTGAAATAGGCTTTAGAAACTATACTCAAGATTACCTGCCCAAAGATTATTGTCATGTCTCTAACATGTTTTTTCTACCCTGCTTTCTTCTCTCTTGTTTTTTAAATTTGAAAGGTTTTAGCGCTCCAACATCAATGTTTACTTTTGTGGTTCTGATCATCACCATCATCATTTGCCTCTGCCATGTCGTCTTCGGCCATTTCAAATACCTCAGTGCGCACAATTATAAGGTCAGAAACCACTTTATCTAATTTTTCAGTTTTCATACACAGTCTAGCCTAGAACTTTCTCTAATCAGCAAAGTGATCTTCCTGTATTCACAACAGGTTGACATGGACGGTGTGGACAATGGACGACCACCAGGTTCATCCCCACCTGTCAAGTCTGTGGTAAGTTTTCATAATCATGACAGCTGTGTCTGTGTCACATCATATTGAGCAAGAAAGAATTTTGGCATCCCTAGTTTTTAGCAGGGCTGGGTGAAAAAAATTATTGATTTTAATCGATTCTCATTTTGATGAACCACTATCGATTCTTAAATCCCAGGAATCAATTATTTTAGTCTATGCTGTTTTCAGTTGATGAATGAACAAAACTTTGTAGCATCTCCCATCCAATAAATCGCAAAAGGCTTTGTGCTTTGTTAGTTTTGATATAAAAGAAAGTCTCAGCTTTCAAATTCTGTATTTTTTATTTATTTATTTTTTACAAAATTCAAACAATAAACATTGCTTTGGCACACTTTAATGTGGTGTGACAAAATACCGTAGACGCCTCAATTCGAGCGGCACTTGAACTGATCATCTCTCCTGCTTTACTGCTAGTTAAAGCTCAAAATAAGCATGAATGAACATCTGAAGTAAGGTATGTTGAAAGATACAGTACAACTTACAGGAATTCGTATCATGTTTCGTGTAATCGCTCAATCTGTTCAACCGCGGAAAGACTTCAATAAAACAGCTTGTATACAATGTCACGTGATGTTATATTTATTTACCTCAGAAAAGTCAGCTGGAACAATTTGCTTTAGAGAGGTGTCTTTTGTTAATATATGCACTATATTACATATTCATTATATTTTTACTTAACATGTTTTTCAATATTTAATGTATGTTTGAATAAATTGAAACAAGTTTAAATTTATAAAATGTTATATTTCAAAAAACTAACTAGAGTAGAAACAACGTAATTATGTCATTAAAAAGTTATTATTATAAATGTATTATTATAAAAACATCTTTGCGTAATTATAATGTTTGCATACAAATCACTTACATTAACATTAATGTTATAAATGTACAAATTGACAGGGTTCCGTTCGGTTTACAGCATTAGTTGAGAATTCAGAATTGATCAGATCATCAGAATTGAATCGAAAACTTGTGAATCGAAATCGAATCAAATTATGAAATTTGTGTCAATACACAGCCCTAGTTTTTAGTGTCAACGGTAGTTATGTAGTAGTTATTCATATGGCATTGATCTATTGCTATATTGTCAGCTCTGATTATTTTCTCAGCTTTACAGTACATCTTCACATTCTTTCTATTATCAGCAGACGTACGTCGCTCAAGTCTTACAGGACGAGAAGAGCACTGGCGAGGACGAGGGCCAGGCGTCCTCGCAGGATGAGGAAGTGGTGACCGAGGGGGATTTCCAGTCCGGAGAGGACAGCCTTATTGAGAACGAGGTGCATCAGTGACCCATGCCAGGGCCACACCATGTACTGAACTTAAGAGAAACTAGCAGGAGATCCACTACACCTCACTACACTTACTTGTGTGTGTGTGAGCGTGTGTGTGTGTGAATCCATCACAGCTGACAGCTAAAACACTCCTTTATTATTAAGGCTTGGAGACAGGATGGCCAATTGTCAAGAATCTGAAGTGGCTTGTGATTGTACTCCACCTATAAGTAACTGGTTCATCGTAGTTTCATAATTCTTCTTTGCATTGTTTGCCCTGTCCGTACAGCATTTGGTCAGTACCAATCTTGCCCTTGCAAGCGCATGTTTAGTAAATAATACCAAAAATAGTAATGATCACTAATTTGCCATTCAAATTTTAATTCACCTATGATATGATGAATTGAAACCGCTATAGTGCTATCTCAGGTGGGCAGTAAAATTGTATATCAGGGCGGATTTCACAAAAACGCATACAGGTCAAATTTTACCCCCAAATCTTTTGCATAGGGAAAAATCTGAATATTTCATTGGTTACATAAGATAATGGTCAATTAATACAGTTTGGCAACTGTTAAAAAAAAAATATATATGCCATGTTTACCATCTAAGGCCCAAAACATTTCAGTGATGGTGGATTTGATCATTTATCAAGTATTGTGTGAAATCACATATCTTCGAAAAGCTTGTTGAATAAACATCAATCAGAATGACAGACTGTTGAGTTGACGTTTTGAGTTTGGCAAGGGAACCAAATATTATTTTCTTGGCCCTGCTGAAATGGCACTATAGCACAATATATTTAAGACATGCAGATTAATTCACGCAACCTTCCATTCTTCTCTACCAAAGTGAATGTATTTAACATAAAGGCCATTACTAGTGGAAAACTCACACCAGCCTGCTGAATTAACGGATTGTGAGGAAAACAGCCACCGAATACTAATTGTCTCAACTGGAAAAGCCACTTTCAGACTTACAGACTCAAAGGCAATTCGCCATCCCTGTAACCATTCAAGGTCAAAGTCAAACGCATCTCCCACCCTCTTCTGCGCATCCAATGATTCAAGAGTTTAAATGTAAACCTTTGCATTACTAATCCATACTTGCGCTATGCGTGATATGACACTACTTTCTGAATCAGGCATCAAATGGACCAACTTTGTGTTGCTCTACTGTGGAATGTTCTGTCAATAACTGATACTGTAGCAAATTGAACTTAAACGCACAGCAGATTCCCTATGTGGACCTTAAGGTGGAATTTTTCTTTTTATTATGCATGGGTATGAAATGATGGTTTCATCAGATTTTTTTTTTTTATTATTGGCGCTAACAAATGATAATGTAGACATTTACCATTAAACATATTTTACTACTTATAAATTACTGTAAAAAAAAAAAAGTGCATTGAAACATGCCCAGAATCCCTGAACACCCTAAAAATTGGGTAATGATGATGGCTAAATCTCATTGGGTCATATAAACATATGTGTCTTTAATATGGCCTACTTTGTTGCTATTGTGGTGTGTTCCTTTGCATTTTTACAAGAGAACTGGAAATAACAGAATCCATGCTATGGTTCTTCTTATCTGTGTGCATTTACAAGCTGTTCACTGACACTTGCAGTTCTGAGATCATTTGACTGGGTTTATGCATCATTTAGTGGTTGAAGTCTGAAAAAAAGAATACAAAAACTAGTACAATGACCACTATTTATTGACCACTATTAAAACTTTTAGTTTTTTTGACAACTTCACTCTTTATATCTAGTCGTCGCCATGTTCAGACATTTTTGCTACTTTGTCCATTGTATACATATTGCATTTTTGCTCTCTGTGCATTGTTGAAATGCAAGTCAGAACTGGAAACTAAATATTTATAAGAAAGTTATTGGAGCAGACAAAGGCTGTGCCCGAGTACTTGCTTTAACATCATTTTATTTTCTCTGTCCAGCCCCTAATTTGTTCATCTTTCCTGCTAGTGGACCTAAATAGTTCTCATTGTGTCATTTGTTTACACGAATAGCAATGCAGTGTTTAAACTGTCATTTTCTGCAACAAATGTTGACTTGAAACAGTCGTCGGGTGTACAGTATGTAAGCTTGTGAATTAGAACACTAGGAAGCTAA
The DNA here is from genome assembly GCA_031834385.1 of Semotilus atromaculatus. NCBI lineage: Eukaryota > Metazoa > Chordata > Actinopteri > Cypriniformes > Leuciscidae > Semotilus > Semotilus atromaculatus. Next base: position 34,973,533 of record JAULUF010000025.1, read on the forward strand.
TCAGTGATATTTTTTGTTAATTTATGTATATCACTCTAATCTATCCATCACTGAGGAGCTTTGTAACTTTTAAATGCAAATAACACTGTAGGCTATGCACTTCGTGTGAAATATGTAACATTATCATGGTGTATGTAACAATTTCAAGCCATTTTTTTTTTTTTGATCTTGTTTGGACAACGAGTAACTGCGGTGCTTTGTACGTCTGACGCTCTTGCTGCTTAGATACTGTAGGTGATGTCCGTATGACTGCATCCTGGATCTGTTTAAGGAAAATCACTGTTCTGAAGCATGATGCAGTGGCAATAATTTATTTATGCATCTTTATGACTTTTCCTGTTTGTTACAGATGTTGTCCACAGTATTTATTTCATTTGTCTATTATTTTTCCATCTTTTGAATTAACTGGCTGTTGAACTGGAATGAAGAGGTTAAATCGGTGTAATATTTTTGTAAATAGAAGCATTGCGCTGCTCTTGGAACACTAAACTGTATTTACATTTGTACAGCTTAGACAGCAAAACCATGTACAGTCGACCATGAATTGTTTGCTTTTGTTCATTCAGATTTCCCTTAAGATCATACTATGCTTGCGATTGCTGTTTTTAATAGTTTTGTATCTCAACCTCCCCTCAAATGATCTTTTGTACAGTGTCATCTTCAATCTCTTACATGTCTTTGAACAATAAAATAGACATTTACTGACAAAACCATATCAAGTGTGAAGAAATTCATTATTACTTTATTACTTTGTGGACCCATGTCATTTATAAATTAAAATTATACAAAGAAATGTACTAATTGTTTCATTTTCCTGACTACTTATTTAAAAACAGTTAAGTTTAAGCAAGCGGTGTAGTTTAGATTACAGTGAACAGTATAATTATTTATATTGATATATCCGAATTGAGTTAGTATTTTGTGCTTATACAAAAATGAAAAGGTATGTTTTTGAGCAGTTCCATTTTCTTTGACCAAATGTGTTTAATTACTGAATCTTTTTGTTGTTGATGAACACTAATGACTTTAACTACTGAGTGAATTAACTTAAAACAAACAATTGTAGACCCTTTAAATAACTTAATATGGTTTTAAAGTGCTCTTTACATCCTATGAGGAGTCATGATATCATTTTATGGCAGCTTTCTTCCCTCTGCCACGAAACAGTGAGTACAATCTTTGACCTCTCATGGTCTTATGGTGGAGTCTTGTGATGTGTCTCCAGACAAGGGAAAACAGGAACAGAGAGTCATAAGCTCTCATGTTTTCTCTGATGTTTGATTCACTAACGAATATTTCATCTGAACCGATTCTTTTCAATTGTAAAGTCGAATCATTTGACATCGGCTAAATGTATTACAGTGTTTAACGTTACCAACAATAATATTGAAGGGACAAAGAGATAGAGGTCAAGTATATTAGACTCAATAGAATTGTTATTTTTATATTTAATATAGCTAACGTTATAGTAACGTTAATGAACTCGCCGTTCTGAATTCAAATTGTCAGTATAAAGCTGATACCATATTAACAGCACTATAGTCATGTTATTTTAAAATTCGCATTAACTATATAACCTGAATCTTCTTATGACAATACTCTCACAGAATATTTTCATGTGTTTTAATTTTAAAAGTTATTGAAGTAATTCGTCGTGAGGGAAAAGCCTCTTACCTCAGACGCTCACAAAGGCGGGGATGCGCGCGCTCTCTCAGTTCAACGGCTTTTGCGCGTGGCCGCGTGCCCATGTCTAATGTTTACAAAATTTAAATGAAATTAATATTCACAGTGTACTTTAGTGACTTGCTTGGCAGTTGAAAATAATTATGTTTGCCAACTGCGCTAGTATCAAAATATATTTTAAATGTGTTGAGGTAATTTAGATGTGTATCTTCATAACCTAATAGTGACAACATACCAAATAAACAGCAATTTTACAACAGAAATAAACCGTAACAAAATAAATCCCGACTGAGGGCTTTTCTGAGGACACTTCTGTGCGATGACGAATCAGTTCACCGAAAAGAACCGGTTCTCTTCAATGAATCGAACTCTCTTCTGAGCATTAGTTTCCTGTAATTCATTTTCTCAGGCTCTAGGGGTGTAGTTAAGGGTTGTGGAAGGTTATGGAGGCTGTAAGACGTGGAGAACTCCACTATGCCTTTCGCTGTGTGTTCAAGGAGGATATTGTGTCTTCCTTTTGTATTTTAGGGTGTTTACACGTGATGCAGCTTGAATGTGCGTTAAGAGGTTTGATCGGAAGGGCTGAATAACAGAAGCAAGCATGGACGGAGCTTGGGGTGTTATTCTCATATCTCTGGCAATGTTCGTGGGATGTTTCGTGCTCGGGATAATTCCACTGTTGATCAATTTATCAGAGGTAAGATGATTCACACTCAACAAGTGTTGTTTACTACTGTAAAGCAGAACATAACGGGATACATAACGTTACAGACGATAAAGCAATAGGCTATATCAAATGCAGATAAAAGCAAAGTTTTAAATACACTATATCATGTACATTGTTGCATGCATTATAAATGAAGTTAAGCTGCTTGTACTTTAATCTGTGGATTTGCGTTCAGTCACGTAACGTTATCGCTGGTTTTTCTGCACGTGATATTTGGATCTAAAAAATCTCTCGGTGCTGTAGTAAACAGAGTTCAACTTTATATATTTTGAGTTGAATGTCATCGTACAAAAAACGTACTGTGGTAACGTTATATGTCTAAAACATTGCAATACTCTGGTACTTTTGGTGTCATGTAATGGTGTAATGACACCATATACACCATACATAATGGTGTCATACTATAAACCTTGTAAGCCCATGACTATTAACAGCTAATGCAGTAACTGTCTATTTTGACATTGAAATGAATGTTTAAAGTTATTTTAAGACATTTTCTCCACCCTTACAGCACAAGCTGCAGTTGATTACTGTGTTGGGGGCGGGGCTTCTATGTGGCACTGCCCTGTCAATCATCATCCCAGAGGGGGTGGAGTTAGTGCAGGAGTCATGGAAAGGTAACATCTTCCTCTGTTTTATTCATTCACTTCTCTATCAGGGAATGGATATACAGAGTCATGCACACTCTTTGTCTTTGTTTACTTTTATGCAAAGTCATTTAAATGGTAACCCCATATTCAGCAAGACATGATCAATTATGTTTGCGAATACATGTTTTCTCCTCCTCCTCCACATAGACTGGTATTGCTCCACTATGGAATGGAATCAAAATATATCTGGATCAAATTCAACACTTCATCTAGTCGAAAAAAAAGGTCTGCGTCCTCATTTCTTCATAGGAGTCTCTCTCGTCTTGGGCTTTACGCTCATGTTTGTGGTGGATCAGATTGCCAACTACTGCTCCATGAACGGTACCTCAATCATAAACTTATCATCATAAACACAGTTCTATAATTATACACTCACTTCTTCCAAACATAGAATTTAAATGTGTAGTGTAGGTTCCCTTATATTGTTTTTAATCATTTTTTAAACGGTATACATCAAAATATTTCAAACTGTAGAATGATGTATTGTTTAATTCAGTAAGTTATCATGTCAGATTTTAAACATTATTTTGTATTTTTAATCCAACTTTGTAAAAAATAAAAAAAATCCTAACTTTTGGGGTGACTCGAAAAAAGTTGAGAAATATCTAGGCCATATTTCACCTCAAAATCAAAACAGAATTATAAGAAATTGCACCTGTTTTTTAGAGCTGATTAAAGGGTTAGTTCACCCAAAAATGAAATCCTGTCATTAATTACTCTTCAGAACTCAAATGAAGATCTTTTTTGATGTAATTTGAGAGATTTCTGTTCCTCCATTGACAGCCACGCAACTACCACTCTGACGCTTCAAAGAGATCGTAAAAATAAAACAATGCTCTCAGATTTCATCAAAAAGATCTTCATTTGTGTTCTGAAGATGAAAAATTAATTTTTGGGTGAATTATCCCTTTAAGAACTTTTGTATGTGCATCAAGCACAAGTCTTGTATTCACACAAGTCTTCAGTTCTCAGTAGTTCAGTGTAATGTGTCAAATTGAATTCTAAGTATATTATTGAAAATATAAAGCACAACTGCAAGCATGAGTCATGAATTTAATTTATTCCACTGGGCCGCACACAGACACAATGAGGTCTGCGGAAAGACAACCCGGTGTGAAATGCTGTCAAATGCTCTCTTGAGGACATTTCTGTTTGTCTTGTTTCCCAGAACCCCGAGTGCGCATGCACAGTGGCAACAGTGTTACTGCCACCCTGGGTCTGCTTATTCACGCCGCAGGTAACAAGGGCCTCAATGCCACTATTGTGTTCACACATTGCCCAGATGAAACAGATTACATTACAGTGAATCATGCCAGTATTGCTTGTCCTGAGGATGACTATTCAAGTCAGTGAACAATGGGTCTCTAAATAATCTTCTGTTGTGTGTTTATCACAGCATCTGTCCTATAATTAACAAAAAGGGGCACAATCTAGGGACTAAAAACAGACTGAACTCATTGTCTGGTTTGGTTTTCATGGCTAGTGTTGCATTTCTGTTTTCACACAAAGTGAATAATGATGCCTCAGTTCGTTTGGTTGCAGTGTTTTGTCAGGTGTGAAGAGATGCACACAGCTTGTGAGGAACTTATCTGCATGACATTCACATTGTTTCTCTCTCTTCAGTCGATGGTGTCGCTCTGGGTGCAGCGGCCGCCTCATCGCAGGTGTCCGTGCAGGTTGTCGTGTTTTTTGCTGTCATTTTGCACAAGGTGAGACTTCACTGGTATCAGTCTTTAATAACACTGCTGAGTCACGTGACCCTAGTAACACCAAGATCATGGGTTCGATTCCCAGCATGAACTGATCAAATCTATTCCTTAAATTCAATGATAGTCGCTTTGGATAAAAGTGCCAAATGCATAAATGCAAATGTAAAAGTATTGACATATCCACAAAATATTGAATGTAAGAAAAACAAATTATATAATAGTCTTTAATATGGAAAAAACTAGGGGGAAAAAACAATGCGTTCAAATGAACATAATGATATAGTTTAGCCAATGTCTTATGAGTAAGAGTGCTGTCTTTTCCCAAATATCTGCATGATTGCAAATGTAATATGAATATAGCCTTACATTTTAGACACAATAGTGTCTGTTTTTGCTCAGTTTTGCCAATGAAAATAATTCCAAATAAAGCCACAGCAGAGCTGTTGTGTAACACACAGTGGTGTTTCATCACTTAATAAATCTGCGTAGTCAGACCTTTAGACTTCAGTCTGGACTCTATCGCAGCTTTCATTGGCCAAGGACCACCCAGAGGCCGTTTGACTGACATGTAAAGGGTTTAGGGCTTGAAAATGTAACGTTGTGCCTACGATAACAGACCGGTGTGTAAAACTCTTGGATGTATTTAAACCGCAAACTTTACTTGCATTAGAAATCCAGCGTTTATCTGAGACTGACTGCCGGTTTTAGTTTCATATTTAGAGTATCATTTCATTTTTTCATTCATATTCATGCCACCTCTGAGTTAAACAGTCTGTAAATGCCACTTGAAACACGCCTTTTTGAAGAAGAAAAAAAATCGTTTGTAGCTCTAAAAATTTATGTATGATAAATTCTATGTTGAATTAAACTATTTCTTTCTGAAGCTACTTTCATAATGTCTTATCAATGCTTTACTTATCTAGCACAGTAATGACTTTAAATGATTTTTGGGGGGGGTAATTTGCGATTAATCCGATTAATTAATCGGCACATCGTGTAATTAATTAGATTTTGTTTAAATGGTCACTTGACAGCCCTAATAATAATACCATCTAATGTAATTTAATCATAAAAAAACCTTGTCCACTGCCATGCATTTGTTTCCAGTTAGTGTACAATTGTCTTGCTTTTTTCAACACAAATTCTCTCTCTTTCTTTAGGCTCCAGCCGCGTTTGGTCTTGTGTCTTTCCTCATGCACGCAGGTCTGGAGAGGAAGACTATTCAGACACATTTACTGGCATTTTCTGCTGCTGCGCCACTGATGGCCATCAGCACTTACTTCATCCTTACTGCGGTGAGAGACCCTGTTCTCTTCATTCATTCTTCAAAACTCAGGCCTGGTTTTCACCTGATATTAGGATGTGTTTCAGTCGATCGGATCACAAATAGACGAAGGAGACACGTTCCCATTTACACCTGGTGTTTTAATCCGTCGCTTTTGTCCACTTTTTCTGTCCTGGTTTCTTCAAGGGGAGGGTCTATGGGCGGATGAATGTACAGGCTTTTTCAGAACTATTTGATATAATGGACAAAATAAGCTCACGCACGTCGCTTGATGACCGGAGTCGACGGAAAAACACACAGAGAGCATCAGCTTTAGTTTCTGCTGTGAGTGTGTGTTAGAAATCAGGAATGGTGGGAATGTAGGTGGGAATGGGAATTTCATCTTCAAACCAAACTTGGGTCTCCAGCCGACAGTTTAAATCCCCTCTGGCTAGTGCGCTTCCCATAATGTTTACGCATTAGGTCAGTTGGCGGAGCCTAGACGTCTTTTGTGGCTGTTCAAACACATTCGACCGGATTGCTTTCATAGTGTAAACGTTCATGCGGTCGAATGTGTTCGACAAGTTTTGAGTCCAACTACCCCTGGAAGCGGTCGAAAGTGGACAAACTCAAAACATTTTAGACCCTGTTTATGAAGCTGAATTTTTGAAGCTGTTATGTTTGTTTCTAATAAGTAACTAGATGAGAATGTTTGGGGTGCGAGTGTCATGGAGAGAGAATGTATGTTCTGAACATTACAGTAACTAATGTTACATATTTTCCATTTAATTCCTCTGTTGTTATTTATTTTGTACTGATCTAAAATAAGTAATAAATACTTTCTTCTTCTTTTTTTAAAAATCTTTTGCAGTCTAATGGCTCGTCCCAGAGCCGCCTGTGCGCTACAGGCATTGGAATGCTGTTCTCAGCTGGGACTTTCTTGTATGTGGCCACAGTCCATGTTCTGCCTGAAATCAACAGCAGAGGGCAGCAGAGCTCCACTCACCTCTACCATCACGCAGGATCTGGGTCCTATCAGCAGCAGGGCGGTCTGGGGATCACCGAGAGCCTCACTCTCGTCCTGGGGATGGGACTTCCCGTGCTGTTGGCCCTCGGACTGCCAGATGATTAATCTGTAAAAACAATCCAACAGCCAGATATGTGACGTGTAATGATTCATTTGAAAAATGTTTATATTTTTATAAAGATTTGAGAATGCTCTTTTAGGTTTTTTGTCATGATTAGTGTTGTGAAACTTTCCACATGGTCAGTTTTAACAAAACACAAGCCTGTGGGATGCTGGTATTTATGTGCAGTTAGGGTCCGACTCTGGGTCATTTGGCGCCTCCACAATGTCATTTTGAATCAAAGAAAAAAAGATTGATATTTACGTTCTTATATCTAGAATCAACTTTTATTTTGTCTTACAGCTGAAGTAATTTTGTTGCAATAATTAAGTGCAATACACTGCAATACTCTATTTCCAAAGACTTTAAAAATATTGTTGCTTATTTTTTTATTAAACTAAGAATGCCTTATATTAGTATAAACCAATATTTATGTTTAGAATTACAATGCAGTGCAATCTTGAGATGGCACGACAGTCTCTCTGGTACTTGACAATCTATTAAAAGCCATTTAGAGATACTGTTTGTGTGCATTTTTTTGTGTTTTGCCAATCATATGTGTGGATCAAGATTCCTGTCCAAAAACAGTCCTAACCCAGTCCCTAGCCCTAAACTTAACCCTACCCATATCTCACCCTGGTTGTAAGCCTAAACTTTACAGAAACTGTAAAGGATTTCTTGTAGAAACTTGTTCCAGGATCAACAAAGATGACCTTGTTTAAAAGGTCTGTTGCTGATAAATAGCTATAGATACGCCAATAGATGTGCAGCGACTATTGTCAGACTATATTTATCTTAAACCTGCATGATCTTTTTAGTAGCTTAACACAAGAATGCCCTGACTGAATTTGCATTTAACAATAGTGCTGGCCAAGCACAATGTGAAGGTTTCTAACTAGTGCTGTCAAATCGATTAATCGCATCTAACAGAAGTTTGTGTGTCTGTATATGTGACGTGTGTGTGTGTGTCTGTGAGGATATATATATATATATATACACAAATATTATATAAACAAACTTTTACATTAGATGTGATTAATTGATTTGACAGCACTATTCTAACCGAGTTGGTCTCAAATTTGCAGCACAAGTCTAAATAAATAAAAATTGAGAAATATTGTGAAATATTCCAAACCTTTATTGGTTAATAAAGCATTCAGAAATCACATTATTTGTTCAAATAAAAGTCAATAAATAAATAAATTTTCTATATAATAAATACATGGGCTGTCTTTGGTGAAGTCTAAAAGCTTATTAATCGTCTTTTTGACACCGTAAACACCTCATTTGTATGAACATACATACATAAAACTAGTCTATTACTTCTGCTGGATGCTGGATTTACATTTCAAATGTGCCTATCAACTTGATTTGTGTCTATTGTTTGGCTGCATTAATACTATTGTAATTTGATTGTCATCTTTTAGCAGCACTCTTCATCGTTTCAGGCGTCCCATGTGAGCGTTCAGCTCGGCTTCTCGAGCCCTCTGGTCAAATGTGCGCCGGGACGTCTGCTCCCTCACCCTGTCCCGCATGTAGCAGGAGGCGTGAGCCACTCTCCGGCTCCTCTCCATGACCTCGGCCCTCTCTCTCTGCAGCTTCTCCCTGCGCTCGTCCTTTTGCGTCACGGCCTCGTATCTTTGCTCCCACTGTGCTTTCTCCTCCTCCAGGACTCGGTCTTGTAGTCTGCGATGATTCATTTCCTTTTCCTGGTTTTCTCGTCGGACACGTCGAGCTCTGCGACTCCGCTGCTCCTGCGCCTGACGCACGGCGTTCTCCATCCTCATCTGGCACCGTTTCACCAGCGTTTGCTTCTGCTCCACCCAATCCCTGTTCTCCCTCTCCACCCGCTCCTGCACCATCCGCATCTGCTCCTCCTCCTTCATCGCACGCAGTCGCATCTCCTGCACGCGCGCTTCCACAAGCACCTCACGGTTCTCCAAGGAGCGCTGCAGCTTCCGCTCTAGTCCGTTTCTCTTCAGCTCCTTCTCCACAAGCTCCTGCTCCTCGGCCTCCTTTTTTAGGAGGAGGTGCTTGAGAAGCTCCCTCTCATTCTCTTGCTTGATTCTCCTCAGTTCTCTCTTTTCCTGCGTTCGCTTGCTCCTCATCGCATGCTGTTCTTTATCACGTGCTGCCTGCAGCTCCTTCTCTCGCTGCGCCTCCTCAATGCGCTCCTTCTCCTGCCGGAGCCTCTCCTGGTAGCGCTTGCGCTCTTTCGCTTCCCTGTTTGCCGTGTTATGCTTGAACCTGCGTTGAGTTTGTTGCTCCTCTGCAAGTCTTCTCCAGCGCTCCTCCTGTTGAAGCGTCTCTTGTTTGCGTTGCTCCGTAAGAACGGCCTCCTGTTCCTCTCGATGCCTCCTTCGCTCCTCCAAGTCCTCCTGCCAGCGATGGATGTGTCGTAGAAGCTCTTTTCGCTTCTTTTGCTCCAAGCGAGCTCTCCGCGCCTCCTCACGCCTCTTCTCCTCCTCACGATTTTGCTCCTCGAACTTGCTCTGCTGTAAACGAAACTGCTCCTCTTCATGCTTGGCCAGCATCAATCCGGCAATCTTATGATCTTTTTCCGGGATTGTGATGCATAGTTTGCGACTGATCTCCTGCGAGAGGCTTTTTAGTCTGCGCTCCGTCGCAGGAGAACATCTGAGGTCGGCCAGGCTGAAACTGTAGGGGAACTTCTGACCGCATGTGGTTGTAAACCTGTCTGAGATGGTGATCGCAGACTTTGAATGAACACGGTCATCTGTGAACCGTGGATCACTGGGTCTTTTGGCTTTGGAGTCAGTGCTTTGACTCTCAGCTTTTTGTTCTAGAACGGTTTCCAGGGCTGTGAAGGGTTTTACAGATGACTTTCTATTCCAGCCCTCTTGTATGATCCGCTCTCTCTCCTCTCGACACAAGCGCAGTCGTTCTCTTCTTCCTTTCTCGTACTCCTCATATAATACAGTCACTTCCTCCAAAGAGGACTCCGGGTTTTCATCAATAACATCTGTGAGGGATCTGAACAGCAGATCAACAGGTTTCACTTCCAGTCTTGCACAGGATTCAAGTGATCTTGGACTTGTCAGAACATATCTGCTGTCTTTAGCTTCGGGAGAGTTAAAATTATTCAAATCCAAATGCAGGATCGGTGATATTGATCTAATACGCTCCATTATTAACACCTGTGTTTAATATAATGAGTGCATTTGATCGAGAATACAGCTGGTTTACTAATCCGTCATACTAATCCCCCGGTTGACAGACAAAAATAAAACGTGTTTTAATACATTTTTAGCTTACGTTTTTGATTTTTGTAATACTTATTGGCGCCTGAAACTGCTCTTCAAAACCTCGGACGCTTCTCGGATCACCATAGCAGCGCTGTAACGTCACAGGAACAGGCCGTGTTCAAGCTTATGGGAATTACAATTCAAAACACCGCCATCTAGCGACCAGGCGTTTACATTGCTACGACATTCAGCAACAGTACCGGTACTTTTCCAGCAAATACAGTAGCCTACGTTTGTTTGGTTGTAAATTACAAAACAATAGATTAAGTGTTGAAAATGAAGACAAGAGTATTATAGTGGAACATGTTGAAAGTTAATGCAATGAACTAACGTTACACCTGATACCGTCAGATCTTGAGAAATTACTTTAAGTACTAACCTACTAGAACGTATTACTAGAACAAAATATCACCAAATCCGTCCTGTAGCATTTGTTTGCACGACATTTGCGTCGAAGTTTTTTGTCTAATGCAATATTCAAATAACCTCTTCGTATATAAAATTGTCATGAAAGCATTTGCTCGTATCACATCAAACAGAATATCGTGAATAAAGGAGATATCCACCCTTAAATTAGCAAAAACAGCATATTCAGTTAATAAAAAGTAATCTTCATTTATATAGCGCTTTTATATGGATTAGCTCACTGCAAAAACACTATATTTTGGTCTTATTTTCCAGAACAAATCTAAACATTCTTAAATCAAAAACCTTGAGAAGCAAAATGACTTGAGATTTAAAGTCTTGTTTGGTTGCGTCTAGCATTAATGAATAGGCTACTTGGTTTAATTTCCACAGGAATGACGCCATTAATCAAGAAAACGTCCTGAAATTACACACCGTTTCTCCTGAAACCCTCCATTATGACCGATGAGTAAATATTGAGTTTCCGAGTTGCTTCTGGTTCAGCTCACGTACTGAACAGACATCATCGTCAAATTACAAACAGAAATGTATTTATTTCTAACATTTCCATTTTGCCGATTTTTTTGAAAATATCTAATTCAAAAGGCACCAAAGCAAGTTGTGCATTAACCATGTTAGAATGTGTCAGGCTGCATTAAAACATTTAATACAAAAAGCTGTTAAAAAAAAAACAATGGTATATAAATAATAACAAATGTAACAATTTTAGGCCTTCACTCTTTGAAAACATTCAAATCAAATACATGCAGCTGACAAAATGAACAACATTTGAACATATTTTAACATTCAAAATACCACTATAAACTTCATTGGGGCCCTTTAATGTGTGATACAGTACGGTTTCTCTAGAACCACTGCAAAATGTGATTTTCTTACAGTATTTTTGTCTTGTTTTCAAGAATAAATATCTAAACATTCTTAAATCAAGATGCATTTACAAAAAGTCTTGTTTTCTGAAAAATATAATCAAAATAAATTGAGTTCATTAGAAAAATCTAGTAGAAAAATATCTGTCGATGGTATCAGAAAAATAAACGTAATATTTTATGCATAAATTTAATTTTGATGAATTCATTAGAAAACAAGACTTAAAGTCCCCATGGTGAAAATCAAGTTTTTAATGTTTATGTCTGTCTCGCTGTCAACAAACAGATCAACATGCGATCGTCAAGGAGTGGATCTCTGAGCTGTGTGAGTGAGTGGAGGCGGGGTTCAGTTGTATATTCATAGAACCACATATACTAAATGAGGCAAGGTTGTAGAGTTACATTTAAGCTATTTTAAGGCATGAATAATTTTGAAAGGAAAAACGTTTAACTGTCATTTTGGTGAACAAAGATGAGTTTTAAGGGAAAAAATGATTGCCTACAGGGGGACTTTAAAGCTTAAGCAATATCCCTTCTCAAATAAATTCATCTTGATATCCATTTTTAATGGAAAAGTAGGCAAAAATACTAAGCAAGAAAATATTTTTTTGCAGTAAACTACTGCCCTAATAGCTGCAAGTCTCACTAAACAAAACTAAAATAGGGCAATTAAAACTGTTAATACCTACAATAACATTAAAAAAAATAAACCGGTTAACCTGAACAATACATTATTGCTAAATATTGAATTGGCACAATATAAAAGTACACAAAAATGCAGACAGTTTTTGGCTTGATCATGATGATGCTCATGATCCTTGTGTGTATCCAGTCTATCCCAGATGCCATATGCAGTTCTTCAAGCGACACAAGAGCAAATGGATATATGTGGAGTATGAAAACTTTCTCTCTGGCTCTGTGTACAACTAGGGTTAAAGTTCCTCTTCCTCACACTGAGAACTAGATCATGGCCCGGAAGCCGAAGGATAACGCGGCTCCCAGTGCCAAGCCGAGAGAGAGGAAAAATGCCATGATGGCTCCTGCAGTTTCCGCTTCATGCTGGGAGACTTTCCTGTGGGACAAACACAAAACATTAGAAGACATGAAGAACTATGACTAAACTGTTGGATGAACATCATCAGGACAATGTTCAGTGTGTACAGAAAAGATGGAACTAATGAAACTTCTGTCATGGGCTGATGATGATGATGATGAGGCATGGAGGATCTCTTAAATGCAGCGTGTTGATTTAAGTTTATTACCAAAAAAAAAGTGCATAATCCAAACATGACGATAATCCAAACAGAAGAAGTTTGGATCACACAAACACCACCAGATAATGACGAGCTGAGAAAACTGAAGAACACCATGATTTTGTAAAGATAGTTATTTTTCTAGCAGACCAACATAAAGTCTTAAAGGATTAGTTCACTTTAAAAAAAAACTTTTGCTGATAATTTACTCGCCCCCATGTCATCCAAGATGTCCATGTCTTTCTTTCTTCAGTCGAAAAGAAATTAAGTTTTTTGATGAAAACATTCCAGGATTTTTCTCCATATAATGGACTTCAACAGGACCCAAACGGTTCAAGGTCCAAATGACAGTTTCAGTGCAGCTTCAAAGGGCTTTAAACGACACCAGACGATGAATAAGGGTCTTATCTAGACAAACCATCGGCATTTCACAAATAAATAAAAAAGTTTAAGTTTTAAAAGCACAAATGCTCGCCTTGCTCGTACCGAGTCAGTGTTTACAAATGTGAGGAAGGAGGACCATATACACATATTCAAATGTCTTTGTGTCAGTTTATCGTTTAAAATGCCCATTTCGTGTGCGTATCCTGGGTGTTTTAATATTAAAAAGGCTAAAAGAACATTTTCGTCAGGACAGAAGCGTGACCTTTTCAACGTAATTGCGTATTACGTGAGTCACGAACGCGCATCCCAGAACAGAGCAAGGCGAGCATTTGTACTTATAAAACTTAAACTTTTTTATTTATTTTTTAAATGACCGATGGTTTGTCTAGATAAGACCCTTATTCATCGTCTGGTGTCGTTTAAAGCCCTTTGAAGCTGCACTGAAACTGTCATTTGGACCTTGAACCGTTTGGGTCCTGTTGAAGTCCATTATATGGAGAAAAATCCTGGAATGTTTTCATCAAAAACCTTAATTTCTTTTCGACTGAAGAAAGAAACACATGGACATCTTGGATGACATGGGGGTGAGTAAATTATCAGCAAAAGTATTTTAAAAGTGAACTAATCCTTTAAATGCTCTATATTTTCACGCATGTTGATGTTGTTTTGTACTTACTTTGGTCCGAAGCACATGCAGAGACTGGCCAGGTACCCGTTGCTAAAGGAGAAGAGGATCATGAAAACAATGTACCAGGAGTCGTGAGCGAACAGCACAGGCAGGGTGTATCTGGGCTCAACGTTGCAGAGGAGGAAGAGAGGAATGAACACCACGCGAGCGATGACCAGGATGGGAAGCCAGATGCTGTCTTTACCAGGCTGAACAGAGAGAGGTCACATGACAAGACTTAAACCAAGCAGACATTCATCAATCCATCATCATCATCACCCAAATCTGGAGAGAAATTAATTACCTTTTATTTGTCAATAGACACTATTAGTGATAGATTGATGTATTGGTCATATTATATTATATTACTACTATTAAATCAAAGCTCTTTGTTGTAAATTTCAAAATTGATCAATAGTTTTACAAATAGATAACATGGGATAATTTTTTGTTGTTGTTGTTGTTATTGTTTACTAAAACAATTAAAAACTGTTTTCATTCACTGAAATAAAATAAAATATAAATATTAGATTGGCAACATGGTAACTAACCGAAATAAAGTTTAAGTACTAAATAATTACTAAAACTACAACTGAAATCAAATAAAGCTGAATAGAAATATAAAAACATAAAATTAAACTAATTAAAACTAAATTGAAACTAAAAATTATAAATATCAAAATAAAAATAAAAGCTCATTCAAAATATTCATAAATACTTCAATAGATAATTCAATACTATATAAATAACACTAAAAACTGAAACGAATAAATAAAACATTTATGAATATTAATACAAATATTGTGTACATTTTTCAATTAATTTAGTATCATAATGTCACATCTGTATTAAATCATAATTTTATAATTATGTTATAATACACAGTTAGCTGTCATTATCATCAAATAAACTACCAAGGTCTATCAGGACGGCATCGGTCATTATAAACCCTTGCTGGTCAACCACTGCAATCCATTTGCTGAAATAGCCAATCAGTGCATGAGAAACATGTAGAACTGGCCTTTGGCATCTCGAATACATTCTGGGATCATGTGAACGTGGTTTCGCCCCTAAAATACTCAAAACCCCATTATAATACCAAATCTAAATACAGCAAATTTAAAGCGATTGCCTTGAGATGACATTACAATTCATCCACCATCTCCATATACCCCAGAACAGCCAAGTGTTTCCCATGATGCTCAGCTTATTTAAATCTCTCATTCAGATGGACACTATAGTCGAGTCAAACTATCAGTATCCTCAAGTGCATCAGAAACAAGCGTGACATTGTGGTAAACAGCACGAGACAGCACACCAGACGGGCTTCCAGTGGGCATGTGATCAAACCTAACCATATCAACCATACCCCCGGCAATTATTATTATTCAAAAATATATGTTTGATCAAACTTTAAAAAGATATTGCAATACATACTATTGTACTGTAAAATTATAAAATCGAGTATTTAATAAATCAACATGAATTTTATTTTACAGAAAAACAGTGAAATAATAACACTAACATTAAAGGTACAATATGTAAGAATCTTGTAATAAAATATCCAAAAAATCACTTGCACAGTGTGATATATTTCCTGCAGTTGTGTACTTACAATATCCCAAAAGTCTCCAAAGGTTTTTTTATTTCAGAGAAATTCCAATTTTAAATAATTGTCCGTCCCGGAAAAAAATGGCGCAACATCCGCGTGCAAAAAGCAGATGCTCCATTTGATTAAAGCCCTAATAAAGCATTCAGAGCACGTGTTTGAAGAGTCCCCCGTATGCGCAGACTAACACAACATACACACATATGTACGTACCCACATACACACAGCAGTCAGGCTCCTACCGGCCCAGTCCATCATATTGAACAGGAGGAAGCAGGATACAGGGATGAAATACTTTTCTGTGAAAAGAGACAGGACAGCTGTGACATTTCTGTAGAGAACATCAATACAGTGAAACATACAATAATAATTTTTTTTTTTTTTTTTAACACACTCACCCCATGCACTCCCGTTAGCAATAGTGGACTTGACATCAACAGTGACAGCTGGGAAGGTGCCAATGGTGACGGTGAAAACAAAGCATACGGAAAGAGCCATCACCCAGATCTGTCAGGAGACAAGTGTTATTATAAACTGAGGCTTCCTGTTCTCCAGTGCTTATGTGTCATTTCTGCTCCAACTATGGAGATAAGAGATGAGAGCAGAAGGTTGAAGTTAATACCTGTTTAAAGATGTTTAACACTGACCCAGCGGGTCTGGGCTCTTCATCAGTCAGACTCAGGACCGGCCTCTTCTCTGCTACACCGTCTGCAGGCCAAGAACAAAAACACACAATCAATTACTCTTTGCAGGGAATCACGGATGATGTGAGTCAAACACAACATCAGAAAGCTGTATTTGTCATTTAGCAGCAAAAAAGTTTTGAAATAACATGAAAAAACACATTAGGACAAATATTTAAGGGACACAGTCAAAACAAAACTATAGAATTTTATAGCATCTTAAGTAAAATAAAACAAAATGCTATCAAATAAAACAAAAAATGCTATAAAAAAAATTTATAAAAAAAAGCAATAAAATGAAACAACACAAACTAAAAAAGTACAGATTTTCTGAGGTACAAATAAATTACCTCACAATCTTGACCAGAGACATCTGTATTTGGTCTCAATATTCAGTTAATTATTGATTTGTAACCTTCAGAGAACATAATTTCTACGACCAGATAATTATTTTATTTGTTTTGCCATATTAGGTCTGGTTTCACAAACAGGGCTTAGATTAAGCCAGGATTAGGCCTTAGTTCAATTAAAGATCTGTCAGTGCAAGTTGCTTTCAGTTAAAACAGCTCAAACATGCATTTTAGTCTGAGACTAGATTCAAGCCTGGTCTGTGAAACCGGGCAGTAAAGTTCTACACATTTTCTGTGTGGTCTTATATATTCCAGTAGTCCCATATATAGTGTATGATGGAGCATTAGATGTCACTGACATTTTGATAAATATGGAACGCTGGGCATTACCTGGTTTCAGCAAATCCATCTTGTTTTCCTCATCTGCGATGGACCGAGAGCCATTGCTCTCAGAGTAATACTGGAAAAACTCCTGCAGAACAAATAGTTTTAGTCTTCAAAATGTAAACATCGAATCATAATTCTCTGCATTGATTAGAGGAAATGGAACACAGATGTGAATCTCAAGAGTCAGGGCTTTACATCTTACCATTTTGGGCAGGATGATGTAAGTAAGCATGGCCAGGAGAATAACGACGCAGGCAGTGATGAAGTAGCCGAAAGCACTGTCATTTAAATCAGAGCCCGCTGGAAAACACAAGACTAGGGTCAAAACCTGGAAGCACCTGGAATAGGGTAGCCATCATGGTACCAACATTTCAGTAGTCAGTGCCAAAACCAAGAACATTTTGCAGTTCTCGGTACCAGAAACAAAAACTGTTGAATTTAGTACTTTAAAAAAAACTTGTCGTTTTGTCTCGACCGTTGGTTATCACTGTCAATCATCATGGTTTCTTATTCAACTGCGCATTTAAAAACTAAACTGTAATAAACAAAGCAAGAGCAGAGCCTCCATTTACAGTCACTAAGGCTGTCAATCTCTAAAGAGCAAGTTCACTGAATTCTGCACTCTCAACAAAACTCTCATGCACTCATCGTTTTGATCAGGGATGTAGTGGAGGCTAAACGCCGTTTACACAGTGTTTCCTCTAGGATTTTTTCCAACTGTGGTGGCAGGCCCATTTCCCCAGGGGGAGGGGGCGTGGCCCATGAGGCCATATTCCCATGGGCCACGCCCCCTTGCCCCAGGTATTAAAACCTCCCCTTAAAGGGATAGTTCACCCAAAAATGAAATTTGTGTCATAATTTTACTCACCCTCAAGTTGTTTCAAACCTGTATGAGTTTCTTTCTTCTGTTGAACACAAAAGAAGATATTTTGAAGAATATTGGTAAACAGACAGTTGCTGGACCCCATTGACTTCCATAGTAGGAAAAAAAGATACTATGGAAGTCAATGGGGTCCAGCAACTGTCTGGTCACCAACATTCTTCAAAATATCTTCTTTTGTGTTCAACAGAAGAAAGAAACTCATACAGGTTTGAAACAACTTGAGGGTGAGTAAATAATGACAGAAATTTCATTTTTGGGTGAACTATCCCCTTAAGCATTATACATGGAAGGCTCCAAGAGCGGCAAAGCGATTATGCGCATCTCGTGCGCAGAATGATGCACTTGAAGCAACACAAAGTCACAGCGCGCAGCGCTTCGCATTGAAAAGTTCAAAGCACAAAGCGAAGAGAAGAAATGTATATCTATCTATGCTTAGTGTATTCTATCTATGCGACAGTTCATTGAGCCTTTTTATTTTTTTACAGTTTTAAATTTCAGTTACAGTGCGCATGAAGAACAATTCATAGCGCTCTACTCCAGTGCTGTAATCTAACAGACACCCGGGAGAAAGGAATATGATTTAGAAAGCGCAATAAACTCAAGCAAGATAAAGTCATTTTATGCAAAACCATAGACCTTTATCTACAAATAAAGTGTAATAGTGGGAACATTGATCTTGAAGAGAGTGTCGTCGTGTTACTGGTAACCGAACGCGACGCGCTATTTGAATGCTGAATGGAGAATGACTGAGGATAGATGAGTTTCCATTAACTTTAACTAACGACTTAAATATAAATTTTTACCTCACATTATGCTATTGAATGACTTTAGAAGTCTTGGAATATAGTGCGAAAACTTTATTGTGCTTTACAATGTTTTTTATGCCTTTAGTGGGGCTTAACAAATAGTACAATATCGGACCTCACTGAGAAGCTGCAGCCGTGGCGGGATGATTTTAGGTGTGGCGGCCCACCACGACGGAGTGAATGTAGCGGAAATACTGACACACCTCCCAAAATTCTTAAATAACACGAGGAAAACATCCCTCGTGACTTAACACACTCCCATGTTCCACTAGTTTCATAGTTTTGTTGACTTGACTGTTATTCTACAATGTGGAAAATCAGTAATAGAGAGTGATGAGGTAATAAATAACATTTGAGATTACCAGGAATACCACTGCACTGTTCATTATTAGTTTCATAGATTGCTAAACCTAAGACAAAGTATATTTCATAGCCAGCAGGAAGCAGCAAGATTCCAGAGCTCGTGAGACGCACACAAGTGATTGTGTCAACCCGTTCTGTCACATGCCTGAAAGATGAGTTTATCTATAGATCTACCTGTTGAGCCACTCGTGATCGACTAGTCATACCGCAAATTTGTTCAAATCTCCCGGAATCTAGAGCGAGCGTGCATGCGAGACAGAGAATGTGCTCAAAAGAGAGGTGAGGGAAAGCGAGCGAGAGACCTTGCGTGTGCAGAGAGCATCCTGCTGATCTAGAAACAGGACCCCCGTTGGAGTATATCATTATATTTTAATTTCATTTATCTCAGCTTTATTTAAATTTACAGAAACTACAAAAATGTTCTTCACAGTTGTCCAAAAGTCCCATTCGCGTGGGATTAGTACTATCTGGGGACCACGTGTGATTTAGAATTTACCCCCCCCCACATCTGAATTTTGTGTGGCGCATTCGCACAGGATAACCGAAGCCTGTGATTCTACTAAAATTTACTGACTTAACTCCTGGATATGACGTCAATAGGCTATTGTTTGGAAATGTCTTGCCGTTATTATAGGTCTAGCTGTATGATATACAGTATATAATTACAGACATGGCACGGGATGACATGACGGCATGGCACGATTCGCACGGGATTAAAATCACAGACAACCTCCGCAATTGACCGTTCGCAAAAGCCACGCCCCCTAGTTATTGTTATTACGCCCGTCAAACAAATGGTCAAACACAACCAGCGCGACAGATTGCCATGACGGGAAGAGGTATACCCGTGTGTGTCAGTGACCTTTTTTGGAGCAATACCTCAGCGATATCCTCCAGATCGAGGCAAAAGGGGTTACAGTATGCAGTGGAGGGATATATTCAAAATATAAAATGAAGGAGACAACTACTATCGAAACTAATGCTTATACCGATCTCACGTTGTGTTTTCGGCTTTGGAAACGGAAAGAACACAACTCCTCCAGACAATCTCTCAGGGTATCTAGTGTCCGATTTACAAACGCCGTGGGCGCACCGCTTCACCATCTTGCTTGGAGTCAGTGTTTGACGGACCTGCTCACATAGTAACGGTTGCTATGATGTGTGATTGGACAATAGCCGTTTTGGGGGAGGGGCTGGCGAACAGTCAATTATTACAAATGACTAGAGGTCACCAGGTAATACATCTCCCGTGCGAATAGGGCTTAAGACAAGAACGGGTAGTTCAAAATGTATGTATAACTTTGATGAAAGGATTTGATCCACTAATATATTTTAATAGCTTTATTCTGGTTTGGTCCAAATTCTGGTTCCTCCGCTTTGGAAAAGAAGAACGTAAAGAGTGATACGGAGGAGGAATACGTACAGGCGAGCGCACAGATCATGGAGAAGGCGGCAAACACTCCTGCCAGCCCTTGGCCGCTCATGATGGGCGCAGTGTAGGACGCTGGGAGCATTCCAGCCAAACCAAACAGACTCCCTTGCAGAATTGCCCCGAATGCTGCAAAAAGAGTTGGAGAAGAAGAAAAAGGTTAGTTAAGACTTGAGAACGCACATGGAAAGTCATAAAAGTCATGACAACACAGAACATCATGAAACATTTCTGAGTGTTCACTCTTTTCAAGTAGGACCTTCCCCAGCTTGATTTTCAAAACATATTGTGTATTAATATCAGCATCAAAGGATTGTGTGTGAACTCAAGCCATCTTTTACTCATTATGAAACCAAATAGTGTTGACCTGGCCCAGAGGAGAGAATGACTACAGAGAAGACCACTGCACTGAGGTCAAAGAGGCCTGGAATAGACAAACTGCAGATGATGATGTGGTACTCACAGTTGATACAGATGATTTTGATCATAGTGACAGCGAAGAATGGCAGGGGGGCCATCTCCACCTTCACCAGCACCGCTGTGATGAGAAACACCACCAGGATGACCGACAGACTGCCTGAGATCCTCAACTTCTGAGGAATCCTGGGAGAAATGAGCGGCAGGAAATAACACAAGGTCAACTCTCCTGGGATACGGTTTCATGAGTGGTTATACGGAAGATTCCTGGTAATCTCACATTTTATTTAGTACCTCATCACTCTCTATTACAACTGATTTTCCACATTGTAGAAAAACAAAAAAAAGTCAACAAAACTATGAAACAAGTGGAACATGGGAGTGTGTTAAGTCACGAGGGATCAGAGAGCTGCACGGGTCCGATTTTGTAAATCCGCACCCGCCCGTACCCGCAGTGCTTAAAACCGCATCCGACCCGTTTTCCGACAGCAGCACTAATTAAAATCCGCAACCCGACCCGACCCGCTTAAAATAGAACCGAGACCCGACCCGCACCCGAAATAAAATCAGTTTAGCCAATCACATTATAGACACACTTTTTTCAAATTTGTATTGCCTTTGGCGGCTTGCCTTAAGACAAGGGCTGCGTCCGAAATCGCATACTTCCCTACTATATAGTACGCGAAAAACAGTACGCGAGCAGAGTAGTATGTCCGAAATCATAGAATTCGAAAAACAGTAGGCGAAAAGTCCCCGGATGACCTACTACTTCCGGCGAGATTCTGAAGTGCGCATACGATGGACACTTTACTATCCCATGATGCCACGGGAGAGGAGTTGTTGTCGTTATATTTGAAAATGGCGGAATCCGGAGACGCGGCTGTAACGTTAGCTATGGGCTGTAGAGATAAACACAGACATGCGTCTCTATTGATTCATTCATGTTTATTTATCGATGGTAATATCACAAGCAAATAAATGGCTTTTTCCTTGCCAAAAATCAACATCTGTCATTGTTCATAGGGGTTGTGTGTGTGTTTTATGAGGTAAAATTTCTATTATGTAAATAAATGTTATTTGAGAAACTCCACAAAAGCCGTGATCTGCGAGCAGCTGACCGACGCCTCCTCTTGACTGTCGGCTCGGACGACGTAAAAACGCAGATGATAACAGAAAGCAGAACTAAAAACAGCGTGAAGTTGGTGCAGTCAGTGGAATGGGCTCTTTACATTTTCGCACTGTTATGACAGCGCGTATGTCACGCCACAACAACATGGCGCATGTAGTACGTCCGGATTCATTCATACTACCCGTATTCATACTATATAGAACGTACTTTTTTAACGGTCGCGAAGTACGTTCTTATTTAAATGTAGTACCTACTCACATAGTACGCGATTTCGGACGCAGCCAAGGACAACAGCCGGAAGCTGTCAAAAAGCCAATAGCCTATACAGAACATGGCAAACGTTACCACAAAACAATGCAATTTCGTCTAGCACATCAGACAATTTATTACCAATATAGGTCTGTTTATACAGTATATCCATCCATACTCCCTTAATAAAGGAAAAATATCAGTCTACACGTGCGTTTTATATTTAACATGAGGGAAATACACAATGCGTGTGACACAAAAAAATCTGTAACTTTTAGGTGGCAAATAATTTTTCTTTCGTTCAAATCCCACTCCGACATAGAAATTATATAGGATAGGCTACTGTAGGCTATTAGGCCTACGTGTGGTAGGCGCTAGGCATTAAAGAAAACATTTAGTTTCACAATTTTATATATATTTATATATTATTTAATCAATATTGATTATATGAGAAGTGAAAAGCATAGTAGCATAGCCTAAGATCATAACTTGTGCAATATGTCGGGAGACAGAGTGGGCAGACGTTATTGACCACTTCATTAAGTTTCTTATTGTATAAAGCATTTCTTTAAAGTGAATTTCGTTTTGTGTTAATTTTATCTTAATTTTAATCAATGTTTTATAACCAATTGTCTGAATTTAATAAATAAGAAGTAATAGCAGGCATCAGGACACGGAGCGGAGGCAACGGCGCATGCAGCAGTTCGAGTGGTTGTGCTTTTTTAAAAGTGAATGTAACGTTAGGCCTAGAGACTCATAGGGCGCGTGCTCAAATAAACTAAAAACAAATATTTTACCAACTTAAAATACAGGGCAGGCATAGTTTTGTAGATGTGTTCCTAAAAATATGCATTTATTTTTACATTTGCACGTGACTGTTTTGAACCCGTGTTTAGACCCGCGTTTCCCCGTGTCCGACCCGACCCGCATCCGTATCCGACACAGTTGGATATTTTTCACCCGTTTGAGCAAAATTTGCGGGTCACCCGTCGGGTACCCGCGGGTACCCGAACCCGTGCAGGACTCTGCGAGGGATGTTTTCATTCATTATTTGGTCCAACTCATCCATAAATTGTAATTTATAAAAAAGTTTATCACATATCTTTAAAATCACTGAGTTGTGAATTGTGAGTTTTGATGTCCGGTTAGGTCAATTTAGTTGTGTGTTCATCAAACCCATTATACATATTTTATCTTTTAAGTTAAATTGGTGGCAGCTCTAATCTATGTACGTTTGTAAATCCCTCTTATATGTAATTTTAGAGTTTGTCTCACCTCTGATGGATGAAGGAGTTGAGGCAAGTGAAAATGAGCAGCGGTAGCATGGCGCACAGTGTCATCACATTGTTGAACTTTGACTCGAGGACGTTATTATAAGCCTCCATCTCATTGGCTGAATGATTGCTTTGTGGGACCTTCAGACGTTGGGTAAAATACTGCAGAACAAGGAGAAGTCAGATGTTGTGCGGTCCTCTATGTGAAAGTTAGGTTACATTAGACATCATAGAGTCATTTGGAAATCAATCTTCAAATAAGTCATATACACCAATATGAACCATAATTTGAACTAATGCTTAATGCAAGACCTAAAATACAGTAAATCTTAAGCTGTTTTTTCTACTGATTCTACTATTTTACACTAAATAAACACAAGATTGACATTTAATCATTGTTTATGCTAATATAAGATTGCCTTTTGTTTGTATGTTTTTAAGGCTTTCTTGATATAATAAAAAAATTTAAAAAAAATAAAATAACAATATAGAGCAATGAAAAGATTTCTACTAAAGCATTTAAAGCTACTGTAGGAAACTTAAGGAGGACCTATTATGCCCTTTTCAAGACTTGATTTTGTTTTAAGGCTCTACTAGAAAATGTTTTCATGCTTAATTGTTCAAAAAAAACTTTCTTTTTTGACATATTGGAAGCCTCTATGAAGCCCCTCCTTCTGAAAAGCACAATGTGATCTGATTGGTCGGCTGGATCAGTGTGTTGTGATTGGTCAACTGCTTCGAGCGTGTTTGGGAAATGTTACACATCTTACCATAACTGCAAGTTTCAACACACTACTAACTAACTCAACCAGGCCCCGCCCCTTTATTCTGCATATTAATTATTTTAATTAGGAATATTGTGACGTTTCCAGAAGAAACTCAAGAAAACAATGGAGGAGTTGTGACACTGATATCAGGCCCATCGGAACAGGACAGGCAAACCAAACAATTGCTTGGGGCCCCGAGCTGGACTGGGGCCCCAAGACAACGACTGTTTAAGAATAAAATGCAACGACAAACTGTGAGCGCCCCTCTCAGTAGTCGCCGACAGCAGCCAGCCAACCATGCGATCTCTGCTGCCGGCAAAATACAAACCTTCTCGGCAGTCATCATGAAGCGGAATTATGCTTCAGGAAGCCAGAAAAGAAGGAAGAGAAAGGAAGAGGAAGATAAGAAAAAGTGGTAAAGTGATAAATTACACTGCATAAAAATAGCTCTACTTGTCTTGTACAAATGGTGTAATTTTGCAGCAGGTAACGTTAGGCTAGCAAAAATATGTTTACGTTAGCTACCTGCCTGACGGAAAAAAAAAGTTTTCGAACGGACGGAATATGGGTAACGTTACATACTGTAATATGTTTTTTAACGGGATAAGGAAGTCGCAGATCTGTTCCGGAATCACTGTTTATCGTATTTAATGACATTGCTATAGCTTTGTAATAGGTTTTGATGAAAGTGGCATAGCATGCTATACTAACTTTTCCACCGTGATAATCTATTTACCAATGGGGGTTAGGAAAACCACACAATAAATTCCGTGCATCAAACATTAGCTTGGGATGTTTTTAAGCATTGGTAGTGAAAGCAGCATCCCTTCCCTTCTAATATAAAAATATCGAAATGCTAACATATCTTTAAGTTTTCGGTAACACTTTATAATAACCATCATTAATAGATGGTAAATTGTTAGTTATTTAATTTTTAGTTAATTGTCATTTAACTGTTAGCAAACAGTCTTTTTACTTAATAAATAATTTGTAACCTTACCCATCTATAAACATTATTTAACCTGAAAAAGGCAGAGGAACATGATTTTTTCATAGCTTATGTCACTGTAATTTTTTTTTTTTTTTTTATGCACAGTATATGCAACAGCAGTATTTGCACTGTAAACCTTTTTTATTCATATAAAGTGTGGGTGTACTTAAACTGTATGGCTATGCTGGGTTGGGTTGGGGGGCCTCCATGTCCATTTTGCTTGGGACCCCCAAATTCCTTCAAACGGCCCTGACTGATATAGAGAATAACTCCCGCTGAAATTTAGTTTCAAAAAGGAACTTTGCAGACCTTTTTATGCTCAAACAGGAACATTACACACTAAAGAATATTGAAATGTAAAAATGCAAATAATTCCTCTAAAAATCTCCAAATACAAGATGCATTAAATACTATACTCACTGTCGGTTCATTTTATATTGCCAAATGTGTACTCCAAATCCAGTATCTTTCACATAATCATGAATTCAACTATTAATGTGCCAATAAAGATTGTAATAAATGTCAGTCTCTAAGCTTGTCATTAGATTTTTACCATGGTAGCAGTCATGAAGAAATTCCATGGTAGGAGAGTTCCCAGCCCCAGGATGAAGAATATGATCCATACAGCATTGTACCTGGAAGACATGTCATTTTATCCACGTGCACTTTCACTACTGAGGCTTGGTCGTCCTATGAGGAGGTTACGCTCACACATTTACCTGTCTCGTGGGGCATTCATGGCTGTCATGGTGTCTGTCTGATGGATCTGTCACTGAGCAGCTTCACAATCTGGCATCAAATCTGAAATTACAATCACATGGAAACAACCATCAACCACATCATCACAGAAGATCTATCACATCAAACCCAATAAACTAATCTTAGTGAAACATTCAGCTTGAGAAGCATGTTCATGTTGTCTTTCTTTCAAATCTATGTTTTGAAATTCTCTTAGCTAATGTAATGATATTCAGACATTTTTAACTGTGACTCAATGTCCAAATTCTTTTTGAGGACACTGTAGAATTCAACAAGTCTGTGGTTCTTGGTATTCACTGTGTAAACATGCATCATTATTACATTTTGTTCAAAAATATGATTATCTCAATGGATTTTTTGGCAGCACCAACATAAACATATTAAAATATCTAAACAAATGTTAATATTTTCATTTCAGTGTCATTTTACATGTGCTTGCAATTACCCTACATCTCTAAAACAATGTTTATGAATAGATCACATATTGTGCTTTAATAAGCCTTGGGTATAGAGTTTATAAAATAACAAAAAATTAATTTCCTGAGCTCAAGCGACAGCTTGTCTGGATTCCAGACAGCTCTTAAAAAAAAACAAAAATCACAAAATCATCTGCACTCAAGAAATGGCCAAATATATTGATTAATGCTGCAGTCCTTTGAGAAAAAACATACACAGTAAATGAGAAACTTATGGACTCCAGGACAGACATCCTCTGTCTTTCTAATACTGGGTTTTCCATTGAAATTATTGATACCTGTGAACCAAATTTTTCATTGTAGTGAATCAGCATAGTGCTTTTTACATTTAAGGCTTGGAAATGGATTATGTTGCAGAGGCAACAAAGCACTGTAAGATGTTTTGGAAAAACTGTTTGAAAACTAAGACGATAATGGCAGACTGCGATATGCGGTTTATGGTGCTGAAAACAATGAGCTTTGAAAACTGATCCTGATGCATGATCCTTTTCCAAAAAGTATACTTTCAGCAGTCCAATAAAGCACAACTCTCTGTACACACATTCAAACTGTCAGGATATACAAAACAGTCCTCTTAGTTAAGAGATTTATTGGCTGTCAAAACTTGGTTTGCCATATTATCAATCATTTTTATGTGTATTATTGTTTCTTTTGTATGTTAAACAGGCTAAAAGGGAGATGGAAATAAGATAAACTCTGAGGGCCCTATCTTGCACCCGGCACAAATGACTTTGTACACTGACGCATGTATCATTCGTATTTTGCACCCACGCAAAGTGGACTTTTCCCTCCACAGACGCACGCCGGCAAACTAGAGAATGAACTTGCGCTCCCTGGGCGGGTCAGCGCAAAAAAGGAGGCGTGTTTCGGCGCAAACAATCCCTGGTGCTATTTTGCAGTTCCAGAAAACAATTGCGCCACTGACCAGAAAAAAACTAGTCTAAAGTCAGTGGCACGTTGAGCGTACATTCAGATGCTATTTTAAGCACGCATGCTTGGCCATAATACAGAGTGTGAACAACGCGCATACACTGTATATGATTCTCTCATCTACACAGAAGCATTTTCCTTTTTGCAAATGATACATTATTATAAGGAAAAATGTATTATTATAAGGAAAAAGGAAAGGAAAATATAAAAACTCGAGGGAAATCATTGTTGTGTCCATGACGATGGGGAAAAATAGGCATAAAGCTTACATATTTACCCAAATTATTATATGCATGTATAACCAAAGCTAATTTGTGTGGGTTTGTCCCGTCCCCAATGTCACTTCTCTTTCTTTTACGGCCCTGACGAGAACATCGATCTCCTCGGCTGTGAACCGATTCTGAAGCGCTCCTGGTAAATGCGCCGTTATAATAGTATTGCGCCATGGAACAAGCACACCTCGTTCATCATGCTCTTAAAGGGAATGTGATATGATGCTCTGA
Source organism: Semotilus atromaculatus (assembly GCA_031834385.1). Lineage (NCBI taxonomy): Eukaryota > Metazoa > Chordata > Actinopteri > Cypriniformes > Leuciscidae > Semotilus > Semotilus atromaculatus. The sequence continues at coordinate 35,001,560 of JAULUF010000025.1, forward strand.
TTGGTTTATTTCACGTTACGCCCAAACCACACCTATGAATAATGAAGCTACTTCAGACCAACCCCTTTTAAACTTGCGTCGGGCGCAAGAGTCATTTATCCCGCCGGTAAAATAGCAACAGCGCCCAAGACCCGCCCACAAAGTTACTTGCGCTTCGCGCTTGATACTTGCGATTCAGATCGTTAAAATAGGACCCCAAGTCTCATATGAGATACTCAGAGACTGTATGATCACTTACCAACAGTTTGTTAAAACTGCTAAAAATCACAATACTTTTCCATTTTAATCTCACAGAATCTTCATTGTCCTAGAGTGTTATTTCGAGTAATAAATACAGTCCTCAATATTGCAAGCCCAGCTGTTGTTGATAATAATACTATGAGACCTTATGAAGTTTTTCGAATTTGTTTGTGGATAAGATCGCTGCTAGTAGAGCAAATATCTCATTCTGTTATGAATCCAGCTTCTCTTCTAGTTCAGCCAGACTCTTGCACCACTGCTCAGTTATGTATGTTTGAGCCTGTGTCACTATCTAATCTGCTATAAGTCATTCAACATCTCAAGCCATCTTATTGTTCACTTGATGTTATCCCACCGGCTTACAGACACAGCCGATTCACACGGGATTAAGATCACAGACAACGGCTCCGGCTCGGGAACAGACACTGGCTCCGGCTCGGGAACTGACACTGGCTCCGGCTCGGGAACTGACACTGGCTCCGGCTCGGGAACTGACACTGGCTCCGGCTCGGGAACTGACACTGGCACCGGCCCGGGAACTGACACTGGCACCGGCCCGGGAACTGACACTGGCACCGGCCCGGGAACAGACACTGGCTCCGGCTCGGGAACAGACACTGGCTCCGGCCCGGGAACTGACACTGGCTCCGGCTCGGGAACAGACACTGGCTCCGGCCCGGGAACTGACACTGGCTCCGGCTCGGGAACAGACACTGGCTCCGGCCCGGGAACTGACACTGGCTCCGGCTCGGGAACTGACACTGGCTCCGGCCCGGGAACTACGGACACGAAAGGTCTGGAAGGTACCTCCAGGATTTGTGCTAGACATTCGAGGTAGTCAGACAACGTCCTAGCGGCCACGAGAATGGGCATCAGGGGGTCAGGCTCGGCAGGATTGACGCGGTGCTCAGGCCCGGCAGAAGCGCCAGGTTGCTGGGAAGGCGCTGACTGGTCGAGCAGTTTGGGTACCACCTCCGGGAAAACCACGGGCTGTTCGGGCATGGCCTCCAGAAAAGCAGCGGGCTGCTCAGGCACGACCTCTGGGTCTTTGGAGAGGCTGGAGGTCCTTCCCCTCCCCCGCCATCTCTGATGGCAATGTACGGGCTCTGGACTGGATGAAATCAGCTGCGGGGAACGCTCCGGGCTGGACCTCAGCGGCCCAGAATCGATGAAGGACCGAGACGGAGAGTGGTATCGGGACTCACCTCCTCTCCAGCGACCTCTGTGTGTCCCAGAAAATCTGGCCAGACGGGTTCCCTCAAATGACTGTCCAGGTTCTATGGGCAGGACCGCGGGAGACTTTGCCGCCGTGGCTTCCTCAGTCTGACGGGCCCATAACGCAAAACACAAAGATATTCAGGCGCGGCTCCGCCTCTCTGACCTGAGAACTCCCACTCGAAACTGCTCCCTTCCTCCCTTCTGAGGAGTCCTTCTGTCACGATTCCACAAACAATGAAGCAGCAAAAGATCCAATAATGCAGTTTTAATAGGGAAATCCATTACTCAGAAATACAGTCCAGGCAGGGGTCAATATCTATATAAGCAATCCAAAAACACAATGAACAAGACTCGACGAAGAAACAGACCTCAGGATCTGGTGTGAATAAAGACAAGGACTCCGTAACAAACACTAAACACGCAGGGTACTTATACACAGACAAACGATCATAATGAGTGACAGCTGGGTGCAATGAACAGTGATGAGAGCAGGACTGTGGGAAATGTAGTTCGGAATGTGACTGACACCTGGTGAACAGAGGACCTCTAGTGGACAACAAGGAACACAACCAGACACTGTGACAGAAACTGCCCTACTCAATGATTAATGATCTGTTGCTGTCTCTAGACTCTGGGAACTGTGCGGTTTTAGTTCCTCTTGACCTTAGGGATACTGTGGATCGTGGAGTTCTCCTTGACCGTTTGAGGGAGTCGGGTGGGATTAGGGGGCTTGCTTTTAAGTGGTTCACATCCTATTTCTATGGAAGATCTTTTGCAGTGGAGCATGGAAACTATTCCGTCTTCTCAGCCGGTTTACTCAGGGGTTCCTCAAGGCTCATGTCTTTGTCCAGTTTTATTTTCCCTGTATATGCTCCCTCTGGGGTTAATCTGCCAAAAATATAATGTATATTACCATTGTTATGCTGATGATATCCAGCTATATCTGCCCATGAAATGACGACTCCAACATTAGTCGGCTGCTAATTTTCTGAAGCTCAATGAGTCAAAATCGGAAGAGCTGATTTTTGGTCCACCTAAGTTAGCCAAACAGCGTTCGGTAACACTTTATTTGAAGGGGTGTGCATAAGACTGACATGACACTGTCATTAACATAACATAACACCTGTCATGAACATGAAGGAGTCTTTATGAATGTTTATGACTGTTGTCATTAAGTGTCATTCGGTAAATTATGACACTTTTAATGCAAAGTTGACATTGTTTAAAATGTCTTTGTTATGACAACTTGACATTACCCAAGACAAAAATGTCTTGATTATGACAACTTGACATTAACAAAGACAGAAATGTCTTTGTTATGACAACTTGACATTAACCAAGAAATCATAACCTGTCAACCTGTCACAACTTTGGCCGTCATGACACCATTATAACTGTGTCATGAATATTTTACTTGTCCTCAAGTAAAGTGGAACACATTGTACTACTTATAAAGATGTCATTAAGGGTTATTACACTGTAAAATGCTTTAAGTTTGATAATTAGACCTGCTATGACATATTAGTGACAGGTTGACAGGTTATGATTTCTTGGTTAATGTCAAGTTGTCATAACAAAGACATTTTTTGTCTTTGTTAATGTCAAGTTGTCATAATCAAGACATTTTTGTCTTGGGTAATGTCAAGTTGTCATAACAAAGACATTTTAAACAATGTCAACTTTGCATTAAAAGTGTCATAATTTACCGAATGACACTTAATGACAACAGTCATAAACATTCATAAAGACTCCTTCATGTTCATGACAGGTGTTATGTCATGTTTATGACAGTGTAATGTCAGTCTTATGCACACCCCTTCAAATAAAGTGTTACCACAGCGTTCTTTACATCATGACCCCTTAGCCACTAATGTCAACACCCAAGCAAAGGAACCTTGGTGTAATTTTTTATTCAGAGCTGAAATTTGATAAGTCAATGCAGTGGTAGCTTTTTTCAATTGCGGAGTATCGCCAAATTAAAGAGCATTATGTCTTTTGAGGACATGGAAACGGTCATTCATGCTTTTATCTCATCCAGATTGGATTATTGCAACTCGTTATATTTAGGATTATCTATTAAGGTTGCAGCTGGTGCAAAATGCAACAACCAGACTGTTGACAGGCACAGGTAAATGGTCTAGGTTTTCTCCGGTGCTGGCATATTTACACTAGCTTCCGGTTAAATTTAGAGTCCAATATAAAGTTTTGACCACGGTTTTTAATGGTTTGCATGGTCTTGCTCCAGAGTATATAACACGTCTGATACAGATACACCTCTACGCTGTGGCACACAATTGCCCCTAGGTTTCAGGATACTGTTCAGGGTTGTATATTGACCCAGTGTTTTGAGTACTGTTTGTTGAGTGTTTATTGAGTAATTTTTAGACATGTACAGCACTTTGGCCAACTTGTGTTGTTTTTAAATGTGCTTAACAAATAAATGTTGATTGATTGATTGATTGATTGATTGATTGATTGATTGATTGATTGATTGATTGATTGATTGATTGATTAAAAGAAATTCCTCATGGAGAAAATTAATTTGAAAGAAATTTCAAAGTAGCATTTCATATTATGTTGTACCATTTCTTGAAAACAATGACAAATTAAGGTTTTCATGCTCCACCGCTCTTGCAATATTCACCAAGATAAGGAAAACAGTATTTTCCAAAGAAACTAAAACACACTTTTTTTTCCTTCTATTTTCTTCTGGAAATAAAGAAAAAAATTCACTTTATTTAAGAAAATCTGCACAGTAATTTAAATAATCAGACTATGGCAAACAGGTTAAAAAAAAAAAAACTTTCTAAAAGACATTTTGAATACAACAACAACTATAAAAGCTGATTCTCCTGTAACATACTTACAAGTTCACCATAATAATAGTATTCCAGCTGTCTGTGATTTCAACACAATTCCATGTCCCTTTTCAATACATCATGACTGAATGGGCCTATTGCACAAGACCTTTAAATCAGCCAATTGACAATTGATCTGATTTGGCCAAATTGTGTAACAACCACTGGCAATCTCAGTCACGTTGAGGGAATCTGATTTTAGTCTGATTGGCCCAACTCCTGTGATCACATGTCCTAAGCACTGTCACTATAATCTAAAACAGAAACAATCATCTCTTATCAATACATCTGCTTTATTCTTTCATAAGACAACCATAGCAAACATCTCACCACTTAAACCAGGTCTTTATGACATGAAAACTTGAAAATTCAGCTGTAGAAACTCAATATTTTACTTCAAAGTTAAAAGGGAGTCCGTTAATTTAGTTGAAGAAGCAATATATGCCATGGTAAGTTGATAATGGGTGAAACCAAATGAAGCATTTCCACCTTGAGCGGACTAATCTGGCCTAAGGTTGGCATGCGTGAGAGAGTCTGTGGAACTCTCAATAAACCTGTTTTTTGATGAAGTGCACTAAACAAAAAAATTCATTTTAAATGTTTTGCAAGCTTGCCGAAATAAAAAATTATTATACATATTTATGTGGTGCACACTACCATTTAGAAGTTTTGGGTTTCCAGAAGATTTTTTAAATCTTATGCTCACCAAAGCTGCATTTATTTGATGAAAAATACAGTAAAAACAGTAATATTATTTTAAATTGTAAAAATATTTAACAACTGTTTTCTATGTTAATACTAATTTCATTAATAAATAATCATACTGACCCTTTTGATCAATTTAATGCATCCTTGTTGAATAGAAGTAATATTTTATTTTGTAAAAATCTCACCAGCCCTGAAATATATTGAAGGAGTATATGCATTTTTAAATGTCATTTTATTCAAGTGTTTTTTTTTTTTCATTTTGTGTATTTTCATATTCATAGTAATGTCTGAAAGACATCCATCTTTATTTATTAAAACAAATCCTGTATAACCTTGTTGAAATATCTTATGCTAGCGATTAACATTCAGTCCTTACATTTTTCCAAATCTTTCTCAATAACGTCTCTGATTTACAATGTACAATCACTCCCAGATCAGCTCATGGGCCAAATCGGAAAGAGGTCTTCCAAACCTCCCATTTCTACATGAGCCAAGGTGCACAGTCACAGGCGCACTCCACAAATTAATCCCAGCAGCCTACAATCACTCAGTTCCCCGATTTGGTTCACCTTCCGTCCTGAAAAACACCTTTGGCAGGTTTCCCGGACGGTCCTCTGACTCTGCTTCGTGGAACTGTGCTTCTAAAAGGTCCCTCAGAGGCGCAATATTTCACAACAAAGCTGCAGGGTCCTGAAATAGTCTGTCTGTTGGGGTGTTGGGGCTTCAGCGAGAGGCCTGAAACCTGAGAACATCAGCAGTGCATCCAAGAACAAGCTCGGAACAGATTTGTGTTCAAGTCAAGAGGCACTGTGTACCAATTCTAGCCGCCTAGCTCCACAACACAAGAATAAGAAAATAATAATATGGATGAATATGGATGGAAATTAGAATCGGAATTTCACCATTCTGGTGCAGATTCCAATTCTGCTTAATGATCCTTTTTCATCACAATTCTTTCAGTACCATTGAGGAAGCAATGAAAGGTTTGGGTCAATCAATCCTCTAAGGCTACATTCACACTGACAGTCCAAATCTAATTTTTTGTGTATCTAATTGGAATCTGATCTAAAATTATTGACTGTCCACATTGTGTTTTGCAACCATTCAGGGGTGCGTTTCCCAAAGTCAACTATCACAACAAGTTCTGTCGTTACCAATAGAGTTTATTGGAACTTGCGACCATATTTGGCTAACGATGCTTTTGGGAAACGCACCCCAGATCCAATTTGTGTGTCCCATGGTGCTCTTTAGTTTTCTAGAATATCTGCATTGGTTTCTATGGCAATGACATTGCTTTGGTAGGTTTACACCAAAAACAACAACAACAGAGCAACATGGAGGAGTTTGCAATACAGATGCTGTCTTTATTACAACATGACAATGTGTAGGATAAACGTAGGAACAGTCCCAAACAATACTCCTTTTCTGCAGTATCGATTATACACCGATACCAGCTGCACGTTCTCTCTATCTTCTCTCCGACGGCGACCTGACACACCTCGCCTCCTGTCACTCACTCGTCTTATACACTCTGTATTGTGTACAATACGCTTGTATTGAGCATTATTTTAGTAAATTAATAACCAACATGTTATCGAATTATATTTTGTTCGTTTCAGTTCCCCTTTAACATGACAGACAGCAGTAGGTTTATTAGGCTGCTGTCACTTTAAGAGCTTATGCATGGATCCAATATACTGTTACACAACAAGCGTTTTCTCTCAAATATGACTGATATACTATTACTGAATACTCATCAAGACAGGCATTTTGAAATAATTTTGTATGTTTTTGAGCACCTAATTGTCAAGTCAATTTAGTAATCTCGATCTGAGGTGGCTTTATGAGAGCACCACTTACAGTATATAGATCAGTGGTGCGCACGCTTTTGGTGAGAGTTTGAAACCTGCGGGTATAATTGTAAACAAATGAATTAAAAAATAATATTAAAACCAAAACATATATGAAGTTTTTCCCAATACTGAAATTTACATTTGTTGTTATCAGAGCGCAGTCGTTTTCGATGACGTCACTGGCATGGTACCACTGTAGGCTACTAACGTTATGTCAGGCTACTGCTACTGTTGGAAAAATACACTCTTACCAGAAGAGTTATAGTAAACTAGAGTTTATTTCAGTTAAATATCAGTTCCTGATATTGTTCGTTGCTCAGACTCGCTCTCCCAGTTTAAAACTAGACTAAAGACGCATCTCTTCAGCCAGGCATTCTTATAAAATTTTAAAACTTACAGTTACTGTAAATCCGGCCTCTAGTTCATAAAAGCCAGAGGAGAACTGGCCCCCGACTGAGCCTGGGTTCTCCCAAGGTTTTTTTTTTCTCCATTGGGTTACTTGATGGAGTTTCAGGACACCACTGGGTCACTTGATGGAGTTTTTCGGTTCCTTGCCACTGTTGCCTTTGGCTTGCTCAGTTGGGGATATTCAAATTAATTAACCAATCATTAATAACATTGATCAGCCCTTCCAAACTTGGATGTCTTTTTTATTTTATTGTTTTCCACTAATAAACAAACATTGTTATGTTGTTTTGATTGATACTGTGAAGCTGCTTTGATACAATCTGTATTGTGAAAAGCGCTATATAAATATACTTGACTTGACTTGACTTGACTTAAAGCTGTTTAAGTTATCAAGCTGTCTCATATGTGAATTTTTTTCTTTAAGTTTTATCATATAACCACTAAGGTGGAGCTCTAAGAATATTTTTGTATTATGGTCGTTTTTTCACAGAAGAAGAGTTGTACATGTTTGTTGAACACGGAAGTAAAGGGTGACGCACTTTTTTGTTCTGTGCGTTTTATTGAAATATGTGTATTGTGTACTCTGAGTCTTTATTAATAACCAACAGCAACTCTGACTGAACTGACTGAAAGTCCGTCACTTTTTGGGGTCCCCCTGGAAACATTTCCGTTGTGTTTTCTGTTTTATTTGCAGCGCATTTCTGTTTGGTTGTGTTGTGAACTTTTGCAGCGCGTTTCTGTATTTGGTTGTGTTGTGAGTATTTGGAGCACACGTGTGTCGTGAAACTGATGAAGATGTTTTCTAAATTTGCGGGTGTTTTTTTCTGTTTGCATGTTTTTTTCTATTTGCATGTGTTTTTTTCTGTTTGCATGTATTTTTTTCTGTTTGCATGTGTGCGCGTTGAGCTCTCTCGGCCACCGTAGATATTGCTTATATTGGATAGCATCCTCGATGTCGGATTAATTTAGTAAGGTGATCTACGGTGAAGGTGAACATCACAATAACAACTAAGGGGTGAGTGGAACTTGTTTACAAGACCTGACATGGTCCCGTTTATGCCACAGTCAATTTGCAAACAGGTTATTCGGTCTCGATCTGTTATGCTCTTGATATGCCATTTTGCTGGAGCTGTCAAGGTAGCCTATCATGCCAGTGACGTCACGAACCATTGAAGCTCAAGATGACTGCGCCGGGTGCGCCCTAGTAACAAAACAACAAACTAACATCACTGTCTTCCCCCTTGTAACTACTTCAGTGTCCTACCACAAATAACAATAACACATCTGTTATAACACTTTTACTTCCTATATAGTTTCCCCTTTAAAAATCACTTGCTGATCTTGTTTTGTATTTAATTTTTACAATGAAAACTATCCAGTGTTATTTTACATCTGATTACTTTCAATTGTGCAGTATTTCTTACCTGAAAACTATTGTTTATTTTGTTTGTCTCTTTATTCTATTGTATTTATTTGTGCTGCTATCAATTGCAAATTTGCAATTTTATTACTGATGGTTTACTTGTCTTGGTTTGTAATTGTAGTTCACCTAAATAAAGCCTCCCTGTGCTGTAAGCTATTACAACAAAATTACCCAAATTATCAAAAAAATATGAGTTAATAACAAATTATCTGTTTGCCAGTATATATGGCAGTTTTTTCCTATGGTATCGGATATCAATATTTTTCAAGATATCATATCGAAGTTAGAAATTTCTAGTATTCTAGTAACACTAGAGGCGGGTATGTATGAGCGTCTTTATTCCGTGCTGTCATCTCCGCCGATAATGTGTCTCTGTTATATCGTCATTTTCTGCTCGTCCGGCACTTTGCAACAACACAACCTTGTTTCTGCAGCGACTTTCAGCATGTTTCCTATAACAACATCTAACGTTAACGTGGCGTGAGATAGTCACATAAACCACGTGAACTCCGAGCGTTCAGACTCAAACTCAAACTGATTTCCAGAAATGTGATTTGAATAGGATTTCAAACCACATGTGAATGTAGCTCGAAACGGATTTGTAAAAAAAATAATTAAAAAAAATAAATCGCATTTCATGTGATTTTTCTGCGGTAGACAGTACACACATCAGATTCCAATCCGATATGCACAAAAATCTGATTTGGACTGACAGTCTGTATGACGACATGAAATTGGTTTCTTTGCTTTACTGGAATAGCCTAGAAACTGCGGAGTTCCTCAAACAAGACCTGGCAAAATTTCACAATTGTTACTATGAGCACCATAAAAATGCATAATCTCAATCAAAGCCTCTTTGTAAAACCTAACCGTGCCAAACAATGCCCTCTCACTGCGAAACTCATGTTTAAGGCGGTCACAGAAAAACAGCAAACCACGATTACATTTATTTTCCCTGACTCATTTCAAATCGCAGCTGCAGGCCTGGTTTCATCGTCTGGATAACATTCAAGAGTCAGAAACTCACTATTGGCTGAAGCATAAGGCCATTTAATTCCCCTTCTATGCTCATCCGCAAGGAATTTATTATGAAAGCAAGAAAGGCATGAGTTTGACTTTATGGAATGTTAAAAAAAAGTAGACGAGATTGAAATAAACACTGCAATATGTTGGCTTATTTGTGCCATGTTTCCTGCAAAAACAAAACTCTATAAAACCACTCCAATCTCTTGATATCCACAGCTTTAACAACATTAAACAACATTCACAAGTTCACAGCCCATTTTACTTCCTTAATATGATGCATTTCTGAGTTAGACAGGATATTCAAAAGTAAAAGATAAAAGATATTCAATACAAAAGTACAGGTGGTGAAGGCTTGGAAGTGTTTTTTTGTGATGTCAAAAGAAAAGGAAAGCCATGTAAGGATTAATGCATTATGATGCAAACTTAGAAAGACAACTAAATTATTTTATTTTTTTTTCATTTGGAATAACGTAGAATCATTTACAATAAAACCAGGATTGTGCATTCATAAATTAAACTGGGTCAATTTTGATTTGGTTGACTTAGTTTTCATACTGGTAAAACAGACAATATTTACAGAGAAATATGTTGTGCTGACATTTTTTTTAATGCAGCTGCAATACCACTTAGGAAACCAATCTTGATTTTTATCTTTTTTTTCTTTTTTGCACATGACCTGAGTTGTATGCCATGTATGCACACCACATGAGTTACATTAAGAACATTTTCCAGCTATATTACTGAGAGCTCACTGTCTCAATCCATGATACAGCTCACATGAATGTCATCTAAACATTTATGAGAGTGCATGAGAAGTGCAGGAACATTTACTGCCCAAACCACGAGCAAATGCATCCGCAACATGACTGTCATTAAGCAAGACTGTCATTAAAACTGAGTCAAAACAGGAGGTTTCTTTTCATCATAAACATTCCCCATCAGGACCCAAACATCAGCAACTAACCCTTTACTGGTGTGTAAATGTAGCAAAATCCAAACTAGTTATATTTTATTGACTAAATAACATTTCACAAAGAACAACAAAACTTTAGTTCCAAGAAGAATTTTTAAGAGTTAATGGTTATGGTTAGACATGATGGACCAAAAGTCGACTCTTATTTTGATGTCCTGTGTCTTTAAAACGTACTCCTTTTCCGTATATATAAATATATTTGGCGCCAAAACCAGTGTGTTTTTTTTCAGTGTCTAAAAAAACTGTCAAAGATCATGTAAACATCATAGCATCATTACACTTGTCTCTAAGTACATTTCAAGGTCACAAACCAATTTACATTTCACCTTACACTAAACATAACGTTATTCACATAACCCCAAATAACAGGCTACTATATTTTTAATTTGTGAATGATGCGCATCATGATCATGCCCGACACACGTGGCAAGCAACCATTAACACAAACTGTAATATAATACTTAAAGATATATTTAAATATATATAATAATAATACAATAAATAAATAATATAACTGCCGCCCAAAGTTTCACAAAGATAAGGCTATTATAGCGTAGTGAATAAATTGGCGCTAAATTTAATACATTTAATTTAAATTTAATTATCCCGCTCAACACATAGGCTCAACCATGGGCTCAACACAATACAATGCTCTACGGAACACCACGTGCGAAAGCTTAAACCGTGAGTTTGCTAGTCTACTAAAAACAAAACACCGCAGACTTTTTCGGTTTTTGAAAATACAGGATTCAAACGAGAACTATAACAAAAGTAACTCGAGCAATACAAGTGTACGACAGATATGTGAAGTGAGTTGTACTGGAGTAAAAAAAATCAAGCCTTACCCTTCCCGTGTACAGAGTAGAAGAAATTGTGCGGGCTGAAAGTCACAGAGAAAGAGGGACGAGCAGAGAGGGGCTGCCCCAATAGTGTGTGCCACCTCAAATGGTGATGATGATGAGTCAAGTCAAGTAGCCTACTACAGCACACATTGATATTGATATACCATTTCAACAATAACGTAAACTAGTTTTGTTAAATTAAATGAAGATTTGTATGCCTAAATCTTGTTATTTAAGGTATAGGACTAAAACTTTTTATATCTTCCTGAGACCCAGAAAAAAAAGTTTTTTTATGTATTATTTTTTAATGCTAATATTATTAAAAATGAACAACTTTCTCGTAATAATGACTAAACATTTCATAATAATGAGGAACTTTCTCGTAATAATGACTTATTTCCTCGCACTTCTATGCATGCGCAAAGCAGAAGGGAGTGCCACGGCCACGCTAGTCACATCCGCTGGTCAAAGCCGTGTTGCATCACAGCAAACATGACATGCTCTGCAAAACAGTTGTTTTCATTAGTCAGTGTGATCTACGAAGTGCAATCTGTAGTATCATTAAATAACATCAATTGAAAATCATCAGTATATCTTCCATACTTTTCCATGCAGAAGCAGGGCGGTTACCATGGTAACGAAGGATGCCTTACATTAATTTACAAAACTATCAGATTAAAATTGGAATATTACATTTATTCGTTAAGTTTAAGTGTGACATCTTCATAAAATATAAGGGTATGTGTTAATATAACACGTATTTTGCGGATCCGTTTAGAGTGAGATTTAGGGGAGGAGCCACCCAAATCCCTCGACCCAACCAAATTCGCTTCAATTTTTGCTAGTAGTTCAATTTTGCCTATTGTTCATAATTGACAGCACAAATGGAAATTATAACAATTGGTAAATCTGATAAAAAGACAAATTCATCCAAATAAAATAAATGGTTATATTTAAAAAATATAAATTTATTGAAAAATTAAAATAAATTTGACCCCAAACAAGCCAACTGAACATCAGTGCTCAATGTACATAACATTGTGTCATAACACAGCTTGCCCTGAGCATGCATGTCAAGACCCAAACCGGTCACCTTTACAGGGGTCATCGGATGCCCATTTCCCCCAAGTTGGTATACTTTGGGGTCTTCATGTAAAGTTTGCAACATACTTTGGTTAAAATTTCTCAATGGTTGTGTAAAACAACACCATTTTTACCTCCTCAAAAACAGCTCTGTTCACAGTGACCCGTTTTGGTGCATGTCTCTTTAAATGATAATGATCAACAACTTTTTGGCTTTTTGAGGATTAAAAAAAGTGAATGGGTTTTTTTCATTGCATGGTGATTGTGTCCACACACTACAAAGACACATTTATTAGCAAACACCATTTAAAAGTGTATTTTGCATCCGATGACCCCTTTAAAAGCCGTTGGAGAGTTTTTGAATGCATCAAAAATAATTTAGCACAAATTTGGCTATACTCCTCAACATCAGCTCTCACTGTCTTTGATCACAGGCAAGAGATATCGTCCAGGAATCGTAAAATCAAAATGCTAAAAAAATGTAAAATAAATGAAGAGGTCCGCAAGACCGCAAACCGCATTCATCAGATCTTGCTCTTTCAACTTCCACTCCGTGTGGGCGCCGCGCGTGTTGTCTAGTAACGAACGTGCTTGCAGTGGGAACACATCATTTACCAGGAAACAACTAATTCTAATTTCTGATTGGCTGGTAGCTGGCATTTAACTCTGTATAACTCGAGACAGATCATGCTATGAACTCGGCAAAGAACTTCCCTCCGTTTGCCTGCGCCTCGTCCATTATAGCGGGACAAGTTCCCTTACTCCTCAGCGTGAGAAATACAAGGTGTGGCGGGTGAGCGTGTGAACGGGTTGAAATGCGTGAGACTTGAGAGCCCTGCACACTGTGTCATGCGCGAGACGCGAGCACAGATACATTTATGAGGGTTTATTTAATTTATAGCAATCAACAAATGACAACAATTAGTAAAAGCCCCAGTTTTAAAGCTTCGCAGGGTGCAATTTAATTTATACGACGAGTTGAAGTTTGCTGTAGGCTACTTTATATAAGCCTACACGAACTGAATGCCAGCACTCATTCAGTCAGTGACGAATTAATAAAAACATTATGAACTTAACGAAATGATACACAATTGTAGTTTAAGTTCGTGCTAAACTATATTTACCTTTTTGAAATAGTCCATTAAACCTGCTGAGAAACGAGGAGCGTGAACTAGAATCAGCAGTTCCACGCGCATGGCTGGGAAACTCATGAATATTCATGTAGGCTCCGCCCATTGCCTCTACAGACGCACAACTCACTTTTGCTCCACATTTCACGGTGCACCTGGTGTAAAAGGGAGAGCGCGAAACCTATGCGCGAAACTTGTCACTTGAAAGCGAAAAACAGTGTTTGAGATTCGTCGCAACATTTTCCTGAGATGTTGATTTATGATTATAAATACAAAATATAATATTTCCATGCTAAATTTGAATAGTCAGTCATTTTTAAAGACCAAGGAGACGTTGATGTCATGGTGAAACGTCCAAACATTTGGTATCTCTGAAAAGGCCTGAATGTGCTCTTTCCAGATTTCACAGGACATCCATACTATGACATGTATGTTGTCCGAGAAATTCACTAAAATAAAATATCTACTACAGAGGACAAAAGTCTATTCCTGGGTACAGGAGGATATCGTACAGTACAAAAGTTTGGAGACACTTGACAAAGACTTCTGCTTACCTATGAATTCACAGACTACATTTTACTTATTTATAAATAAATAAATGTCTGAGTTGATATGGATAGTGAAGATAGAAACTAAAAAGCAGCACAAGTGTACAGAATACATAACTGATAATAAAGCATCCAATGAGGTTCATTGAGAGAATTGATTCCTGAAATCTACACAAATTCAAAACTCTCTTACATTTGAGTTTTTTTTTATGTTATTTCAGTTTAATTGACTTTATTATTTCTACAATGTGGAAAATAGTAGTCATAATAAAAATTAATACATGTCCAACCTTTAGACTGATAGTGCATAAGTTAAAGTCGGCTTGAAACGGCTTGACGAACAAGAAGAAATGTAGGGCGGGGCTTAGTTTTGTCCATGGGAAATTAGTTGGATGGTTGTGGTTTGCTATTGGTCAATCTCATGTGAGTGACAGTTGCCCCGCCCTCACGCCAGTAAACAGAGAAAAGAAGAGATGTTACTGCAAGAGAGAGGGGAAGTTATTTTGATTCAAGATTATGAGGGCTCATGAATAAAAAATATGTCAAAAATATTCCATAAAAATACAAACTGTCAAAATAATGATTTCATGATGACTAAATCTCTGAACATAAATAATTATTCCTTCCTATCAGATACTGATCATCTGTTAACTAAAGTGAAATACAAACTGCACATTTGTACACAAATATGAAATCCAGATCTACATTAAACAGATTCCTCTGTAAAATCTTGTCTTTCTATCTCTCAGCAAACTGAACTGCTGTTTCTTAAATTTAGACATCTACTCTCTCTCTCTCTCTCTCTCTCTCTCTCTCTCTCTCTCTCTCTCTCTCTCTCCGTCATGAATGAGTTGCACGTGACAACAAACTTTGCCTTGCCTGTTGACAATGACAAACATGTGTTGTTTTGTAGTGTGGAGATTCCAGCTCCCATCAGAACACAACTGCACTTCGAGACTTTCCAGAAGGAGCTCACTATGTGTACTTTTCAAGGACATGTTTTATACAGTATGCTACAGTTTTAGTGTTCTGCAATTTTCTGTCACTATCATGTGCTGTATCACGTTTTCTAAACTGAACTCTGATTGCAAAATTATATGTTCAATTATTGCTGTTATTTTATCTTTGCACCGTGCACTAAAAATATGTCAATCATCATGTATTCTTATTTAAAAGTCTTTCTAAAAGTGATTAAATCATGACATAATATGGAAGAATTTTGTGACTGCAAATGATCATTTGAAATCAACATGAATTCAATACAGACATTTTTACACTCAAGTCCCATTCATGGTCTTATTCAACATGGTTGTTCAGTGGATATTATGATTATTATGGATATTGGATATTGTGGATATTGGATTATTATTATAAGAGAAAGTGTCTGTCATAATTTTTCAACAACTTAACGTTGATTACATTTTGTCACCATTTTAGTAAAATCACTATCAGGTGTGGCTCCATTCTTGTACAAACATACTTTTTGTTCCTGAACCACATAGGTTGCAAATGCCGTTTCGTATTTTAGACCCACTGCGTGATTCCATTTAAAATACAATTTAACAGACAAGTCCAGTAAACAAGTTTTCAAAGCACTTTAAATGCATTCTGTCTTGTTTACGTCTGTAGGTTGGGTTCTACTGTCAGATTAATTTGTATGTTTAAAAATAGAGCTGGCAAGCGTGTTGTATTCTTTTGGTCTGCCGCTTGAATATAACCATGTGGGTAGACTCTGTTTGCACTTACAGTCTGACCGCTTCCACCTACACTCTGTCTAGTCTAAAACCAGCAGTGGTTTGAGTGAGACAGTCCCTCCATGGATATGAGGTTTAACAAGTAAACATCCGGAGAAAGTGAGAGGAGACAAAAACAAGCACTTCTTGGGTAATATAACTCATAAGGGCAACTGTTTGAGACCATAAACAATAAACAGTGTTCCAACCAATCACCGACAGGGGCGGGTGTTGCTCCGACCTCGCGTCCAGCCGTGCACAAGCGCAAAACCTCACAACACCCGCCCCTGTCGATGATTGGTTGGTTTTGAGTGGTGGTGTACCCATTTGTTTTTGTGTGCAGATCTCAGAGCCTAGGCTGCATACAGAGACGCGATTTTTTGACAGCCTGCTTATGGGGCGGGCAGCTAGCGGATCGTTAGGAAAGATTAGATGAATGTGATCATTTATTTTTGGGCCTGAAATCACTGATACAACCTTTAAAATGAGTGCAACAAACTTGTAGCATTTAGACTGACGGCCAAGAGACTTCACCGCTATAGCTTATGTAGCCCCGCCCCTTTTCAGCGCTGCGCTCGTTGTCTTTTGTCTTCCGGTCTGTATTTTGACAGCGATCTTGCGTATTTATGAATGAACGGCTTGTTTGCAAGTCTTGCTGGTCAACTGACATTTGTTAAGGATTACAATGCTCATGATAACTTTCGTTTACTTTACAATAAGTAAATCCACTTCAGAAGCTAATTACTCTTGGACAGCGATAGAGATATACCAGAGCCCGTCTACAGAGAGCCTGGCCACTCCCTATTAAGTCCTATTGTACAGAATTTTGGTTGTAGTTCCAACAGAGTTCCACTGGGGGTGATCGTCCGAGTGCAGAATGAATGGGAGTCTATGGGGCTGAATGTGTCTCTTTAACACGATTGCCGTTGAGAAATCTCAGATTTGATTGTAGGTTTTGCAAGTTCAACATGGGTTATAGGTCGAAAGTTGAATGAACGAGTACTTATGTCCTTTCGATTTCTTACAGGTTGAGTTGTTGTGTCCCATAACACGCTAGCATTCTGCTAATGAACGCTGATTGGTCAGTGAAGGACTGATTACGACCAGAGATACCGCTTGATGGCATCGTGGCATTCAAAGCGGGACCAGAATGTTAAGGCGGACTTAACTCTTCTAGCACGTGTATGTCCCTGTGTCAGCTGCGTGCTCGATGCCTCGAGAGAAAAGAAGTGCAGAGCGCAAAAGCACCAAAGTGACTGAAGGATTGACGTAAAGCAGTATCTCTGGTCGTACGATGTGTATGACGTCATTGACATTTTAAAATACGTTAAAGCAAATAAGTGACTCTAAAAAATCTAACACCCAGAAATGTGTAATTTCTTTGCATCTCCTTTCGAATACAACAATTCAGCCGTCTAGCTCCATAGACTCCCATTCATTTTGCCCTCATGGGCAATCACCCCCAGTGGAACTCTGGTGGAACTACAACCAAAATTCAGTACAATAGGACTTACAGTAATAGGGAGTGGCCAGGCTCTCTGTAGACGGGCTCTATACACTGCCTCCATTCAGTCATCACCCAGACAGTGTCGGCCCATATCCAGCCCGTGTGGAATCCACATTTACGAGATCAAGTCAGATCCAGGAGATTAAGGGTTAATGAAATGACTCAATGATTGTGCCGTTTATTGGGGTCATAAGCTCTGTTTGCTCCAGGATATAGAAATCACTTTGGATGGAAAGAATGTTAAAAAACAAGCAATTTATATGAAAAAAATTTGAATGTTTTGAATGTGAGTCATCATCTTTATGAAATAAAATTACTGACACTATTTTTCTAAGGTCAGTTGATCTGGAAAGAGGGGTGCTGCAAAAGAAAGCTGAATTCAATCAGTAAAAAGTCTATATATCATGATAAAGAATCACCCCCCTTTAAAATAATCACATGTTGTTGCTTTGCAGCCTTATATATGAAGACGGACACAGTTTTTGTTTTATCCAGCTGTATTTACTCAACTTATAACATCCAAGTGAAAGATATAACACCAACATGTCAGAAAAAAAAAACTAAAATACAGAATCACTGAGTTAGAAAAAGGGACCACCCCCTCTCCTAAAAATAACTTGTAAACTCAATCATGTGTAGCTAATCACCTTCTCAATGGCACACAAAGCCATTTGACTTTCAATTGTGATCAGCTATGGTCATTTTGATCAGCTCAGCATTGAAAAGAGAAAAAGGTGCATATCCTTGACTGCAAGTGAATGACTGCAAGACTGCAGTCCACAAATGGTCACCATCAAATTTAACTGAAGTTGAGCAGTTCAGCAAAGAAGAGAGTATAGATGTGCAAAGCTAGTAGAGACATATCCCAACAGATTAAAGACTGTAATTAAAGCAAAAATTGGTTCAACAAAATACTGACACAAGGGGATAATCCTAACTCAATGATTCTGTTTTTATATTTTATTTAAAAAAATCATGCATGTTGGTGTTAAATCTTTTACTTTTATGTTATAACTTGCACTGAGTAAATACAGCTAGATAAAATAAAAAAACGGTCCGTCTTCATTTCAGGCTTCAAAGCAAAAAATTTGGTTATTTTAATGGGGGGTGATTCTTTTCTATACCCACTTGTGTGTGTGTGTGTGTGTGTGTGTGCGTGTGTGTGTGTGTGCGTGTGTGTGTGTGTGTGTGTGTGTGTGTGTGTGTGTGTGTGTGTGTGTGTGTGTGTGTGTGTGTGTGTGTGTGTATACAGTATATATATATATATATAATTTCTGATACTATGTACTGACCCTTGTACAAGTGGAGTAACTGTGCATATGGAATTTCCATAGAAAGTCAATTTATATTTTTCAATACAAAGTCAATTACTCAAAATGGGATGCTTTTAAAATAGATTCATAATTTTTTGTCACATCAAAAAATAACAAATTATACCAAAAATTTCATTTTGGGGTGAATGACAAAAAAAAAATCATAATAATAGTAATAAAATTTAAAAATAAATACAATAAAAAAATCATAAATAAAAAAATAATATACATTTAATATATATATCTCTTTTGAATATTTGCATGCATGGAGCTTTGTTTGGGAGCCGTAAATGAATTTCTGATTTTGGATGTGGAGCTCTTGTGTGCCCGAAGGCACATTGAATCTGTGTGCAGTACGTGACGCACCTGGATAAGGGAACAGGAGCTGAGCACATGGCAGTGCAGCAATCTCTGTCATGTGAAATGATATCAGAGCCGCTCGGTCACGCCTCGCCTGTGTTAGAGGACATATTTAAACCAGAACGCCCTACACCGGCATGACAATGCATTAAAAATGCCTTTAGCAACTCTAAAAAGATCTTGATGACACCCCAAACATCTTACAAACTTTATGAAACGCATATCAACACCAACCTAACTGACCACAATAAAATAAAAATAAAATAAACATTCAAACTGTGGCACTGCTGTTGTGGATGGGCTCATATAAGAAGTAGTTTGATCTGGTTGCTTGCTAGAAATATAAAGGCTTGTATAGCAGGTTTAGGTGGTACGTTCATTGTTGATTGTAGTTGCAGATTATGCTGTAAATGTGCATGATTATGTTACCATTTTCAAGATTTATAGATAAAATATAAATGAAATGACATTGAAGCTCCTCATGCATCCAGCAGGTGCGTAGGAATAAATAAGTATAAACAAATAATCTGATAAGATGAATTCCCCGCACACTGCTATATCTTACAAATCTTATTTTAGTATGTTTCGGTCATGAGACATTGTTTTCCTAGATTTATGTATGCCTGCTTGCTGGCCATGTTATTCCACTTGTATTATGCTGTATGTACTGTTTTACCCGAGTTATGTTGTAGCATGATCAGAGATAGAATTTGTGGTGCGATTATTAAATTATCCATTAAAATTTGCATTCATTTGATTTGAATTGCATTGAAATGTACTTGATTAATAGTTCTGGACAGGTATTTATAAAAACTGAAAATCCAGAATGATATAGCAACAGAAAATTACAAACCGTAACGAAAGCATTGTCAGATAAATATGTTTACTCAAACAAGAATAGTAAAACTAGCAGATTTTATGGATCTCGCATTATGAGAAAGCACGCAAACATGGAGCCAGCCGTTCCTACATCCCTGATTGTTGTATACAGGCATGACCAGGGTCTTCCTGCTGGACCTTCTGAGGGAGGAGTATCCTGACATCCCCTCAAAACACACCATGCTCCATTGTCCTCAGCATCCCACTATCACCTGAGGCACAGTAGCCAAAGACAACAAGAGGAAACTTGGTCCAACGACCCAGTGACCCATGCAGCATGGGACCTTGTTTTGTATAGCTGTGGAAAAGACAGCCATGGTGAACCGGCTGACAACACATCATCCAGGCTCAAAGAACCTTCTGGACCATCTGATAAAATCAGACATCAAATCGTTTAGAAAAGAATCAGCACACCTCTTTCGCACCATGGGCTCTATCACACACCCGGCCCAATGCAGCTCCAGGCCCGACAAAAGTGTTTTTTGCTAGTTTCAGCCCAACAACACAGTTATCATTTTCATGTCCTGCGCAAATGCATTTGCACCAATTTGTGCGCCCATGAGCTGCTGGTCCGCAAGCAGACCATCAACAGGACAAGCTGTTCAGTTTTTCTGTCATGTAAATAGCGAATCCGCCATGGCGCGAGCACGTTACGCCACGTTATTGCACGTTACGCCCAAAACACACCCATTACTCATTAAGAGAATAGAGACGACCCTTTTAGACCATTTTTCCTGTCGTTAAACTAGCAAAAGTGAATTCGGACGAGCTACTTCTTCCAGTGAGATTCTGAAGTGTGCATACGATGGACACTTTCCTATGCCATGAGGCCACGGGAGAGGATTTATGAATGACTGAAGTGACGTTACTGACGCTGGAAGGTCACGTGATAATGATAGCGTGTCGAATGTATAGTATGTCCAGATTACATTTACATTTGAAATGTAATTATTACATACTACACACACTCATACTATATATAACATACTTTTTTTAGTAGTTGAAGTAATAACTTTAAAATAAGTACCTATCAAGAGAGTATATCATATAAAGCTTTATTGCAGACACAGGTCCACATAACACATAACACATAAATACATAAATACTAGGGCTGTCAAATGATTAATCACGATTAATCAAATCCAAAATAAAAGTTTGTGTTTACATAATAAATGTGTTTGTACTGTGTAAAATTATTTTGTATATATAAGTACACACACGTGCATTTATATATTTAAGAAAAATGTGTTATTTATATATAATATATTTATATTTATATATAATATAAATTATTTATAAATCTATATATAGTATATACATGCAAATATTTCTTAAATATATACAAGCATGTGTATGTAATGTATTTATATATAAAATAATTATACACAGTACACATGTGAATAACTTATTTACACACAGCAAGAGGGCTACCTGACAAATAAAATGTTGGGAAAGTTAATTTCCTGTCCTCATCACTCCTAACTATCATTATATGGCTTTTCTTAGCGTTATACTTTATGTCATAATCAAGGCCATACTGAGAGCACACCTTCAGCATCTGCTGCAGACCAGCACTATATGGACAGAGCAGGACCAGATACATAAGATGATTAACAATAGTGTTTCCCACAAGACAGCCAGTTTTTAACCTATTTGATAATTCATCCATATAGACATTAAATAAAATAGGAGACATAATACCTCCTTGTCTCACTCCATTACTAACATGAAAAGGAGCAGATACAACATTGTCCCATTTAACTTGAAACGTTTGATGGGCATACCAGAAGAACACAAAAATTCTCACTAAAACTTTAGGGGCACCTCTATCAAGCAATTTTACAAACAATCGCTCATGATTAATTCTATCAAATGACTTTGACGCATCAATAAAACATAAGAATATAGATGTGTTCAGGCTTGTGTACCTGGACACAATCTCTTTAAGAGCGTAGATACACAGGCCAGTTCCATGCTTTCTTTTGAACCCAAACTGATTGTCAGTATAAGGACATACATTTCTAGCCTTGTTAACAGTATTCTCTCCCGTACTTTAGACAAGATACTAGCAATTGCAATAGGTCGATAATTGTCAATACTGTTGAGCTTACCAGCCTTGTCTTTAAGCACAGGCAGTAACAAAACAGACATAATAGCATTTGGCAAGACATGGACAACCATTAACAGAGCAGCCTAAAATGTAACTTTCAAAACTTTTAGTCATTTTTTGCAGCAATACTTCTGCTAACTTCCATTCCTTTATCAGTGTTGATATTAGAAAGACCTTTGTGAGGTAAAAACAAAACTATAGCTTCATATCTGCTCTCCTCTATTGCAGCTTGAGAAAAGATGATGGGAAAGAAAGATTTGTTTTGAGTTCTGACGTAGTAAAGACTAGATAAGGCAAAATGGGGAGATAAAGTGGTAAAAATAAGGTCTCAGCAGTAAAATCACATGCAGAACCAAGTTGCAAATTAGGCATGAACACACAACATCAATGATTTTATAAGTCTAAAGTCAATACATCACATGACTTTTGCCCTCTAGGCCAATTCTCCAGAGAAACACAATAGCCCGACTCTTATAAGGTTAGTCTTATGACCTTCCATTTATAAACCACCCATGTCAGAAATTATCAAACATTCTTCATGCAACATTAAAACTTTTACAAAATACAAAGAAACTTACATATAATCAACCAAACCACAATTCCATGAAAGCATATATACACAGAACAAGTCCTATGAGCAGCACGTCATGTTTCTTACCTGAACTCGTGTGTGTGTGTGCGTGTGTGTGTGTGTGTGTGTGTGTGTGTGTGTGTGTGTGTGTGTGTGTGTGTGTGTGTACGTGAGTGCTGCTACCCGTATCGTAATATGAGCCGGTGTCTGGAGTCAGAAGCTAACTATGTTTTCTCTGTTTTTCCTCTGAACTCTGGCAACAACAAGGCATTTTCACCCACAGAACTGCCGCTCACTGGATCTTTCCTTTTATTCTGAATATTAAACAGATTAAACAGAACAGTTTGTGTGTGAAAATCCCAGTAGATCAGCAGTTTCTGAAACACTCAGACCAGCCCGTCTGGCAACAACAACCATGACACATTCTGATGCTGAACTTTAGCAGATCGTCTTGACCATGTCTACATGCCTAAATTTATATTTTGTATATAAATATATATATATAATGTATATACACACACACTTGTGCATTAAGTTAAGTAAACCCCTAACTCTTACTCAAGGGTAAAAATCACACCACATCATGAGACTCAACATCATGAGTTTCACATAAAGGGCGCTTTTACATTTTTTCACAAACGATCTGTTCTTCAAAATCTATATATTTTTGTTCAGTCAAGTGACTCTATAGGTACATTCTTCAGGTGGCTCTCCTGATGCAGATCATTCTGTCTCACACAAGCATAAATGTTGCTTCGTTGAAAATGAGTCTGAAAGGTGATTGAAAACCTAAACCTTTGAATGAAATCCAATGTCTCAAATCATCTTTTCATGGATTTTGTTAGTAAGAGTGATCAGCATCAATCTTGATTGACATTGAGATTATATGAGATTATTAGAAAAAAAAACAGCCTGGTCTCATGAAACTGCATATCTATACCACAAATTTAATTTCTCCCATTTATATGCTAAAAGTAGTTTTTGCGTGTATATGATACGCAGTTTTTGCATGTATATGATATGCACTTTATGGCATGTAATACGCACCCACTCCACACCCTAATCCTACCCACGGGCATGCAAAAAACATTTTTGTCGTATAAATGGTACGAGAAATTAAATTCGTGGAATAGATACGCACTTTTATGAGATTGTGTTGAAAAAAACTCACTTTGTAATAAAACCTTAGTTAAACCTTGTTCAAAATGAAAAGCACAATGATGGTTTTGTAGTGCAGTTTGCTTTCCAAAGCCATGAAACATCAATGTTTAATATTATTATAAATTTTTTTTAAATACACTAATGAAAATTTGAGGCAAATGTGTGTGACGTGTATCATAACTGCTTATATTCCTCTGGACTAGTTGCCCTGTCCGCACTGTTGGCACTCCAGATGACTAAAGAAACAAACACACACAAACTTTGGAAACTTTTACAGACCTTTATTCAAAAGCGTGCTCTTTGGCCCGACTGGACACAGTGTGTCAGTTGTTCTTAAAATCATTAGAAACGACACTCTGGAAAATCTTCCAGAAATGTACTCAGGAGCATCTGGACATGATTTAATCAGTTGTGGCACGGTATGAATTACTGACCTAGAAAAAAGCCCCCACTTCAACCTATAGGGTCAAATTTGAGCCCCATTGATGTTCCTAAAGAAAATATTGTAACAACCATTATAGGGTCCAATGAAACTAAAAATCCAACTTCAGCAAAAAAAGCCTTTAAGTGTGTAAGTGTAAAAGACGCATTTGAGAACAATATGTGATATTTAAATTTATGCATTTGGTAGACACTTTTATCCAAAGCGACTTACATTGCATTTCAAGGTACACATTTAAATTCTTATCAGTTCTACATTTAAATTTAGGCATGATATTTTAGAAAATATTTTGGGGTTTATTTTATAGAGCTGAGGAAAAGTAGCACTTATTCTGCAGTTAATAATAATGCAGCATCCATTTTTCACTTCTTGAGGCTATGATTATATTTTCCCCCACTTTCTGCAGCTAGTGTTATATTTTATTTTATATTATGGGTGTACGTACCGTGCAGAGCTCGGCTGTATCGAGAGCTTAGAGTTACTGTTGCCTTTCTATCAGCCGAACCAGTCTGGTCATTCTCCTCTGACCTCTGACCTCAACAAGGCATATTCAGACCATGAAACAGATGGTTGTGTGTGAAAATCCCAGTAGATCAGCAGTTTCTGAAACACTCAGACCAGCCCGTCTGGCAACAACAACCATGACACGCTCAAAGTCCCTTAAATCACCTTTCTTCCTCATTCTGATGCTCAGGTTCAACTTCAGAAGATCGTCTTGACCATGTTGCATTGAGCTGCTGCCATGTGATTGGCTAATAAGATATTATATTATAGATATAATGTATATCCACACACACTTGTGCAAATGGGTAAAACACTAACTCTTACTCAAGGGTTAAACATCACAGCTCTACATCCTGAGTTTCACATAAACAGCCTTTTTACCATTTTCACAAACGATCTGTTCTTCAAAATATATATATTTTTGTTCAATCCAGTGACTCTATAGACGCTGTACATGAGTTTCTTCAGGCGGCTCTCCTGATGCAATCATTCTTTCTCACACAAGCATAAACTATGTTGCTTTGTTGTCTGATTCTTCTGGTGTTTTGACTTTTTGTGTCCATATGTTTAAAGTGAACTAAATGTTTTGTTTATTTAACATTGTCTGGTGTTTTCCTGATGCTATAGTTATAAGGAATGACAATGTTTTTACATCTGTTCTTCCGTTCCTCGTCTCACTGGACTGGAGTCTCCGCTGGACATTTCAGATGTTATTATAAAGGCCCACTTGTGGAATCTGCATCTTTTCAGCGCTTCCTTCACATGCTCGCCTTCCTCGGCCCTGAACTCTCAGTCGCTCTGTAGTTTTCACTCTGTCACGTAATGTTTTCATAACCCCCAGCTTATGTCCCAGTGAGCGATGGGAATCAAACAGTAGGTCCCGATCTATGTGAGAGGGTTTTCTATAAACACTGATGTTCAGAAATCTTTGCATACTGGGGAACCCAAAAAGGCCATGTTTTATCTTGCGAAGGAAATGTATCTGTCAGCCTTCTACATCAATGCACTTCATGGGTTTTGACTATTTCCCATGTCCAGGGTCTAAAATCAACACACTAAGTGTCAAATGGGGATTAAATCCAGCACTGTTTAATGTTTATGAATTAACTGAATTGAATAGCCTAATAATTGCAATTCCAATTTGAATGTAAGGAGGTAAATGAAATGAAATTCAGGATGGATGGATTTGCACATATCATACAAATAAACAACAGCGATGTTTGCTTTAGTAAACCCGATAACTGACTGAAACACTGAACTTTCCAACAGCAAACTTTCTGAGATTAGCTTTCACTCCTCTGTTTATTTGAACCTCGTATTCCACAGGCCTCATTTATCTATCAAAACATATCTCTGCTTATTATTCTACAGAGAGTGAAAAATTAATTGCATAGTCGTCATTCATCAAATTTTTGCAGAGTTTAACCTTGTTTTTACAGAAATAGAAAGAACCGTTCCTTAAGACGATTAATTCATCAGTCCAATACAGGTATTCCTGGCTCGTTCCCGTATAAAAGACACGGGTCATGTGTGTCTTCCCACCACTCGAAGAACAATGTGCATTGGGTGGAGTGGGATAACCGTGAGGTCAGAAGAGGTTAAGAATGTCTAGCTAATTAATTTTAGGTTATTGGCAGTGGAAGGTCATCGCTGCACCATGTGTTACACGTCTTAACTTCGTGACCGTACGCAGGATTTACTGTTTGGGTGGGCCCTCCACAAATATTGTTGGGAAAATTTAAAGGTGAAGTGTAAAATGTATACAGCACTTATCCAAACAATAATAAACAGGTCTCTAATCATAAGCCACAGCAAACAATGCCCATGCTTGATGCTGCTTTTGCATAGTTTGTGATTGTTGTTTTTATAATCATTTGACTTGCAAACTGGCAGCTCTAGTATAATGTAAAGATTTATCTTGAAACTAGCATGTTAAACTTAATTAAACAATTTAATAACCGATTAAAAAGTACTTTATACCTGTATGATATTACGCTGTAGCCACACTGGACCAGCAGTTTGTGAAAATGGATGGATGATTCATTTTCTGGTCAGATGCGGTAATTCATTCTGCATGACCCTCACACTGCATTATGGGTATTCTCTAGCAGTTGAGCGTACATCGGTTGTACACTCGTTGTTGCAGTGCATTGTGGGATTGAATGAGTGCACTCGATAACGTTCACTATGGTTTTGTACACCACTATGGCTTTCCCTTCAAGTAATTCCCTATTTAAGAGTATGGGGAAAATTTCAGACACAGCCTGTCATTTTTTTTATGAAATATTGCACTATATATAATATAGGCTAAATCATTTTTTTTTATGCATGTGCTCTCTAATCTTTACTTAAAATAACTTCCCCTCCATCTTGCAGTGACATCTCTTCTTTTCTTTGTTTACTGGCGTGAGGGCGGGGCAACTGTCACTCACATTAGATTGACCAATAGCAAACCACAACCATCCAATCAATTCCTCATGGACAAAATCAAGTCCCGCCCTACATTTTTTCTTGTTTGATGGAAGAATAGACTACCGCAGCTTCTGTTTCATGCCGGCTTTAACACTCCAAAAATGAAAACAGCAAAAGCACCATAAGTAGGCTATCATAAATGTGTGCAGTATATTCCACATTATCTTCTAACCCAGGCTCTGCTCGTGAATGCAGATATAGCTGAGTGCTGGTATTTAAGAAGTTGCATGGCTACATTCAAAACTCTGGTTTTGGCATTGATAGGCTAACCACTGGGGCATTTGAGGTCACGTTCTCTGGCAATAAATGAAACATTGTTAGTTCGTTTCTTTGCAATTCAATACACTGCATCGAATGAAGCTTCTTAACTGCACATTCATGAGATGTTAAAGAGGAATCTGCCAGGCAGATATTTTTGGGATTTTCTCACGGAATCGCCTGTGAAGGTCTGACCTGAAACAGCATGTGTTCTGCGTACAAATCCGCCTATTCAACTGACAAGTGTTCTTTTTCAGTCGCCTAATTTATTCAAAATCTGACAAAGCACTACAGATACTACTTATTGTTAGTCTTTTCTTAATTGTATTTATTATAGTTGGCCTAAATGTTTCTAAATATAGGCCTATTATTATTTTAATTTAACGCATTATTGTCTACAAAAGATTATTTAAAATGTACAAAAATGTATAGTAGCCTACTGTAGGCCTATATATGCAGACCGTGGTATTACTTACATGATTTTCGCGTTTTCCGAAACGTCCTGTATGACATTGCGCCGAGTTTGCAGAATGTGTTCTGTGTGTGTCGGACTGCTGTCACGGCTCTGAATGTGATGACTGCCTCTATGCAGTGTGAAGTTGCTCCAAATTCCTCTCTGAATCGTGGCTCTGTCAATGGATTTCAGCCTGGTTAAGCGCTGCATGCTTCACATCATTATCCGTTTCGATTAAAAATCGTCAGAAACACGTCATCACAGACAAATAACACATCGCAACGCACCAGGAGGTTATCAATCTGAAGGAGTAGCCTAGATGAAGAATAACATTAATATGTTTTTTTATTATTAAATGTAGCCTATATAAATTAACAAGTGTGCTGTAATTGTGAAAAAAATTTTACACAAAAGTATTTCAATCTGAGCTTATTAAACTGGCTTTGCTATAGGCCTAGGCTAAATATAGGCTAGGCCTACTTCCCAGATCACAGGGAACGTCCTCAGACCTTTCTGACAAGGTTATCTCAAAGTTATTAACAAACGTTCATTCAGTGACGTTGGTTCAAAGTTATCTGGTCTTTAATAATGGTCTTAAAATGTTAGCAGAAAAACATTATTTATAGGTACATAGTTCATAGAACGTTTTTCTGAGACCCTCTAAATGTTCCTTATATGTAGGCCTATATATATATTATATATAGCGTATATACTGTATATATAGTGTGGATGCTCTATAACATAATTATTATAGGCTATTCTGTAGCTATAAATTAGAGCATTCTTGTGAAACTTTTTTCAAACACAATTAAAATGTGTTTCTGGTCTTGTAAATCTTAATTGCACCTTTGGGGTCTCAGAGATTGTCAGATGTTTGAGGGTGTGCATTATGTGCGTACACAAAGGAATTATTAATCCAAACTAATCAGAGAACAATGTAGCCGAAGACAAAAGGCACTGGAGAGCTTGTAGGCCTATAAAGAATGAATGTTGTTATTGTCTGTTAGTAATCTTCTTAACATATGAAGACAAACTTCATTTGCAGGGGTTTCCAGCTGCTCACTGAGTGTTTTTGTTCACTTCTCCTATTCAGGGGCAGCATACAATGATATTTGTTATTTGCAGACAGATTGCCTTAAATTAATGAGTCATGACTACAATAACATTGAGCTCAATAACATGTTTTTATAATGCACCAAGATGAAGAATTGATTTGGATGTGATATTGTGGTTCGTAATGATGACGTATATTCATTGTCCCCCTGCACACCCAATCTTTGATCCGTGTTGTATGATGAGTGACCCATTTATGCAGATCAAATCCATGTAAATTCCTCTATAATCAGCATGAATTTGCAGAGGATTAAACTTTTTATAACTCTTTTCTCTTTCTCTGGGCCACATAATGTCAAATCTCGGCCTCCAGTGAGAATTACACAATCCACATGGCTCTGTTTTATTAGTCCATGTTCACATAACACTTTTAAATAATGCAGAGATTAGATCTAACAAAAGATTTTTAGTGACAATATTTGCAGCTACTTGCACTTACTTGACATTTCTAAACAGTTCTGGAATTTGTGTTGTTGGACTGTTGTTCTTCAGGTAAAGCATCAATTTAGACCCGTTAATGAGTTACAACATGTTTTAAACATGTTTGGAAAATATGATATGATATCTGTGTAAGTCTCTGCAATAAATGGCAAATGTGTGTATCAAACTTAATTTGTGAAAGAATGAATCACTTGACTGAATGATGTGGTCTAATAAAAAATTATATCAGTCATATAACACAACACAATTATGCAAATTTTAAATTAAATAAAACTTGATCTACATTTATAAATGTTATGTACAAATAACTTTGCTAACACTGCCATCTATTGGTGATTGGTTATATTGTCGTTGAGTCCTCTAAATTTGAGTAAGGGGAGGCTGCAGACCTGGTGCCGGCTCCAGGTCTGCAGCCTCCCCATATAGCTAAATTTTGGCTTGATTTTGCACTGGAATTTATTATAGTGTGTATAATAACATATACACAGTATTATATACTACCATCACCTGGTTTAATGTGGTACTGTTTTTTTACACGACTTGGAATTTATTGTAGTATATCTATCTAATACATTATTCTTAATAATTATCTTATTTTATTATTTTATTTTATAAATAGTAGATCGTCTTGATTTTAAAATATGACATTAATATATTGCTTATACAAAACGCGTTAATGCAATAAATATTATGAATGTAATGTAATGTAATGTTTACCTAAAATAAACAACGATGGCAATGCTGGGATCTACTGGGATTAGATTCTCTTGGTTTCAATAAATTATATTGATATAGCCCTATGCTTGTTGTTTTTGATGTTGTTGTTGTTGTTGTTGTTGTTGTTGTTTAAAAAAAACTTTATAAACAATATTAAGGTTAATTAATAATACATTATATTTTATTAAATATATATATATATATATATATATAAACATAAATGTTTCTTATATATAATAGTAATTAAAATTATTTAAATAACTAAAATATTCCAATAAACACAGATGTTTTGTGGTGACGAACTTTCGTGATGAACTTTCTTTTTCTTTTCTTTTTTTAAATGTGTGTGCATTTATTTTTATATAATGTTACCTAAATGTTAGGCAATGCAAAGTCTTGTTTTATATATATTTATATACATAAATATCAGAACGTCTTGAATATTTCAAATGTGTTTGTAATGTTTAGGACTTTTATTTTGAAGACGAAAAGATTACCCGGAAAAAGAAGCTTGGTACAGTACATGTGAATGTTGTGGTTAATAGATGTCAACTGAAGGCTGCAATAAAGTTGTGTTTGGAAAACTATTTGAATAGTAAATGCTTTTATGCTCCTTTAATACGGCACTTGAGTGGAGATGGCAGTCGTTTGCTTTAGTAAGAGTCTTCAGCTGCTGAATGTGACACTGTTCAGGAGTGCAGGAGTCATTAGAGGAGCAGTATGCAGATGTCCAGCCATTCACAGGACTGTTAACAGTACAATACACCACACTCAAAGAGCCTTACATACATCCCAGTCTGTGATGGTCACTAAGATACTGTCTGTGGATGAGATCTTCAACAAGAAATCTTTACATGACTATCTGAGGAAGAAGGAAATTGAGTATAACACATGGTTGGACTCCATCAGTACTGAAAACCAACCACTGGATGATGATGATGATATAAAAATAAAAAGGAATAATCTCTCTGCCCTAGCGCCTTTGGTACAAAAAATCAAAGAATTGGAGGAAAAACAGAAGGAGTTGGAGGAAACAGGATTTGCTGAAAGGTAATGAACTGTGAAAGATGTACTTAAATTGAAAAGCTTTCTAGAGTGCCATTTCATTTGCATCTGTATCTCATTTCAGACAATGACCCAGAATTACATGAGCTTGCAGAGTCTGAGAAGGAAACCTGTCTGGCAGCTATTCAAGATCTCAAACAAAAGGTGAGGTGTGAAATCCTCTCATTAACATGCCAGTCACCTTTATTAAATAAATTACCCTTATTGATTGTCATACAGTCTTTACACAGTCACAGATCTTTTTTAAAGTATACCAAGGAATGAGATGGATGATATGTAAACACTTACAGACCTTATGGGTCTCACATTTCCAAGTTTTATAGTTTATAAAAAAATAAATTAATAATAATAATAAAAAAAAATATATATACTATAAAAATATTAACCCTGCTTTATTATGTTATTATTACAATGTTATTATAAATTATCAGTAAATGTACATGAACTAGAAATGAATATATAGAACTAATTAAATATTTAATTGAAAATATTATATACTGTATGTATATTTATATGTATATATATATATGTGTGTGTGTGTGTAATATAAATAATAATCATTATAAATGTATAAGTAAATGTAAAAGTTAATAATTTATTTTATTTTTAAACAATATAGTTAATGAATCCAATAAACAAATTAGAAATTAATATATAAATATATTAAATGTATTATATATATATATATATATACATTCACTATATTGTTTAAAATAAATAAATTAATAACACCCAGTTATAATATAATCAGTGAATATACAATATAAATAACATCAATAGCATGACTTGAAAATGATTATTTATTTATTTGTTACTCTTATTGAATTATTACTTTAAGGCAGTACAAAAAGTAGTAAAAAAAAAAAAGTGTAAGTCAAACCAAGTAAAAATGCTGAAAAAACTATAAGTTTAAACATAATGTAAATAGACACTCAAAACTTAATGTTCTGTGTTCCAGATTTTATCTCTGCTGATCCCAGAAGAGGACTCAGACATGAGTGACCTGGTCCTCGAGGTCACTATGGGGGTCGGAGGTCAAGAAGCTATGCTCTTTACCGCAGAGATCTTCGATATGTATCAGTCTTTCGCTGCTTTCCATGGCTGGGACTTTGGAATCATGGAGGTCACGTCTAGTGAACTAGGTTGACACATTTGTCTACTTCTATCCTGTCTTAGGCAGAGACTCTATATAAACTCTTAATAATTAGTGTCAGTGATTGTGTTTTTGTTATCATGTGCCCTGAACGCTCATTTCCAGTGGTGTATTTGGCTTGTTTAGGGGGCATCAGACATGCAGCAGCCAGTATCAGCGGTCCACTCAGCTATAAAAAGTTAAAGTTTGAAGGTGGTGTCCATCGTGTCCAGAGGGTCCCGAAAACAGAAAGTAAGGGTCGCATACACACCAGCACGATGACCGTGGCCATACTCCCTCAACCCACTGAGGTACACACAAAACTTCAGCTCTAATGGCTATTTAGATAAATGTTTAAATTAGGTGTTATTATTAAAAATAGAATCGGTATTTCACGAGAAAGCCTTGTTCTTTGGGCAGTACTCGGGTATAAGTGGTTATTCTTATCCTATCTTATTGCATTGTTGACTTTCTCTTTACCCTCACAGATTTCATTTACCATCAACCCCAAAGATCTGAGGATAGAGACGAAGAGAGCCAGCGGAGCAGGAGGACAGCATGTGAACACCACCGACAGCGCTGTGAGGATCGTCCATCTGCCCACAGGTCAGCAGGGTGGACATAAGCCTTACTGTAGTTGGGACGCCGGGGATATGTCCCTACCAATATCCAGCCACTGCTGAATTGTCACTAACAATAATTTTGATCAAACAATTAAAAAAATATTTATATGTTACCTCTGTTGGTAGATTTTGGCCACATCTGAGAAGTCATAGTAAATACGCTTGAAAACTGTTTTTATTTTAGGGACGTGCATTTAGTGCATAGATGGAGTAAGGCAAGTGTTTGAAACAAAGT
This sequence comes from Semotilus atromaculatus, assembly GCA_031834385.1. Lineage (NCBI taxonomy): Eukaryota > Metazoa > Chordata > Actinopteri > Cypriniformes > Leuciscidae > Semotilus > Semotilus atromaculatus. The sequence goes on from JAULUF010000025.1 coordinate 35,034,960, forward strand.
CTATTGTGCACAGTTCAGTTGAATGGTAAAGTTTACCCTCTTTAACTTAATGTTGTTAAACTCAACGTACAAAGCTCAAATTTCCACAAAATTAAAAACAAGACTAAAATAAGAGCGTGCAGTTAATGAGATGCATGTAGAAGTTGTGTGTTTCTACAGCAACAGTAGACTATCAGTCGTGTTGTGATGCACAGTGTCATCGAGAAACAAAAAAAACACTGTAATTCGCAGTAAGTGCTCTATATACATAATGCAATATTTACGGATTATGTTAATGTATGAGAGATGTTGCCAATTGCATTATGGACAGAGTCAAGTTGAAGTCTCCTTGTCATCATTACCTTTAACTTATAACATTACATACATAATTGAAGTCAATACAGACTAAAAACCTTAATGTCAACCCTGAATAACGTTTTTTTGCTGTTATTAATGTATGCTTGTTTAAATATTCTATCATAAAGTACAGAAAGCTAAATTGTAATTTTGTTGGTTTACATGATCAAAATTAAGAGTTATGAGTGGGTTGGCTACCATATCTATAAATTAAGGCTTTAGATGACATGAAATTACGGTCAAAAGTGCTTTTGTGTCCCTACCAATGTTAAAATCAAACCTATGCCCTATATATATATATATATATATATATATATATATGTATTATATTGTTGCTTGTGTGTATAGTAACATTAATATTGTGAAATATTGTTTTACAGAGTTTTCTATTTGAATGTATATTAAATTGTAATTTATTCCTTTGACACAAAGCTACATTTTCAGCATCATTACTCCAGTCTTCAGTGTCGCCAGGATAATAATAAATATCCATAATAAAAAAACATAATAAATATCATAAGTATCAATAATCGGTATAGCGGTTTCCACAAAAATACTAAGCATCATGTGAATCATTGAAAACAGTTATTTTAAATTGTAATAATATTTTACAATATTATAGTTTTTGCTGTATTTTTGATCAAATACATATATAAACCTTTATTTAAACAGGAAATATCCCATTGAGACACAGTCTCTTTTACAATGGAGTCCTGTATAGCACAAATATAATACAGTTTTTCAACCATAGGCTGAAGAAAAAATACATATTACATTACATAAATTAAAATACAGTACACATTACAGAGTATACAAAATACTACATAGTACACTACATACTACAATACTACATTCTTGGTACCTTACAAAGTAGTCTGCAAATAAATGCAGCCTTGGTGTTTGGCTGCGTCCAAAATCACATACTCTCTAGTAATTAGAGATTAATTATTTCACAAATGCTAAAAAAAAAAAAAAAAAAAAATGTTCTATATAGCATTTTAACAGTTCTTTTAGATTGTAATACTTTCACAATATATATGACTTGCTCATAATTTGTCCTGTTTTCAGGCACAGTGTCTGAGTGCCAGCAGGAGCGCTCCCAGATCAAGAACAAAGAGACGGCGATGACACTCCTGCGAGCCAAACTCTACAGCGCCCGGCTGGAGGACGAGACCAGCAAGAGATACCAGGCTCGCAAACTCCAGGTACATCGAACAATCATTCATCAGTGCATGTTATTCAAAAGAAGAAGAAAAAAAATCTTTATAATCTTTAAGCAAAATATAATCTTCCTCTGAAATAACACATTGCTCACACAGGCTATTGGACAATGTACACCAAGAGCTGTTTTAGCCACATCGATTTGGTGTTCTGGCATGCAACTCACACATTTCATGATCCAATAAATTCCCGCCCCACATTTAGTTTCTCTGAATATCCTGTCTTACCAAACATCAATTCATATTGCATTTAACTTTATTAATGCACAGAATAAATCTACTGTAGAATTGTCAATGTCGGTGTATAAGTGACTATCTAATATCAGATATAATTAGTTTTGTTTGATTTGTGTTAAACTACATTTGACTTCTCTTATTGCAGATTGGCACCAAAGGCAGATCAGAGAAAATCAGGACGTATAACTTCTCACAGGACCGGATCACTGATCACAGGATTGGAAAAACCATTTATGACGTGCGTGGATTTTTACAAGGAGAGGAACTGCTCGAGGAGATGATTGAGTTTTTGCAACAGTTTTCTGAACAGGAATCCCTCATGGATGTTCTCGAGGACAATCAGAATCAGTAGTTATTTGTGGCAATAAAGAAATGTGTAAAAGTTTGGCTTCATGGGTGTCAGATTGAATTGTGAGCAGAGCCGTCTGGTCTAAGAAAAGAGCGCAGTATATCTCACCATCACTCTCAGGAGCTTCACACACACTCTGTGCTTTCTCTTGAAGGTCACACAGCGCTGTGAAATGCTTTGGTGAGGTGACTAATTACAGCCAGTTTGACTTTTACAGTTGTTTGAGATTTAAAAAAAATCATTTAGTAGAGATTTAACACACAAAGAGCCATTTCTTGCTCATTAAATAATATGTAGAGCTGGCTATAACATACATTTCCACATAATTATTATTATTATTTAAATTTTTAATACCAGGATTTTATATAAAAGCTGTATACTAAAATATAGTTTAACATTTAATTTATTCCTGTGATGCGAAGCTAAATTTTCAGTCTTCAGTGTCACATGATCCTTCAGAAATTATTATAAGATAATCATATCATAATTATGAAAACATAACACACTACCATTTAAATGTTTGGGGTAAGTAAGATTTTAAAAGAAAAATAGATTAGTAGTACTTTTATTTAGTCAAGGCACATTAAAAAATATTTTTTTTAAACTGTAAAGACATTTATGAAATTAATAAATATGACAAAAAAAAGGTATATTTTGAACTTCAAAGAATCCCCCCAAAAAAACAGTTCCCTCAAAAATACTAGGCAGCACAACAGTGTTTAACACATAGACTGTAAAGGTTTAACATGAATAATAATAATAAAATGTTTCTTGAGCAGCAAATCAGCATATTAGAATGATTTCTGAAGGATCATTCATGTGACATTTAAGGCTGGAGTAATGATGCTGAAAATTCAGCCTTGATCACAGAAACCAGTTAATTTAAATTGTAATAATATTTCACAATATTACTAAGTTTCCTGTATTTTGAATCAAATAAATGCAGTCTTAGTGAGAGAGACTACTTTTGAAAACATTAAAAAACCTTAATGTTTCCAAACTTTTGCCCGTTTCTGTATAATCTCTGTTAAACCAATAAAATAAAATAAATATTTAAAGTCCACTATATTAATATATTTAAAAAGGGCGCTTTTTCCCCCAGGGGCGCCTTTGATTGGGTGGCGCTCTTTATGAATGTTGACGTTAAGGGTCTATCTGCGTCATGACATCACTTCAGTCTTCCGCCGAGCGCGTTCATTGGCTGCCGGTCATTTAAAGGTATTCCACTGAGCTCTGGTTGGCCAGAAGGTTTTTTCGCCAAAATTCAAATACATTTTCAAGTGGCGCTTTTTCTTGAAGCTCACACTAACCATTGTGTTGCCGCTTAAATGCTTGTACTACCTCTTCAATATTGACCAGGACGTGTTTCTAACGACATATGAGGACTATACAAACGTGATTTTATCTTTTAGAGGTAAGAGACGACTACTTTAATGTTATATTTTTGTAGTTTTGTGAAAATATAAGCCTTTAAACAGAAGTTTGAACAAATAGTTGCTAGTTGTCCGGCCATTTTTGCGTTCCCTCAATGTGATGGTCTCAGATTTTACTATAGTATTGTATTTGTAAAATGCAATTTATCTATCTGTATTATAGAAGCCATTCAAAGAAACTGAGCATGTTTTTGCGTAAGAACATCGATTGTAAGTTGTCTTAAAGCTAGTAACTGATGTAATGTTAGCTTCAGTAGTGTGCATCATGAGGAGCCACGTCAGGAATGGATGCACTTAGGCGCGCAAAATTAAAAGTACAAAATAAACTTATCCTCTGTATAACATCTGAACACGTTAAATATCAGGCTACCAAAATGATGTATTTTAACATGCATGATCAGTGTTTTAATATTAAGGCTGTAATGATTAACGTGATCGCAGGCTAATGTGCTTCCTTAAAAAGGAGGGACTTTGTGTTTCTATAAGAGTTTGTCATTCTTTATATAAACGTATTGGACACATAACGCATCAAGATAATCTGCAATTAGTTAATGCAGTTCCAATATAGGCCTAGATAGTAAAAAAAAAATCTTCCATATTAGTTATTTGTGTAATGTTATCTAAGATTCTCAAGTAATGTTAATGTGATACTAAGTCATGTTTTCTGTGAATATCAAGTTAGTTTTTGTTGAAAACAAGTGAAATCTGCCAATGGGATAAGAAAAAAGAATTTTAATTCAAATGAGAAAATATTTGGTGGGGTTTTTTTTTTTTTTTTTTTTTTTTTTTACCCCATTGGCAGATATTTGTTCTTTAGCAAAAAGGAGGGAAAAAGGCTTCATTTCTTAATAGGTCGTTTAGCATCTCAAATAAATGTATATTTAGAGCAGTCACTTTGTATTGGAAGATAAGAGGGACTTTATTTTTTCTGTGTGTAAGTTACTTATTATATTTTCTCTTACTGTTTGTACATATTAAACTAGTAGTTTGGCTAAAGTGGACTTGTAAAATGTTCACGTTGTTGGGTTAGTAATGACATAACAATTTGTCCAATATACTTTAATGTGTCTTATTTCTCATTTCCTCTAGTTTGCGGTCTGAATCTGCCTCATTATGAAGTGTCCAAGCTACAGTGATGATTGTACGGTTTTATCCCACATGGAGAAGGCGAAATCAGACCTCGGTGAGATGAAACGCCACACCGTTTCTCCACGGAAAACAGCCGCCCCGAGCTCACCGGTGACGGCCATCATCTCCACCCCAGTGGAGTCCAGAAGCAAAGGCCCCCACAATAAAGAAAACCACCAGAATAAGCGTCATTCTCTGGAGGTGGGGTCAGACGATGAGGTGATTCTCAGCAGTTGTGGCCTAACTGAGGACAGTGGCTACCTTTCTCTCCAAAACAGCCGGTTGGATCACGGGGATGTGTGTGGCATGGACTCATTGGAGAGGAGTAAAGTGGAAAATGTGTCCTCTCAATCCTTGGATGCCGAGTATCATTCTGCGCCCTGTCTGCCCGTGCTGAATTTCCAGGAGGAGGTGTGCAGAGAACTGGCCAAAAGCTATAAGAAGAGCAGAAGTTACGACTGGACCGTCGTCAATAAAGTTGCTGTGAATTTCGGGCTGCATAATGTGATCGGTGGGAAGATAGGACTGCAGTTTGTGGACATTCTTTGTGACCTGTTGAAGAAAGACATGAGGCACATTCTCGCCAGGGTCTTGGGCCTGCTGGGAGATTGCGACTTAGTAAGGTAACGTCCTGTTTAGTTTTGTTAATCTTCCTGTGACTTGACCTGACACTGTGGATCAGATTGACTGATTGTCTGCTTGATCTGTTGCAGTTGTAAAAAAGTGAGCCGGACGTGGCGGAAAATCATTTCCCAGGATCATGTGGCACTTCAGCGCTGCAAAAAAGCAGAAAGAACGCAAAGGGTAAGAGACATTCAGATGACAACTGGACTGATTCACCCTTGTGCTGTTTTAACTTTTATATAATGCAAAGTTTATATTGTAATGGTTTAGTTTAAGCTAAATTAAATGGACTTCAACTGGTTAATTCAAGTGCAAAACAGAATTAAGTTTGTCTCTTAACTATCTCTAGATGGCTCAAAGGAAAACACCAGACACCACGAAATAAAGTTCTTTTCTTTTTTTGCAATCCTTTGAAACTAACCTGTTAACTGACTCAAAAGAAAAACCCAATATTCAAATCAATCTTGTATTCATACACGCACAAACCCTCAATACTCAATCCAAATTTTAAGTTTGGAAGTTTTGACAAAAGCGTTAGTTTGACTTAGAAAAGTGTGAATATATATTTATGATTAGTCTTCATAATTGTTGTTTTGCTATCTTTCAGTTCTAATTGTTTGTTTTTTTGATTCCAGGACTCCGGCCGCCACACGGGATCATTATCACGAGACTTCACCTTGAGCAGGGTGGTGTTCTCTTGCATGCAGACCGTCGCCTCGACGCCCGTTCACAAGGCCGTTAAGAAGTCGCAGTGCCAGACGGGTGGAGCGCAAAACTCATCCAAATCAAGTCGCTTCCAACAGTTTCAAGAGGTAAAAAAAAATCCCCCAGTAACACTAAATTATGGATCCTTTTCACAGACTGTGTGGTGTGTTTTCAAAGCAAACATCACAAATCTAGCTTTCCAAAAAAAAAAAAAAATTTCTCTTTAATAAAGTGTACTTTTATAATACTATACTTTAATGACTTAAAAAGGCAGAACTTATCAATACTGTTGCGTGATTGTCTGAGGGAGGGATGCATTTGTCTTTCTCTCTCTTCTGACCATCATACGGTCTTACATTTTTCATCTTTCACGGCAACGAACTAAAAAGCGAAACGTCTTTCACGTGCAGCCGACAATGTTGTCAAAATGATCCCGTTCACACTGATTCATGAAATGGTTAAAAGCGTTGTATTCTGCTGCCAGGCAAGTAGTTGGCGCTGTCACTTTGTAAAGAGACACTAAGGGCCAGATTTACTAACTGCTTGCACCAGCTCAAACCTTCATTTGGTGTTAAACTTAGTATTTCCTAAAGACATGCATCACAAAATTAGCGCTGAAAATGCGTGGACAGGGTTTTTGCGACTGCCTTTATTGCATTTGCGTTTGTAGGCGTTTCCCTTTCAGACCCAATTTATGGGAGAAGAGTATTTAAATGCACACAGTGATTTACTAAGGTTTGCACCATTATTCACCACCCCAAAAAACCACGTCTTAAACCAAACGCTAACTGGTAGATTGTGTTTTTAATTTGTGTGTCGTCAGTAGATCACGCACTGAACTTTCTTCTCACATTGATGCTCTTTTGGAATTGCGCTCTCGCTAATTTTCCCTGTTTAGTAAATCTGACACAGTCCAATAATACACCTGCGTGTGATGTCACAGTTTTCACTTTTTTATTTCTTTTATTTTTTCTTACAGACTAATGGAATTGGTTTCAAAAACTTGAGCCCCCCAAAACGCTGTTGTCATGTAAATGAACGGCCAAAATACATGCGTTGTTTTTCTGTGTCCTGTAAGTGGCAACACCCCTATTAAAAGTCATAGAACATGTTGTTTTTCTTTTGCTATCAGAACACAAATTATTTGTTGTAGTTTCAGTTCGCCGCTATAGAGGTTTACCCAAATATAATGACGTCAGCTTCCGAGAACCGCTGAAATGAGAAAAGGGTCAGATGTTTCTTCTGATGCATGCATGAGTTTAGTTGTGTATTTGTCAGCTGATGTGAATGTGGTGTTTTGTTTTCTTCTAGGCTGCCAGATCCCTCAAGCAGCACGAGTCTCTGCGCTCGTGTGTTCTCTGTGGCTCTCCGGCACGCTTCGACCCCGACATGCAGCAGGCCGTGTGCACACGCATCAGCTGCGCTTTTGAGTTTTGCACACTGTGCCAGTCGGCATTCCACAACTCTGACCCGTGCCGATCAGTCCGAGCCTTCACCCCTTCCCAGAAGACACTCGTCGCCGGCTCCGCTCGAAGCAAGAGAAACGTCCGTCGCCTCTGACGTTCACAAGGGAGAATGTTACAAGAACTTAAAAAAAAAAAAAAGCCTGTTCTTAACTGTTTTGAAAGTCTTTTTTAAATGTTTTATCTTCCTAAAATGTGAAGTGAATTGTGGCCAAAGTGGAATACCTACAATCATCCATTGCCAAAAAGATTCAACAAGGAGGTTGAACAGCCTCTTTGGTGTTGTAAATGTTGTTTTATAAGATTTTATAGAAAATGATGAATGTTTTATGATGAAATTAACCATTCTTGTCTGTCTTGCCACAGAAAATGTACATATTTAATTGGTTAAATAAAGCCTGTATATTTTTAAATGTTGGTGCTTTATTGACTGGCAATATAATTGAGCTCCCAATGTTTTTTTTTTTCTTTTTTTCAGGGTTTAATTGCTTGACTATTGAGATTCCTTATTGGCTATTAGAACCAAGAGATTTGCTTACTGCATACTTTACAGTGTGCTACACATTTGGACCATAACTATGCATGCTTGCTTAGATGTTTATATAACTTTCTGTTCTCTAATCACTCTTGCTGTACTCGGTCTGTGCAGCACCGCTTCAAATCCAGCAAATCTGGGGTATTGGAAAATTCATACCAGGTTTTCCGTGGGGCATTAAATGGATTTTGTGAAAATTGAGGCCTTCAATGGCATTACATTTTAATCTTATAGGCATTAATTTAGATTTTGAAGAATTTTATTTGAATATAGCTTTATCATTTGAATTTACTGTCACAAAATATGTACGTTCGTGTGATAACCACGTTTGGAAAATGCAATTTTGGTATAGTTTCATTGTCAAACTGAATGGTTTCAATTCAGAATTTGGGACATGTATATTAAAAAAAAACAATTGTATATAATTTACGTGGTTAGTCATGGGACATGTTTGGCATTACCATTACCATTTTTAAAAAAAGCAAAAAGGATTAATGTAATTTAAAGATCCCTGCGAGATTAATTTCATGTTGAGCACATTGCATTATGGGATTCAATTCCCAGTACTCATTATGAAATGTCGGCTACATCTGAAATCGCATACTTCCCTACTATGTAGGTCAAAAAAAGTATGTCCTAATAATTCACAATACTCGAGAGTAGGCAAACAGTCTCTGGATGAGCTACGGCTTCCAGCGTGTGCATGTGGACACTTTACTATCCCATGAGGCCACGGGAGACCATTTATATGGCAGTCAATTGACGCTCGTAGGTCATGATAATGACAACATGACAGATGTAGTACCTCCAGATTACTTTCATACTTCACACACTTAAATAGAACATACTTTTTTTAGTAGTTGTGAAGTAATTACTCATTCAAAATAAGTAACTACTCGAGAGAGTGATTTTAAACACAGCCAAACACAATGTTTTTAAGTCTCTTCTGTTCACCAATGCTGCATTTATTTGATCAAAACTACAGCAAATCCTATAATATTGTAAAATATTAAAATTTAAAAAAACTCTTTTAAATTTTAATACATTATCAAATGTTATGTATTCCTGTGATCAGTGTCACATGATCCTTCAGAAATCATTCTAATATGATGATTTGCTGCTCAAGAAAACATTTCTAATCAATGTTGAAAACTAAATTTTTTGTGGAAACCATAATTTTTTCCAAGAAACTTTGATGAAAATAAAGTTTTAAAAGGACAGCATTTATTTAAAAAAATATATATATATTTTGTAACATTATAAATGTCTTTACTGTCACTTTTGATCAATTTAATGCATCCTTCCTGAAAAAAAATATTAATTTCTTTTTAAAATCTTTAAAACTGACCCCAAGCTTTAGAATGATCTTCACACTGAGCACAATACACATGCTATGGTCTGCTCCGTATAGTGTGGCAGTATATTAACCATTTTGACATTATTTTGATTTCTTCATAACATCTATATTGCTCTCTCACGAACAAAGACACCACATATTTGAACTGGTCAATCAGTGGGTTTTCTGTTTAGTGTAGTGTGGTCTGATGAAGACACAAAATGGAGACCAGAAACTTCTGAAGGTTTTTTTGTTTTTAGCTAGATGGCACCAGAGAGCTTTTCTATTGACACATATTCCTCCTGTTCTGTTTAATCTACAGTTTCACCACCCAAAATTAATGTCTTTCTGTGAAAGGGGGGTATATACTTTGCAGTATCAAGCACAACAGTGTTTCCTAAATCAGACCAATCTAAAGGAGCAGTGGATGATGTTTTCAGACCGAAGGATTTCCACTGAACTACACTGAGGGTTTAGCCATCATTTATTGTCTAATGTGATTCACAGATAGAAAACAGACCTAAACCTGAAACACAATTACCTCAATACTTGCTGGAATCTGAATTAGTGTCTCCCCAGGTAAAATATCTCATTTATAGAAGAACATATAAATAATGAGGCCACTTTTCTCATTTCCATTATGTTTCTTCAACCATGTCTGGTCTCAGGTGTGTATTTTTAGAATACAAAACACTGATTGCAATAATAGGATGAGTTTCTTTTCCTAGTTGTTTTGTACTCCTTAGCCGCTAAGTCAAACTTTTTTCTTGGTCCACATGTGAATAACGAAATGATTGTTATTTGTGATGCAATAATGCTGCTCCCTCATGCCATTTAACAAATTTAAACCATATAACATCCATATAAAATGTGACTGATTACTGTGAAGTCTGAATATTGTTTAAAATGCTGTGAAAGAATATAAATCAAATTGTAGACAAGCAAAAACCATGTCAATGTTTGATTTGAAAGATTATAAGTATAGATTTCACTGCATGCTTGAAGCCAATTTTAAAATAGAATTATAAATAGAATTGTTTTTTGGATTCCCTTCCACATCTCTGACACGAAACCTTTTGGATACGGTAATAGACATTTGTTTTCTCTTACCCATGAAAATCATAAGGATGCCTTTATAAAAAAAAAAACTTAAACTTATTCTAAAAAAAAAAAAAAACGTTATCCGAAATAAAATAAAATAAAAATAATTAAATGTATTTTATTTTAGCTAGTTGCAAAGAAAACATTTCACATTTTCATTGTACTAAAATAACTAAAACTGTACTAAATCAAAAACATACATAGGCCTACTTAAAAATCAAAAACTGTTAATGACGAAACACGCAACAAAATTACTAAAACTTTGAACTAAAATGAAAATAAAAGCAAATTATAAAAATTATACTAAAATACTACCAGGGTATGTGAAGATGTCAGACTAAGGTAATTTTGATATACAGTTTACCATGGAACCATGTCAAAATACATGGTAATACTATGGTACTTTGATATACAGTTTACCAAAAAACTTGGTTTTTGTGACAGATTTAAGATTTAAATAACTCACAAAAGCTAACAACCGCAAAAGAAAAGCATTAAAGTTTTTGAGCATTTAAACTTTAAGGATTAACATGCTTTCATGTTTTATTGATCCTTTCTCAGCATTCAACTAATTCATAACCATAAATAAGTGCACTTTTTCCATTAAAATTTCATTTCCTCTTTTCTGTTGTTTCGTTTAGAAGTTTTCCTGATTTACTCTTGGAATGCACTATGGCTCCATTGCTAATATTTTTGGCTTATGATATAAATTGCTTGCTTTTCCTCATTTGTACGTCGCTGTGGATAAAAGCATGTGCTAAATGAATAAATGCAAATGTAAATCTTGACAAAGAACCACCAGACAAGACGGGACGTGTTTGTCAGTTCGTTCTAAAGGCTGAAATATCCGTGTGTAGTTGATGATGCTGTCACTGTCCCAGAGACTCTTGTGACAAGCGGCCGTTTCCCAAGGCTGAATGTGGCTCTTAAACGACACCCACACGTCCTCATTACATTTATTCCTTCATCTGTAAACACGCACACTGGGGCTGCAGTCGCTGCATGCACAAATACAAAAAAATAAGAGCCTGTGTTATTGTAAAAGGACAGATTTGGAGTGAATTATTGGGATTGTAAAAGCAAGGTTGTGTCATAGAGAAATATTCCATAATTAAAGGGATAATTCAACCAAAAATGAGAATTCTGTCATTATTTACTCAGCCTTAAGTTTCTTACAAGTTTAGGACACCTTGAAGATATTTTGGCAAACAAACTTTTCCCAATTTCAAATGTATATGGAAGTCAATGGGGTCCAGCAACTGTTTGGTTGCCAACATTTTTCAAAATATCTTCTTTAGTGTTCAACTGAACAAAGAAACTCATATAAGTTTGACAAAACTTGAGGGTAAGTAAATAATGACAAAATGTTCATTTTTGGGTGAACTATCCCTTTAAGGTCTTCCTCTCAGTATAATTAATCTCAGAGCTGACCTTTCTGGACGAGAAAACCTCTGTGCGCGTGTATTATTGTATTTCCATTTGATTTATTAAACCACAGCCTGTACAAATGAAGCTCCAAATCATCGGAGGATACGGAGAGCAAAACAGGTGTTTACACTGAAACACACATGCACACACACACACACACAAAACATATTGCTTATTATGAGTCATTCTGTTTGGGAATACAAATCTAATTTTTCTGTTGGAAGCTTTCTGCTGTGATTAACCTTTCAGACTAGATGCAAAGCGCTCTGAGTGTGTGGGCGGTGATGTTTTAACATTATTTTAGTCACATCTGGGTTTAAATTTGAATTAAGGGCATGTGGGTTCGTTGGAAATGTGGACTGTAGATTATTGGCACTAAAGGAATTAATTATTATGAAATCTGTCTTATAAAACAGATAGTTCTGACTCACTGTCAAATGCACGCACACTTGCCTTTTAACCATAAATGTCTTAATTTTAGGCCAAACTCAAAATATATATATTTACAGGCCTTTTTTTTTTATTGCCTATAAAAAGTCCACCAATTTGAATTACACAGTTTAAACATAAGCAAACTCATAAACTTACTTAACTGATGTATATTTGTCAGTGAAACTAAAAAAAAAACAAGGCATGAGTTTATCAGTAACTATTTGCATATGTTAGGTTTAAAAATAATATATCATATTTTTCAAAACGCATCTATTCAAATGGCTTAGAATCATAAATCTGTTAGTTCACTCAGAAATGAGAATTACGTCATTAATTACTCACTCATGTCGTTCCAAACCCGTAAGACTTTCATTCATCTTTGGACCACAAATGAAGATCTTTTTGATGAAATCTTCTGTCCCTTTATTTCCAGTCTACACAATTGACATTTTGACGCTCCAAAAAGTTAATAAAGAGCTCATAAAACTAATATGAACTGAATGGTTTAGTCAAAATCTTCTAAATAGACTCGATCACATGATGCACAGATTTAATTTAGGCTTTCATGAACATTCATCAGTTGTGGTAAACTGAAGCTCAAGCATGTTCTCTTGACGTGCGAGAACCAATGAGGTTCATTCTCATGTTACGCATCATGTTTGAGCTTCTGCAAGAACCAATGAGGTTCATTCTCATGTTACGCATCATGTTTGAGCTTCTGCAAGAACCAATGAGGTTCATTCTCGTGTTACGCATCATGTTTGAGCTTCTGCAAGAACCAATGAGGTTCATTCTCATGTTACGCATCACGTTTGAGCTTCTGCAAGAACCAATGAGGTTCATTCTCGTGTTACGCATCACGTTTGCTCTTCAGCAAGAGGTTTGTTCTCGTGCGTCAAGCAAGTTTGGTTGAGCTTCTGTTTATGTTCTCTGATCAATGTTTATATGTGAATAAAAGCCTAAATTAAATCTGTTCATCATATAAAGCGATTGAGTCTCTTCAGAAAATTTAGAGTAAACCTGTCAATTTATATGGATTAGTTTTGAGCTAATGTGAACTTTTTGAAGGGTCAAAGTGTCAGTTGCGCAATGGAGGGACAAAAAGCTCTCAGATTTCATCAAAAGATCTTTATTTGTGTTCCGGAGATGAATGAAAGTCTTCTGGGTTTGGAACAACATAAGGGTGAAATGACAGCATTTTCATTTTTGAGTGAACTAACCCTATTATGCGACTCTTATCTTGTGCAGTATTTGTGAATGTAAAAGGTCTGTAAAGTGTTAGAGATCAAAGTGTGTGTGTGTGTGTGTGTGTACTATTACTTGGCCAGTGTCTGGTACCTCACAAATTCTGCTAGTCATTTTCAAAACCATTGCAATTGTTTTTTGTTTTTTTGAAAATACTTTACTTTAATTTGCAACCATATGTTAATGCACATTATAACCTGACAGAAGAATGTTTATTCTGATTATTAACGAAAATGTTCTTTTAGCCTTTTTAATATTAAAACACACAGAATACGCACACGAAATTGGCATTTAAAGTTGACATATTTTTTTAATCATTGCTGTCTTGTATTATATCACTCCCTTTCTCTACACTGAAAGAAATAACAACATAAAAATGCTAACATCTAATTTTTATAGGTTAAATCAGAATAGCTATTTATGGTAACAATGGCAGGTTGCCACTTTTTACTCTGCCCTTCAGTTTTCTTAAATGTGTCATGTGTCTATTGGAGATGTTCCCTGTGAAGTGAGGGGCACGTGTGATGTTCATTATGAATGACTGGCATCTGTCACATGACTACATCAGGTCTCTAAAGGTCGACTCCTGTCACTGCGATGGTCTTCAGCGCGCACCGCCACCGGCCCCAAGGACAGCAGATCCGCTCCGCTCACACTCACTCGCATCCAGAAGAGTGTGAGACTGAGAGACAGGAGCATGCAGGACAGATGTTGAAGTGGGAAATTAGTCATTTCCATATGAAATGCTGATTGTCTTTCCCTGTTGTGATCCAGTAGCGTAAATTCCAATGCTACAGTCCTTTTCCTCCCCATAGCATGTGTGATTAGCATAAAATGATTTGCGGAACATGTATGGATTAATAGATAGACAGTCTTGCATGGCTGGATAATTCTGTTAAGATTTGTTTTTGTGCATGATAACTAAAACAATTAAACCCTTTATTCTATTTTTAAAGATCCAGTGCTCTGTTCTCATCAAAATGGAGAAACACAAATCATAATCTTTCTAAAATTTGGTTAGTAGCCTATTGTTTATAAGTTTGGGATCAGTAAAAAAATTTTTTGTGCAAAAGAAAATAATAATTTAATTGAATATGAATACAATCGGACACACACACATGTACATACACAGTATATACTCTATAGCATGGTTTCCCCAAAAATATGAAGCAGCACAACTGTTTTCAACATTGATAATAATCATAAATGTTTCTTGAGCATCAAATCATCATATTAGAATGATTTCTGAAGGATCATGTGACACTAAAGACTGGAGTAATGATGCTGTAAATTCTGCTTTGATCACAGGAATAAATTACATTTGAAAATATTTTCAATTAGAAACTATTTTTTATTTATTGAATAATATTCAAAGTTTGTATTTCTGATCAAATTATTGGAGTCTAAGTGAACATGAGAGACTTCATTCAAAAACATTACCAACCCCAAACTTTTGAACAGTAATGTAATTCCTTTATGTTCATGAGGAAGCTTGTTCAGATCATCCTGCAAACAAGTATGAGCAAGTACCATGTTTTAGCCATGATGCCATGGTAATATCTTCTGTTTTTGGACATGACAGAACCTTAATATCAGTAGCATAATATCTAAATATTGTAAAAATTCTGTAACACTGTATATCTGAATTCTTAGAGCAACAAAACTGCCTACAAATGTGTACAGGACTAATGTGGCATGTGGGAAAAGTGCAATGCACAAACAGACACGCTCACTAATGCTCAAAACAAGTGGTTTCTGGCCAGCCATTTCTATGTTGAATCATTTTAAGTGGTAATGCACCCATTATCAGAGTGGAGCTGGTCAGTGTAGAGTCTATCCATCTATTTTTACCTGCTGTGGTCAGCAGGCCCATTTAGCCATCCGGTAATGAGAGCTAATGAGCGGGCCCTCTCCACACAGCCCTGGGCAAATCACATAGCATCTGATTTGCACCACAACAATTCAATAGCCAAAGATTAAGCCTGGTCACCGGAGTCTCAAGGGCCATTTAGACAACACTGTTTTCAACTAAAAACGGAAAAAAATATATGCGTTTTGGTCGTTCATTTACAAGACAACAAAGTTTTGGGGGCCTAAAAAAGCTAACTTTGAATACAGGTTTCAAAGGGAATTTTTTTGAAAATTATACCGTGAAAATCAACAAAAACGCTAATTTGTGAAAGCGGTGACATCATGCACATGCGTATCACATGTTCAATCTATTGGCACATACACTCACCTAAAGGATTATTAGGAACACCAAACTAATACTGTGTTTGTGCCCCTTTCGCCTTCAGAACTGCCTTAATTCTACATGGCATTGATTCAACAAGGTGCTGAAAGCATTCTTTAGAAATGTTGGCCTATATTGATAGGATAGCATCTTGCAGTTGATGAAGATTTGTGGGATGCACATCGAGGGCACGAAGCTCCCGTTCCACCACATCCCAAAGATGCTCTATTGGGTTGAGATCCGGTGACTGTGGGGGCCATTTTAGTACAGTGAACTCATTGTCATGTTCAAGAAACCAATTTGAAATGATTCGAGCTTTGTGACATAGTGCATTATCCTGCTGGAAGTAGCCATCAGAGGATGGGTACATGGTGGCCATAAAGGGATGGACATGGTCAGAAACAATGCTCAGGTAGGCCGTGGCATTTAAACGATGCCCAATTGGCACTAAGGGGCCTAAAGTGTGCCAAGAAAACATCCCCCACACCATTACACCACCACCACCAGCCTGCACAGTGGTAACAAGGCATGATGGATCCATGTTCTCATTCTGTTTACGCCAAATTCTGACTCTACCATCTGAATGTCTCAACAGAAATCGAGACTCATCAGACCAGGCAACATTTTTCCAGTCTTCAACTCTTGCAAATTGTAGCCTCTTTTTCCTATTTGTAGTGGAGATGAGTGGTACCCGGTGGGGTCTTCTGCTGTTGTAGCCCATCCGCCTCAAGGTTGTGCGTGTTGTGGCTTCACAAATGCTTTGCTGCATACCTCGGTTGTAACGAGTGGTTATTTCAGTCAAAGTTGCTCTTCTATCAGCTTGAATCAGTCGGCCCATTCTCCTCAGACCTCTAGCATCAACAAGGCATTTTCGCCCACAGGACTGCCGCATACTGGATGTTTTTCCCTTTTCACACCATTCTTTGTAAATCCTAGAAATGGTTGTGCGTGAAAATCTGAGCAGATTGTGAAATACTCAGACCGGCCCGTCTGGCACCAACAACCATGCCACGCTCAAAATTGCTTAAATCACCTTTCTTTCCCATTCTGACATTCAGTTTGGAGTTCAGGAGATTGTCTTGACCAGGACCACACACCTAAATGCATTGAAGCAACTGCCATGTGATTGGTTGACTAGATAATTGCATTAATGAGAAATTGAACAGGTGTTCCTAATAATCCTTTAGGTGAGTGTATAGTGTTTCTTTACAAAGTGACATCGCCAACTACTGGCCTAGCAGCAGAATACAGGGTTTTTTTTGTCGTTTTTGCAGGGATAACTTTGCAAATGTTGTCGTCTGTGCACGAAAAACACAAAGGACGAGTGTCTGTTTTTTAGCAGGCTAAATTTCTTGATCTAATTCGGGTATGATGGGAATATTCAGGGCACGTTTACAAGACAACAATGTATACATTGTTGTCTTGTAAACGTGCCCTGAATATTCCCATCATACCCGAATTAGATCAAGAAATTTATATTTTGCATTTAGGAAAATCTGTAGGCCCATTGGGATTTAGGAAAAGAGCAACAAGTCTGTTCTATAATACTGACCATCGTAGCAGAATTAACCTATAGGGTAATACTGTTAGCTTATAGTACACTCTCAGAAAAATGTACAAAAGCTGACACTGGGGCATGTCGGAACAAAGGCACTTTGTACCTTATATTGGTACCTTAAAGGAACAAAAGTGCACTTTTGAAAAGCCCCAATGTCATCTTTTGTACCTTTTTTGAGTGTTTATAAAGCCTACTGTCGTCATGTTGTGCCTTGATTTGAAAATCCAGATTCAAGATGCTTGATGCAGATGAATGGTGAAATCACATTTACAAGGAACAATAATGGGAAGCACTAGCACACCAGACTCTGGACCGAGGATGACTGATATAGCCTACACTGAATAACACTGGGGATAATGATAGACAGGTGCAGGTGATTAGTTGACATGGAGATTAACCAGGATATATCTGGCTGCGTCTGAAAACGTAGCTGACTTGTTGCCTTGCTGCCTTTGTAGGCATGCCTTTGTGTGTTTTGCGCATGAAGGGACCTCATGAAACTGATTTCAGACAGACTTCTGAGGAAGTGTAAGGGTTTAATGATCTACACAGCAGAATAGAGAGAGCTTTGTAGAAAACTTTGGATTTGGACATGCCTAGATGCCTTTCTACCTCTGAAGGCAGCATTTTAACATTTTCGGACGCAGCCTATGAAAACTAATAAGACAGCAATGGAGAAAAGGGAAACACAACTAAATACACAGGAATGGAAGATAGGCACAACAAGACAAAAGAAATTAGTTGATGAAAACAAGGTAATCTTGACCGTATATAATATTTGATATGCAAATTTCTAAGGCCTCTAAATGATCAAATCGCCGTTGCTGAAAAACATGTTGTGCAAAATCTACATGCCTTCTGTCATCTGATCGAAAGTTGACCTTTTTTTGCAAGTAAAAGGTCTTTTTGCTGTGAAATCTTCACTTATTTGTATAAATAAAACGCTTTTATATTGTTAGTTCTATATCAAGATGAACACTAACTGAACTGAAGCAAATTATATTTGTAGGCATTTTATGTCAGTTGTCACTGATATAAAGATCTCATTGATTCAATTACCATCTATCAGAAGTCCATCTTACTTTCTGGCCATAAATATCAGCATATGCACAAAATTTGCAGATATGTGCTCAGTTTGGCTCAAAATGTACGTGTTTCCCCCCCCCTCCATATTCTCCGTATGGAACTAAAAAGCCTGATGCCTTCCACATCAAATAATAAGACAGTCTACAAGACACCACTCAAATGTGTATCAAATATGATACAAAACATAAAACACATAACATAAACTGTCCCACTTCAAAAAAGAAATTATAATTTTTTACTATTATTTCATATTTCAGGCTTTACAGGGTTAATAGAATTAGAAAGATCATAATGTTTCTGAATGGAGTTAACATGGATAAATTAATATTTATTGTTAACAATAAATGTTCATACAGCCTATAAATAGAGCATATTATACAAATACAAGTTTTGGTGCATGAGTAATTTTCAATTAGTCATCTCCATTTTTGCATTTCCTCCTACTTAGTGCTGTAATGATATAAATCCAATGTGACAAATTAAGACCAAACTCAATATTTAGTGCATGCTTTTTTTCTGATTGTTTGTTATTGTTCCATTCAGTTTGATTTCTGGCATTTCCAGGAAGATGGGATGTACAACTGCCACAAGGATTGCAAATGACAGGCTAAAATGACACATGCATTAAGAGAAGCACAGCCACAGAAGAACACATAACAGCCTCTTCAGTTCCCTAAGCCAAGTAGAGCACTTCAACAATAACAACCTGGCCGACCAATCAAAAGAATAGGGCACTCATTGACAATAACCTATACCGGTATTCCTAACTAAGCTTTAACCACGCTGTTAAGAATCAAACGTTTGTAACCTTAACTTTAAACCTCAATTTAACCCTAACTCCATTCGTATTTCCAACAGAAAAACACAAACCTAATTATTATATCAGTGTTTATTATCGAAATTATTGCTAGGGATATATCAGTGTCACTGGAATAATTTCGATCAAAATTTAAAACATATTTATATATTGATGTCCCCACCAATTTCAAAATCAAACCTATGCCACTATTATTAACCTATCTATATCAAACCTTCATCATAGCTGGCTTGCAATGCATAAAAACACATGCACACGATAAACAAACGTAATATTTAGTGACAAGGCATTGTCGACTAATCTGCTGGCTCAAACACTCTCACACTGGCACTGGACCATCCTTATTTTTGAGCTCTGACCACTTAGCCTTCTCTTTCAGATATTTATATCAGTTATAGTTTAATTGGTACAAACCAAACCATTTTTCCAGGCCAAAGGACAACTCAAAATGAATCTAATTTGACAGACAAGCCTAATTTTGGCTACCAGAGTCCCATCTTACAGTGCATGACATCTTATATAACGGCTTCTTTGGCATTCCATATCCTCTGACATTTATGATTCAAATTTCCAGAGCTGCCTTTAATGCGTCGTAGACGCTTAGTCACAGGCCGGCTAATACTATATTATATGACCGTTTCCTTTCGGAAGTTCTCAAAATAAGACTCGCAGAATGAGACCTTTAACTATTACAAGAATGAATGATCGCACACCTTTTGCTGTTTAATTTGGTGGAAGAATGGAGAGTAGACAAAACCTTTTGAATATATGCATCATAATCAGCTGTCTGTCTGTATATTTACCATATTTTTCTAAAAAGTGAGTGCTATGCAATATTTCACATTTTTGTCTTGCTCTGCACCTGTGCTCCTTAAGACCAATTTAACTGTATTTTCAGGGATGAAAACATATGGCAGTCATAAGTCACAGAAATATAATTGAGACAGTTTGAACATTCTTCAAAGTAATGGCCCATTATTCTGAATGGCTGTCGGGGGAACCAAACATGACCATGAATCAATTGTAGTTCATGGTTAAAGTTTGTTTCACGCTTGTGGCCGGACCAAGAGCAACATTGAAATTGAGCGCACTCAAGAATTGTATGGCTCTTCAACCTTTTATTATACTTTGAATGGCAAAAATAAAGATTTCCAGTGCCTGATCCTCCCAAACCCAAATGATCCCTTTAGAGTTAGAATTCACACAGAAGCAACATCAATATTTTTTTTTACAAAATAATTCAATTTACAAAATGCACGAAGATACATCATCATTCGAGATATTTCACGAGTCCAATCGGCAGTCTTCAGGTCCAAATATGTAGTTCTCTTATTGTACCAGTCCGGGGCTTGTTTCAATGCATTTATTGATCTACAATTTACAGGAAACATGTCAAAGCAAACGTGTCGGTTCCAAGGCCAAAGCACACTATGTACATCTTAAAGCTAACATCTCTCATCAAAGTTTAATTTATATGTACAGTGCAAAACATTACTTTTCTTTTTCTTCAACACGTTGTTTTAGTAGTATGCTTATGTCCTATACTAGACTGTGTAAATGGAAAACCTATGATGGTCAAGGAGAGTTGTTTTCTTGCCTTCAAACCCACCTCAGAGCGGCTAGAAGAGAAAAGATCAGTGTTTAAACGTACTTGAAAACCAGACTGCTGTTAATACAAAGCCATGCACGTCTCCATCTAACTTACCAACGGTATATGATTCAGAAGTCGGTCTACAGTGACGTCATCGTAGCTCTCCCGATACGAGGTCTCTCCGCCAGCCGATTCCTCCTGCATGCTGGGTGGGTCTTCTTGACTAAAGACAGGAAAAAACACCAGTAAAATACCCTTTTCACTGTTTAACACCACAAAACATGTTCTTTGGTTCAGAATATTAGCATGACCCTGATGAAGCAACAATAAGCTGGTGCTTTATACCTTCTCTTCCCTGTTAGAACAGAGTTCAGATATTTCTTCACCGCCATCTGCTTGCGAAAGCGGCTGTAGTTGTCTGTGAATATTGCGTCTGAATGACGCTTCATCGGCGCCTGGTCTTCCATCAAATCATCACTAAAATTGCACAAAGAAACATGTCAGATATGCATTTCATTCCAAACAGTTCATTTGACATTTAGCATTTACTTTTATTCATTTGGCAGACCAGTCTTGCAGGATTATAAGATTATA
This sequence comes from Semotilus atromaculatus, assembly GCA_031834385.1. NCBI lineage: Eukaryota > Metazoa > Chordata > Actinopteri > Cypriniformes > Leuciscidae > Semotilus > Semotilus atromaculatus. The sequence goes on from JAULUF010000025.1 coordinate 35,056,411, forward strand.
CTGTATATGGACATTTTGAGATTGATCAGAGTCTGCATATGGATAAACAATCCATTAAAGCAGAAAACTACTCTATTTGTAATCTAGATCTAAAATCTGTGATTATATTGAACGATTACCAAAATATAATTCCTGTTACACCAAGTTTAATTGATCTGTCTCCTAATTAGATGATCTGATTTCTCCTCTCCCATAAAACATCTAAAAACTCTCTCTTCTAAAACCAGTCTGAGATAATTGATGGTTTTAGTTCGCCACCAAGTTGGTTTCCACTATTCAGGTCTGGTTTAATGGTTTTAGAAGGTTTTGGGACCACCTGGGTGACCAGTGAAAACCATCAAATCACCTTAGGCTGGTTCCAGCATGGCTATGGATCATGTTAAGGATTTCACCTCGCCAGATTGTGAAATGCCACTAAACTCGGATGCATTGGCATAAAAAAAGGGTTCATGTAGCCTACCTGACTCGCTTTCCAATCAGTGACTCCAGGTACCGTCTGGCAGATAACTGTCCGAGAAGTTTACTGTATCCGCTTGTGAAGAGCCCGTCTGCGTGTCTTGTATCTCTGCACAGACACAGAACCGATCATTTCACAACTGAAACCAACTTTACTCTAGAAACCAGTGAACGACAGGCTATTTCAGTTGCTCTTATAGCACTGAGTTGTAATAAAAGATGCTTGTTTTAATTATATGAACGTTTTCGAGCAATGTCCGTCTCAGTTTCCATCACAATTCCAGTTAAACTACAAACGTAAATATTCTAAAAGCTTGAAGCACTCGTATTAAGATTTGATAAGAATTACTATTTTCCCGGAAACTATGGTTAACATGGCAAATTTAGCATGTTTCTGTAAGAGCCACCAACGATTTCAAGCATTTGGAGGCTATTTAAATAATTTACGACTACAGACAATTTTAATCTGTTAGCCTATTGAAATTACACAGAAACGGTGTTAGCTAAATTTTCCCTAATTGATTGGTCCATACAGCGTATCAAATTTGTAATCTACCTACTTAAATATAAAATAAGACAACAAAATAACTTTCTTTTCTTTCTTTTCTCGTGTTTTTATTTTAAGTAGTCTTTCTTGTTTTCTTTTCTGATGCGATTCAGTCACCTGCGCGAGTGCGCGCGCATGCACAGCTCTGATGGCGCGGACAACGCGCGCTCATATTCCGATATATAAAATGCTTGAAAACCTAACAAAAGAGTTAGAAATTTTGTTTTATTCGTGTGCTTTCATAGAATAAAGCTCTTACCTCATGGAGGCGAAGGGTAAACTTAAGGTCCGGGCATATAAAACACTGGAGAGAGTTATGAAGAGCAAAATCTGAGAGCCGTTCCTCACGAGCATTGCTTTACACCTGTGCACACATGAATACATACTGTGATTTAACATTGCATTAATTAACAATCAGATGTAAATGCATTTTAAAGCTTGAATGCAATTGTAAAGCATTTGAATGCATTTGCAAAAAATAACTTAAAATGTGCACTCTTTTCTAATCACAATTAAGGGGGGCTTCTTTATAGAATATATTTCTATTTGATTAATTATAAGAGTTTTTGCTTTGCCTGAAACAATTTAAGATTAGTTTGAATAGAAAATAGCCTACTAATTAAGAAAATATTACTTAAAATGTTTCAGTGGACATTAATTCATATATAGCCTATGTCATGCAATTTATTGAGTTTGTAAAATAAAACTAGTCTAAATGAATGTAACATGCACAGAAGTTAAAAGTGACTATGGTAAATGTTCAAATATTAAAATCAAAGGAACTTACATGTGCAATGATGATGTGATCCGCGCGCTGATCGGGGTCCTGAAATGCCTCCAGTCAAATCTCCCAAAGTGACCAGGTGGTTTTTAAAGTTCCTTTTCGCGGTCTTGTGTCTCTTTGAATAGTCTCACCCCTCGCCCCGTTTTATATGTCTGAATACTTTCCATCAGACAGGAAGACAATCAGATTTGATTTGTGTTAATACGTCACGAAGAGAGTCCCATTGGGACCGACGTGTTCGTCATTGGTCGGCAGGCACACTTCACAGACACACACACACACACACACACACACACACTGGTGAAATCAAGTTTGTGATTGCTCAGAATGTTTTGTGTCATTCCTGGTGATTCATTCTTTGGATATTTGTTTGCATGGATGCATTTTTTGTTTTGTTTTTTGGTGAAAGAAGAGATGCGAGCGACATGAAAAAATAAACATGAAACAATAATGACTTCCCAAGTTAAAAAATAATTTCTGCAAAAATTCCTTTTGTCATTTTTTTCCCCAATATTTGGAACTGATCTTAAAAAAACATTAAAGGGAATATTATATGGATTTCTACACAATTTTTTTATAGATAGATATAGATAGATGATAGACAGATATATAGATGATAGACAGAACAATGAATAGATAGAATGATATATATATATATATATATAGATAGATAGATAGATAGATAGATAGATAGATAGATAGATAGACAGACAGATAGATAGATAGAACGATAGATATAACGATATAACGATATAACGATATAACGATAGATAGATAGATGATAGACAGAACAACTGATAGATAAAATGATACATGCATTTATATATATATATATATAGATAGATAGATATATGATAGACAGAAAAATGGATAGATAGATAGAATGACAGAATGAAGGACAGACAGACAGACAGATAAAGATAAATAGATAGATAGATGGATAGATAGATATATAGATAGATGGATAGACAGAACAATAGATAGAAAAAATATTATTTTAAACAAACATAAGCGAATGGATCAGATTAAGGACATCTTTGCACGGGCTACTGTAGTCTACCCTCATCTTAACCCCGATTCAATCCCTTTGCTAACAGGATCATTCTCTGCATTAAATACATCACTGCCAAAATAATGAACAAACATGCTCAGTTGTGGAGAGCCGCCATAGTGACATAAACCAGACTCTTTTAAAGCATCAACACAGGAAATGTTTATATGCATAAGTGTCCACTAAGACCTAGAGATCACTCATTACTTTGAAAAGTCCTCATTTATACAGTAATATTATTAGCCGTTGGCCTCGCATTAGGACTGTCCTCATTGTTGGAACGACGAGTCCTGGTTTACACATTTCTCTGCAGTAACAGTGACCTGTTAGCAAGAAGTCGTTCATATCCGTAACACCAATGAGCAATAGACATAAAGATGCTTGACTTTAGCAAGCTTCAGGTTCAAGTCTCATGTGATTTCCTGATCTCCTTCCCTCCTTTTCTTATTGTATAAGTCATTACTTCTCAATAAACGGTAATTTTTTTAAATAAAATGTCTTTAAGGACCTCTAACAAACTGAAAGAGTTTTGAGAAATTTTAAATGAATCAATATGTTGATGTTAGGTTTGTAATATTTAGGTAATTTGTCTTGAAATTCATAGAGGAAGAGTCAGTTCTGATCTGTCAATATTTTTATACTTCGGCCCAAAAACCCTGTGACAGATCAGTTAGACAAACCCTTAAGTGCATCCAGATTAATCCAGTAAATACATCTGTATTTCTGGCCACACGGAGGACATTAGCTTCAATAATGCTATCAGAGCATCATTAGATCTGTAATCAAAGCTAAAGACAACAGCATCATCCTCCCGAGACCGTCACTCCACTCGGCCAATCGCATTAGGGGCTTTATTTAACGTAGTACATCCATTTCAATCTGAATTATATTTATTATATATCTATCCATCTATCTATCCATCCATCCATCCATCCATCCATCCATCCATCCATCCATCCATCCATCCATCCATCCATCTATCATGTAGAATTGAAACATATTGTACACAAACATATTTATGCACAATTCAATAATTAATGCTGATTGCCATAGTATCTTTCAAGCCTCTGTGTTGTCCTATGACTAATAGTTTTATCTTAGGACACTGACTGTTTTCCGTTCGTCATCTCACACATGATGAGCATCATGCAGTTTCTTCCCATTGCCCATGTATCTGCTCTTGACTCGTATATGCTGTATATGCTTGTATATGCTGATGTGACAGCAGTCATTGGCAAAATATTTTCTTCGCACGACTCTGTCATATCTGCAATCGATATTGCCAATTTAACCAGCTGAAGTTTAGCTGTGCATGCAGTGGAAAACATGAGTTTAGTAATACACAGAAACAATCTGAGGTGAGGCTTTCCATATGTGTGAGAGGGAGTTTTATTGAAAAATAATCGAGTGAGATGACAACACACATTCATCCAGTCACACTATCTAGTGTACATTACGAATCTCTGCAAGTCTATAGAGGAAGCGTGCAACCTTTATTCTGTCTCTATTGAATTCATATTGATCTCAACACATCCATCTCTGTGTCAGAGTTTATGGGAAATAAAATGCCTGAAATTCAATATCACCTCAGAGCCTCTATTGGTTTCACTCAAACAGAATCTATTTCTCTGTTGATTGCAAAACAAATATACATATCAAAATATGAATATCTTTTATACAGCATGGATAAAATACAGTACAATGCTTGCATCAAATGCCAAGCAATTTTTCTAAAACTGATTTTCCAAGCATACATATCTCATATCTCATTGAGACTCGGGGCTCCAGAGTCACTACCATGTTCTTCTGTGCCATGAGAATTCAAATTCAACTTATTATGACCTGCAGCCTTGGAGAGCTAAAAGTGTTATTAAAAATCTGTGGCTTTAGGTTTTAGTGTGCTAGTTGCTATGCATTTATTTTGTTCATGATAAGAAATCACCAATATTCAGAGAATAAACATGGGTGGTATTCAAAATCATAGCTATACAATTAATATATTTATTTATTCTTTTCTCAACATTACATACAAAATCTTTTGTCATTATCATTTGTATGAAGCTGTAAAGCAGATTTGTGGAGTTTAACATTTACTTTAATTCATTTCATTTAGCAATCCTAAGAGGCAGTAACATGAGAAGTGTAATCACCAGTGCATTAAAAATAAATCAATATCTGTGCTGTTCCGTGTTTACATGAATGTCTTTATACAGGCATTCACACAGACGTGTAGGCTATTATAGGGTAGTACACTTCCAATGGGGGCTCAAAAAGTCTTAAAATTTAAAATAAATAAATGTTTGAAAGATTTAACTAATTAAATGGCTAAATCTGCTCTAATATATTAGTAATCTTAACCCTTACGCTGTGTTGAAAACCCTGTATCGCCTCTGATGCTCCCTGTCAAAAATGACTGGCCTATTAAAAATTGCTTGAAAATTGCTTGTTATGCCATATCACCAAAAGGATTAAATCTTTTTGTCAACTTGTTTTGTTTCAATTAGCACAGGTTTTGTATTTCTTTTTGGAACTGATTGATTGTAGGCCTCATTGATCTGAGCTTATGCACCTCAGTTTTTTGGGGAAAAAAGCAGTCAACAAAATAATTTGCGCTGTTTATCTCACAGCTTTAATGTTTAGAAGTTTGTTTTGTACAAAATGGAACAAAGTCCCACTTGTGGGTGTACAACAAAGAAAAGCGTATCAATCTCTTGTTATTGCTATTATCACCAAATATGGGATTTAATCTTTTTGTCAACTTGTTTTCTTTCAATTAAAAGTATTTATAAAAAAAAAAAAAAAAATCAATCATACACTGTAAAAAAAAAAAAAAAGTTGAGAAAACTTAAAAGTTTAAGGCAACCAGCTGCAGGACATTTTTGAGTTCTCTCAACTTAGGGTCATTATAGTAGGCTACAAACTTTTTCATGTCTTTTTCATGTTAAATAGTTGAATAAACTTTAAAGACAGAATTCGGCAAACAAAATGTAAGTTGGATTTTTTTACAGTGTAGGCCACATGTAATGGTCATATGTAATGGAATAGCCTATATAAATATAGCTATCAAACTAGCATTTAACATATTTAATATTCCTATTTTATAGAAAGATAGGGGTACTGGCCAGTGGCCACCTGTCCAGGTTTTCCCTTGCTTTCAGTCCACATGCCATACAAAGGATACAATGTAAAGCAGCAGCCATATCACCCTGTAGCCCAAGACTGGTTGCCCACTGAAGCTAAGCAGAGCTGAGCCTGGTTAGTACCTGGATGGGAGACCTCATGAGAAAAAAACCAGGTTGCTGCTGGAAGAGGTGTTATGAGGCCAGCAGGGGGCGCTCTTCCTGTGGTCTGTGTGGGTCCTAACGCCCCAGTAGAGTGATGGGGACACTATACTGTCAAAGAGCACCGTCCTTCGGATGAGACAATAAACCGAGGTCCTGACTCTCTGTGGTCATTAAAAATCCCAGGATGTCTATCGAAAGAGTAGGGGAGTAACCCCGGCATCCTGGCCAAATCTGCCCATTGGCCTCTGTCCATCATGGCCTCCTAATCATCCCCGTATACTGATTGGCTTCATCACTCTGTCTCCTCTCCACCAGTAAAGCTGGTGTGTGGTGGGCGTTCTGGTGCAATATGGCTGCCGTCGCATCATCCAGGTGGATGCTGCACATTGGTGGTGGTTGAGGAGATTACCCCCTTCTATGTAAAGTGCTTTGAGGTCCCAGATAAAGCGCTATATAAATGTAACGGATGATGATTATTATTATTATTATAAAATATATGATTTGCAATGTTGACACCTTTCTTTAAGAAAAATACTGCCAAGATACTGTGGTATAACTGGTTTTGTTTTGGACATGCACCATGGAAATACATTTTTTTTGCTATATACGTGATAATACTATGGTATTTTGTAAAGGACCATGGTAATCCACGGCATGTATCGAAAAACCATGCTAAAGCCATGATACAGTGAATGACTGCACCATCGGATGCCTGCGACTGCGCTTCCAGAACGCAGCTCTCTGATTGGTCAGAAGTTCGGAAGTGCGTCACGGGGTAACAACATGTCCGCGTTCATTTGAAACAGTGTAGTGCGCTCTGCTCGATCGGTTTTCACTGCATACTTTGATGTGTTTGTATGTTGGGCTCAACGAGCAGGCGATTGCAGAGGGAGAGGCATCTGTCAAAGCGAAGGACCGCACTCCAGGACAGGAAGAGCGACTATTTGTTATTAGCAGGTGAAGATTTGAGCGGATGTTAGCAGTAGCTCGGCTGCTAATGCTGACAGGATGGCAGTCTAACTGAAATATAGAAAGTTTCGTGTTTTCCCCCTAAACACTGTTACACGTTACAAGCAAAAACAAAAGATAAGAGGTCATATGCAGTGTAATTGAATAATTTACTTATAAGTAATGAATTAATCGCATGCCATAACAAATGTAACTGTCACTGATACATGACACTGGATAAAAACTGCAGTAAATGTTTTATTTTCGTCTGCAACTGATGTACTTTTGCTTTGTGTGGTGATTTTAGGTGGACAGTTGACAGTGCATGAAATGTACTGATAGATTGACAGATAGATGTTGTATGGAAAGAAATATATATATATATATATATATATATATATATATGTTTGTGTGTGTGTTACAACATATAAGGTCTCGCACAACCTTGTTCATTTGTTTGTGTTTTGGATGTTTATGCTGTTTTTCACTAAATATGCACATTCACCTATTTTTTATGTGCTTCATTGAGCACTGAGTCATATTTTGTGAAAAACAGCAGCAATGTCAAAATTAACATATGCTCAAAAAAATGCTTTTGAAAAGATGTTTGAGACATATGTTGTATAATATGATACAAATGGGGAAGATAACATAAATGTCAACCGATTCTGTATTAATAACACAGTTTTTTTTTTTCTATGTCCTTGTGTTTCACAGAAATAATGCTGATATTGGGAACTCATGTCGCACATCTATGAAGAGAGAGCCACAATGATAGCCGCTGGCGAATTGCAGTCGTTTGTCCCATTCGGTCGTGAGCACTGCAAAAATCACCCGAATGCCGTGAATCTCCAGCTGCGGCAGCTCCAGCCGGCCTCTGAGCTCTGGTCCTCCGACGGGGCGGCTGGGCTCGTGGGATCCCTTCAGGAGGTCACTCTACAGGAGCGAGACAAGGTAGTTTTCCCCCATATGACTGTTTGTTCTGTGGAACACAAAAAGAGATGTTTAGCAGCATGTTTGCACTGCTCTTTTTCCTTAAAGTGAAAGCAAACTTTTATTAATTAAAGTACTAAATGTTTTATAGGGTTAGTTCACCCAAAAATAAAAATTCTGTCATTAATTACTCACCTTCACGTCTTTCCAAACCTGTAAGATATTCGTTCATCTTCGGAACGCAAGTGAAGATCGTTGTGATGAAAATTTCCCTCCATTTCAAAGATTTTTGTCCCTCCATTGACAGCTACACAAGTCAAGTCAAGTCAAGTCACCTTTATTTATATAGCGCTTTTTACAATACAAATTGTTTCAAAGCAGCTTTACAGAGATAACAGGAAAACAATGTTGTAATAGTATTGTTAAATTCAAAATTAAATGTTAAATGTCCCCAACTAAGCAAGCCAAAAGCCAAAAGCCAATGGCGACAAAAGCGAAGAGAGGCGAAAAAGGCAACAACTACCACTTTGACACTTCAGAAAGTTCGTAAAACTAATCCATATGAATTGACCGGTTTAGTCAATTTTCTGAAGAGTCTCGATCACTTTATATGATGAACAGATTTAATTTAGGCTTTTATTCACATATAAACATTGATCAGAGAACATAAACAGAAGCTCAACCAAACTTGCTTGACTCACGAGAACAAACCTCTTGCAGAAGCTCAAGCGTGATGCGTAACACGAGAATGAACCTCATTGGTTCTTGCAGAAGCTCAAACGTGATGCGTAACACGAGAATGAACCTCATTGGTTCTCGCACGTCAAGGGAACATGCTTGAGCTTCCGTTTACCACAACTAATGAATGTTCATATGTGATTAAAAGCCTAAATTAAATATCTAATTATATTTAGAAAATATTAAATATATTTATATGATTTAAATATTAAATCATATAAAGCGATCTTGTCTTTATAGTTTGGTCTAAACCACTAAATTCAAATGGATTAGTTTTACGATCTCTTTATGAACATTTTGAATCGACACTGTCAGTTGCGTAGCTGTCAATGAAGTGACAGAAATTGCTCAGATTTAACCAAAAATTTTTGTTCCGAAGATGAACGAAAGTCTTGCAGGTTTGGAACGACATGAGGGTGAGTAATGGACCCTTCACATGGAGTTTGATTGACAGGCAATCTGCCATTTTTGTCTGACAAAACAGTCAGGAGAGTTAGTAGATTAACTTTGAACTTGAAAAATGAAGTGTACTGACGTCTTTCCGCGGTTAAAATAACTCTCCATCTTATGTCCATTCATGTTTGATGCTATAAATTAACTAGAAGGAAGAGATGAGCGGTTCACGAGCAGCATTAACTGAGGCTCCACAAAACAGCATTTATTGTTTACATTTTTTTTTTTTTTTGCCAAATTTGAAAGTTGAGACTTTGTTTCATATCAAAAGTAACCTGGTCTGTCCAGTCTGTCACTGTGTCCTTTCTGCTCCACAATGTATTTTTTATTGTGTGAGAACATGGTTTTGGTGTGAGAGCGGCGTGGCTTGTCGGACATACAGTAGCAACAGTAACTAAAGGGGGCGGGTATTTGAGAACGGGCAATTAATGCCAGAATTAAATTTTTTTGGTGAACTATCCTTTAAGTTTGATTATGGTGTGATTGGCAGGAGCGCTGGCGGCTGAGGAAGGGAACTGCTCCTGATGAGGTTGAGTATGAGGAGGAGCTGTATGTGGCTGGAAACATGGTCATATGGAGTCGTGGCAGTAAGAATCAAGCTTCATATGTGTACAAGGCCTTCACGGTGGACAGCCCAGTTCAGCAGGTACTATCTAACGTTACCTTTTCTCAGAATAAACCTCACTTTTCCAAGCCATTTTTGGGTAATGTGAGAAAATATGATAATTACCGTTTGGTATTTTTTATGTAATACAATCAATTCTATACACTACCATTTAAAAGTTTGGGGTTGGTAAGGTTTGTTTATGTTTTTGAATTTTGACCAAAGTCTCTTCTGCTCAACAAGGCTCCATTTATGTGATCCAAAAACAGCAACAACAAAAAAATAATCCCCCCCCAACAAAAAAACCTACTGACCCCAGTGAACGGTAGTGTATAGACATTTTTGAAGTGCCCAAATACTTTTTGGGGCTGCTGTATTAAGAATCACTTTTCATAATTCACAGTATAATATAATTTCACTTATTGTTTTATAGGCTCTATGGTGTCATTTCAACGTTCCTCAGTCTAAAAAAGATGGTAAGAATTTTATACATTTTTGTTGTTATATTATTGTTGCCACACAAACTTTTTTTTGTTTTTTTATTTATATATTACTTTATTGCATTTTAATTGCTTCAGTAGCAAGTATATGATGCTGGCTCTTTTTAGTTGTTGAGTGATTATTTTTCCTCATAATCTCCAGTAAAGGATGTTGTGGAGCAGACGGTGTGTATTGTCCAGAGTACCTGTGTGAACGTCCACAGCATGAGTGGCAAAGACTTCATATCTCCACTCCCCTTCCAGGTCAGAATGCTTAATGTCTGTCTCTGTTGGGTTTCTCCACAGTACATCTATGTCTAAAAACAATTGACAGAGGCCTTGCTCACAAATCCGGTTAAAATGGCTGTATCAGCCTTGTGTGTTTGCAGCCTTGTGTGTTTGAGTCTTTGTCACGGGCAGAACGTTTGCTACTGCCATCAGGGATTTCGTCAGCCTGACTGTCTTTTTTAGCTCAGTGACTGATTATGTGTGGTAGTTGTCCATTTCATGAGGCATAATGTGTTATTTGGCACGCAGACAGGAAAGGGGGGCGGTTTTGGTTTTAGTAACAGTATTTAGACAGCGCAATTTACAGTTTTGACTAATGCTGGCTTTATTTTACACGAGCATATTCTGGCATGTTGCCCCAGAGGCTTTTCCTAAACATTTCAGACTTATACGTTTAAATGGGCATAAAGGAAATGGGACTGGAACTGGGAGCCTGAAACTTTTTGCATTGCACACTGCATTTTTTCTATAATAGAATAAAGTTGGTCTGTTTGTTTGTAAAAATGTCTAGATTGAATACAAGCAATACAGCATTGAGTACTCTGCTATTTAATATTTATATATTTAAAAAATATATATATAATAAAACTTACAACATGCCCTTTTGCTGTCTATAATCCTTGCATAAATACTATTTTCCATCAGCTGAAAATTTTTAATGTTCCTCCTTTCTCTTGATTGACTGTTCATTTGTAGGTCTCTGCTCTCTGGTCAACAAAGTTTGGCCTGCTTTTGGAGCGCAAAAATATTACAGTTGACGGCCATATGAGCCCCATCAGGTATTTATTTATTTATGTGTCAACATGCAGAATGTTAGTACTGTAAGTGCTTATATTTGAGCGTTGTAATAGATGCTTGTGTAGTATGAATATGGTGTTGAATGATTTGAATCTTGTTATCAGGGAACCTCTGCCGACCCTGTTCAGCATGCTGCATCCCTTAGATGAAATCGCTCCTGTTGTTTGTAAGTCCAGCGGTAAGACTTGATAACTTGTACTTTATAAGTGTTATTTTAGTATTATTTATGACTTATTATATGATAAACTTCAGCTTATTTAATTTCAGTTAGTTCGCTATTTTATTTTATAACAACAACAGCACTGTACCTCAGAAAGGAATGTTTAAGATTTGGCAATCATTTGCATTTTTGTTGTTTTAAATGTTGGTGCAATTATTAATTATTTTCCAGTATGACACACAAAGTCTCATGGTTTTGCACTTGTGTTCTCCGTGGTCATCTGTCTTGGAACTTATCCATTTAAGCCATATTTAAGAAGACCATTTATTAAATTAACACATTTATTGGATTAATGTTGAGACCCATGGTCTAAAATTACCTACCTGTCAATGTCAAGTGATAGTTTGTCAAAATAGAATTTTATTCTAATTACAGTTATTTATTGTGATTTGAGTAGTAGTTTTTCTCGCATATTAGGGCGTTTTGACATCTGATCACTTCATGCATTTTTATTGTTCGTATAGTTATCCAATTTGTAAAAATTGTTCGATTTACACTTGGTCTCATAAATGTATTTTCACAAAATAAATAAAAATCTGATCTTCAGTTTCTGTTCACGTCAACAAAAGAAACAGATATGAGCTGCATTTAATTTTAATAAGGGAGAGCGGCGTCAGCGCTGGTAAGATAATTTAGTCTCACAATAATTTAGTATTTTAATGATGATTGCGTTGAGATTCAGGATGCGACGCCGAACATTTTCATTTGTGGCAGTCTGCTCGTCTGCTGAGGCTACTCGTCTGTGACAGGCCATATCTGTGGGATCATATGTGTGTTGCAGTAGCGTTGTCATATCTGGCTACCGGAGCTGGTAGCCTATAACACACTCACATTTTTTTTTTTACAATTTATGGAGGAGTAAAATTTATAGATGTGGCTTCAACAACCAGATGCATTTACACTTGTCCAGTTTCACTTCAGAATGCATCTTAAACAACCTCCTAAAGTGGTTTGAGTGATCGGATTTAAATCCGTCTTGAAAGCGTTTCGGAGGACTTTTACACCTGGCCTTTTCACGATCGGATAGCATACATTTGGCACTTGGAAAGTGTCAGTTTTGGACACCATTGAATTAACTTTGTAATAATGACACTGATGTTTTGTCGATCTCTGACTTCAGAATATGTCATATGTTGATGCTCTTGTTGTTCTCACTCATTGGTTCAGCTCTGTTTGAGGCCCGACTCCAGTATGTTTCTGACAGTGCTCAGAGAGTGGTGTTCACATGCCTCAAGCCCTCCATTATCATGACGTACGACACACAGCAGTGCACACACACCGTCTGGACCCTACGCAAAGTCACACCTGAGGTATGGTTGCTTCGTGCAGTCATAATGAAATATCCTGTTTCCATGTTTTTTTTGTTAATGGTTAATGACATCATTATTAGAACTGGTCAATGTTCTAAAGTTTGAGATAATTTTTTTTTAAAAAGGGCCCCAATTATGTTTAAAAAAAAAAATATTACCTTTAGTGGAGTGTGTAATGTAGTTGCTTGAGCATGTAAATGATCTGCAAAGGTTTAAAGATCAAAGTGCAGAACAAAAAAAGTTATTGTCTCCTAAAAGAAAGAATTAATTCTAAAACTGACGAAACGAGTCATCAGCAATTTCAGTCTTCTTGTTACAATTGTCTGTCTTCATTGGCCGCCTGCAAACAACGTCTACTTTAATCTTTAATCTACTTTAAACTTAATCTACTTTAATTTATAAAGTAAAGTAATTTGGAATCTTTTTATATCAGAATTTGTCATTGAAGTAAAATATCTCTAATTAGCAGCAAATCACACCATAATGTTAATGAGAAAACTACCCGAGCACTACTGTGGTACTAATAAAATAATCTTTAATAGATATAAAAAAAAATTTTCCTTAAAAGAGGAATTTCGTGCATGAACTTAATGGGCTACATTTTGAAAAAAGTGATTAACATCTAGACCTGTTCTGTATGTTTCATGTGGTTTTTGCAGGAGCAGACCACAGTGTTGAAGTGTCCTGACCAGACCGGGCCGGTTCAAACTCCCAATGCAGCCCCCAGCTTCCTCAGCACCCACCTGAGAAACGTGAACCGGCTGGACTCGCCCGCCTCGCCCCTGCACTGCCACGCTCTGCACAACCAGAGCCGGATTCCTGCCTCTCCGGCCCTGCACTCTCGGGTTCACTCGCCTAGCATTTCAAACATGGCTGCTCTCAGGTATGTCTACACATGGGGAAAAACCTTACTACTCAGGCTTTTTCTGTGGTATGTATATTGTACACAGTATATGTACATTTTATGTAGGCAGTTGAAGATTTTTATGCAAAAATGATTCATATACACTACTAGGGCAGTAAAAAAGGAATTATTTTGCTGCAAGCATGCATTAAATTGATCAGAAGTGACAGTAAAGGCATTTATAATGTTCCAAAAGATTTCAATTAAATGTTGTTCTTTTGAACTGTTTATCAAAGAGAAAATGTATCACATTTTTCAGAAAAAGATTAAGCAGAAAAACTGTTTTCAGCATTGACAATAATAAGAAATGTTTCTTGAGCACCAAATCAGCATATTTGAATGTTCACATTATTGTAATATTTCACAATATTACTGTTTTGTACTTTATTTTTTATCAAATGAATGAGACTTTTTTTCAAAAACAAAGTCACACCGACCACACATTTTTAAATGGTAGTGTGCATATTAAATATAAATTAATATAATAAAATATATATCAAATTTGTGTCTAAATGTGCTTTTTTGGTTTCTCGTTAATTTGACATCAGTCGGGCTCACTCCCCTGGCATCGCCGTGCCCTCTTTCTCTGGAACTCAGCGTTTCAACATGTCCTGCCACACCCCGTCCCCGCGTGGCCACAGCATCCTGGCTTCTCCCAACAGCACCCTGAACGACACGGCCCTGCTGCCCGAGATGGAGCCCATTCTACCAGACCTCCTCATCGAGCAACTGTGGACCGAAACCAGCGCCATCTCCAGGTCCGCTGAGTTTTGTTATGCCATGTTTATGAGCCGAGAGCATGAAGTCACTGTTGATGTTTGTCCTGAAATCAGTGTTGTGTCCATGTTACAGGGAGAAAGGCTGCCAGGCCTCTAAAGTCTTCATCACCTCTGATCTGTGTGAGAACAGGTACCTGTGCTTCTTGGTCGAGTCCCACCAGCAGCTCAGGTGAATGTGTGTCTTTATTTATTTATGCTGCTTCTACAATAATGGGAAATACTGATTTGCTTTCTTATCATTGAACTATTTTAAAGCTCTAGTGCTTCTAGAAGCTTCTAATCTTGAACTAAATTATCTGTTTGTTATTGTGTGTAATTTGCAGGTGTGTAAAATTTCTTGAGAGCAATGAAACTTCTCAACTGATATTTGCATCAGTAACTGTTATCACCGCAAAAGATGCCGCCCCTCTTGAGGTGAGTATTTGAATTAGAGGACTGGAGTCAAATAGTTGATCTACAAATGGTGCAACCTTGAGTTTTCCTGCGGGAACAAACAATATTCCTCATTTAAATAATTCCCACTCAAGGCATTCACAACAAAAAGGGGCGAGTTAAGTTGTGTTAGTGATGTGTTGAAAATCACAGTTATGGTAAGGGGCGTGACATTTACCAAACACACTAGAAGTGGTTGACCAATCAAAACACACCGTTCCAATCAGAGCATAAGGAAGGAGGGGCTTCATAGATACAGGAACTAAACCGAGATTTACTGACAGACTGGGAAGAGAGGAGCTGCAACAATGTAGGTGTAGTAGTATTTGAGTTTATTGCCAGTTTATCATCTTCACAGGCTATATCATGGCAAATATAGATTATACATTAGAGAGAAAAAACACAATTTGTTTGTTATAAAACAAAATGTTATACATAAGATAAGTATAACTTAAAATAAGTTTGAAACTTTGTCTCATGACATAAAAAAATTGGCAGACCAAAAGCATGTGTTTTATCTAATTTTTGGTGCTACAATATTTGCATGTTGGTGCTTCACCCTTCAGTAAATGTCCATGGGTTAATCTGATGTGGCCTATAGGACACCTTGTATGCACAACTTGGTCATGTCTGGATTTAAAGGAGTAAATGCAGCATCTTCTTTCCACCTCAGGATTTATTTCAAATAGTTTGTTATTTTGACATTAATCCCATTCTGTTTCCCATTTTTCCAATAGGTTTGTTACTTAGTGACTCCAAATCAGAAGCTGGTACCTGCTAATGTAAAATATGTGAAATGTTTATTTAGAATTTTTTTTAAACATTCAGGCATTAAAAGCTATTCTAGTATACCTCAAAAACATACCGGTAATCAAATCTTTGAAAAAGGGCACAATAGGCCCCATGTAATTGTTTTCCAATGTAATTGATCATTATAAACATGCTGGTTTATTGCAGAAATAATGTTACCATTTACTGCACTTTATTTTTCTAGTTATTTACCTATAATGGCCAATGAATCAGAAATGTCGCAGATTCAAAGAAAATAGCTTACTTCCACATTCTAAAATAAAGTGGATATGAGAGGAAATATGTAAAGCATTTGTCATCTTGGTGTGTCCTTGAAAGTTGCTAACTTTTTTTCTGTTTTATCTTCACTGTTGTTCAAGTCGCAATGTAGCACATTGACATACAGTCCGTGTATCATTCGTTCAGTTGTTTTTTTATTTAATATTGAAAGTAGAAAAATGAGAAAACGGCTCCTTTTTCATTTTCCCAAAAAAACGAAACAAGAATTCAGCTTGATTTCTCGTTCGTTCTGAAATGAATAAACAGCTTAAATATTCGATTTCTAGATGTGGGCGGGAATGAAACGCCCCTTTCCTCTGATTTGTCAGCCGAAGATCAAACTGTTGCGTCGTCAGTTCTTCCTCAGGTCCGCACTGCAGAATAAGAGTCCTCCGCTGCTGCAGTTGATGTGCCGATTCTTATCTCGTTTATTGCAACTACATTACATCTTTTTCTCATCAAACAACCAGACTAACGAATGGCTCGACACAACCCGTACCTGGGAAAAGCCTAGACATTTTTCGACCTCAGAACGAAAAATCAAGCTGAAATCTTGTTTTTTGGGAAAAACGAAAAAGGATCTGTTTTCTACTTTTAATATTAAATCAAAAAAGACTGAACGAATGATACACGGATTCCGTACACCTGTGTGAAATGGATTTTCGAAAAAACAAAAAAATGAGACTCTTCTATCCATTGGTTGTGTATTGGATTTTTAGATGTGGGCATTGCATTAAAAAATGGAGGCAGATCCAAATGTGACCTCTGTTGATTTTAAGGAAGTCGCAGAAATTCACGACAATTTAGTTTAAATTACGAGGTAAAAAAAAGTAACAAAACAAATGCATGGATGTATCGTTCACAATAAGATTAATAATAACTTGTGTAACGAATGTACATCAATAATAATATACATAAAATGTATTTAAGGGGGGCCGGAAGGCCAATTTAGCTCAAAAGGAATGATTCATCGATTTGCAATGAATCTTGACCGAATCACTATGGAACCGAGCAAATGACTTGTTTAGAGTTCATTTGAACGGGCCGTAATTATAACCTTGGCACAGATATAAATATCCAATCTATAGTGAAACACTATGTATTAGCAAGGTAACTTTAGATCGACAGTACAAGACATTAAATGTGCAAGCACAACACAAGGCAAATATCTTTTCAAATATAAACAAGACTTTATTGATTATCCTAAAACATAAAACTAATATCTAACACAAACACACGCATTCATACAAGTTGCAGAAAGAAAGAGAGTGAGGAAAGAATGAGTTTTAAGAGTGAGATAGTGAAATCCCAAGTTTCTATATGCACTTATAAGACATGACCTGAACGAACCATTAATCATTAATTTAACCCTTCTATCGTTTCTCAGGCAGGTTATTAGATATTACATTAATGCACCAGTTCAGTTAAGAGTCTGGAGTGTTACTTGCATGTCCTTGCGTGGCTGAGGGAATTCCCTGTTTGCGGTGCTTCGTCAAAGGGGTTTCCCGGCCGTGGCTTGGCTGGCTGTGCCTGGAGACGTCTTGGGGCGGCCAATCACGTGGCGTGTTGGCGCGGATGAATGAAGTCTTTGAAGTTGAAGCAGGCTTTGCAGTTGAAACGTTAAAACGAAACTTTGCAGCAAAACTTAACTTAGAACCGAGACTCACAACGGAAAATAAAGGAAAACTTAGGAAAGAAAGAAAGTGAGACGAGTTAGATGGCTTGAAATGAAGCTGTTGAACCCGTTCTTCTGATCTTAATTTGGGTTCTTTGTCTCTATGCGTCTACATGGTTAGGCTACCACAACCATCGTCTGCTGTCTCCACCCGACTTGTTGTTCTGCCGAGACCTTTTCGAGAGAGAGAGCCCGCCCGACTTCTGTGTTCGGGTCTAAGATTTTAAACTCAAATGTTTGTCCCGCCTCCTGGAGGAATTTGGACAATAAGATACTTGTAAGGTTGTTTGAGAAGGGGGTATTTTCCATCATCCCCCCCGCATCGTAAATCATGTGGTATCTGTGGTTTGCTTTACTCTGCAGCTGAGCAGAGGCTTTAGTTTAGACATAATTTCCATTTTAAGACCATAAACATTTTACACAGATTTCAATCAAGCCATCTTTTGAATTAAGGGCATACGATTCTTTTGATTGGAAGCACGGTACGCTGTCATTCATACACACGGTTATAACACAATTACATGATTTATATGTGATCTAAGCATAATAGACACATAGGGGTCATATATTGTAGAAACACATAGAAATATGGTTGAACGATTATATTTGATTATATCAAGTCCATCAAGAATTGTTTTGGGATGAGTTTTATGGATTTTGATATGTAAAGTCTCGTGTCTCTGTGGGTTTTAATGGATCTCAACACTGAGGTCATTCAACGGTCTTCAAGAAGGGGGAAGTCTGTTTTACATCTCTGTCATGGGATCTCCTGACCTCGTGGCGTTAATTTAGTAGGTCCTATCCCGTGACATCTCCTGGTCCCAAAAGCTTCAATTGTGTTTGGGTCCATTCTCGTTGTCGCTACACTTGAAATGAACACCATAACGAGTTTCGTAATGCACTTTTCTGCTATTATTGTCCATAATTCATCTGTGCTATTTTGAAATTAAGTTATTTAAAGGTAATCGTGTTTTCTGTTGGTTAATGTTAACTAATAGCCAAACGCCCACTTTTCACATCCAACAAATTGGAAAATCAGTGTAAAATGGGTTGCAGATGTCGTTTCTGTGTAGTCGCATTTCACCTAATTCATTGTGATCAGATCTTGCTGCTTCTCATGATGAATAATTTACAGTTTAAAAAAAAAAACACTTAATGCCTGTAAATCTTGAATGTCAGTTGTAAGTGTCGTTGTCATTTTGTTGTCGTCATCAGGACCTAAATTTCCTCTTGTTCTTCATTTCTTGATAGGACATTCATGCTATGCTGGTGCTTGAGGCCAATGGAAGTCTGGTGTTGTACACAGGAGTCACACGGGTGAGGCTTGATTGCATCTGCGGTTTTCACAGCTGAAATGACATTATTAGTGAAATCACTGAATCATTTTTCCACTTTCAGCTCTTTTGTTCTGAGATGTCTGAGTCTAATATGCAGTGTGTCCACCATGCATTGTTCTCTTTTTTTTTTATTAAAAAAGCCAAAGGCATCTGTGCATTACAATTTGCTCTCAAAGCCTAGTGTTGAGTCTAATACATCATCTCATTCCATCATGTTCCCCACCAATCACCAGAGATTTGAAAATTGGTTTCAGGTGAGTCACTCATATCTGGATGAGAGATTGTCATTAGTGCCGGAGAGAATGCAGTGATTCTTTGCAGACACACAGGCATGTCTGTTTATACTGTTGGATTCATACAATTTATTAATGTCATTAAATGATACTTACAGATGTATGCATGATTGATGTATAAAAAGCCTCTTTCTCTCCAGCACTGATGATAATGTGTGTTTCAGATGTGGATGACTCACCTCTAACCAATTTTCTAGGTCTAGTTCTCTAGTGATTGGTTGAAAATATGATTGATTAATATCCAACTGAATACAAAGGCTGTATCCCAATGCTATCCAATGTTGTTATTCTTATAGTTATATAGTATGTGATGGTGATCTGCCCTATAATGCACGCACGTACACACATTCATTTTTATTATATAGGACAAATCACCATCACATACTATATATTAAGACCAATAACACTGGATAGTGGGATGCAGCTTTTGAATTCTGTTGAATGTCACCTTGATCAATCAAATTTTCAGCCAATCACTAGAGAGTTAGACCTGGAAAATACTAGGTTTCAGGGTCTGCGGTATCTAGAGACACTTTTATCTTGCGGTAGCATGTCATTATACTTTCCATTACATGTGTCAAACACAAGGCCCGTGGGCCAAAACCGACCTACCAGCTCATTTCATGCGGCCCCGCAGGTTAATTTCAAAAAAAAAAAAAACTTGAATGAAATGTCTTAGTTAGTACTGCCCAGTCAATCAGTTACCGCTTAACCCGTCAAACGTATCACACATGTATCAGAACGTTCAGTACACGACGTGACGAACTGCTAAATTCATATCCGTTCACAATAAGGACAATAACTAATGATAGCAGAGTCCACACCACAACTATAACGATAATGGCACAAAGTCATTGGAATCAATTTCAGGATGATTTTTTTTCAGCCAATCAGAATCCATCCTGCTTTAAAGAACTCAAGAATTTAAAGAGGCAGACCACAAAACTGCAGTGCGCTAATAATAAACAAAGATATTGTGCACTGGTGTGGATGTTAATATAGTTATAGTTATCTTTCTTGGTGTGAACGGACCTTAAGAGATAGACTTGCTCAGCACTTGTCATAAATCACAACTGTTCATTATATTCAATGACAAAACATAGTAAAAACATTCATAGTTCGTAAAATACACAATAATGTCTTAGGAAGCAACAATAATCGAAAAAATAACCTTTCAAACATGCTTTTTAAAAAATGTCAAACACACATTGTGTAGTAGCTATAAAGTTTACTCTTCTTCTCCCACTTGATCAGCCACTAATTTTTATGAATAAAGTGGATGAATTTATGTGTTGTAAATCCAACTGGCTCTGACTTTGTCACTGTATTGTGTTTACACAAACATGTCGGCACACACAGCCCGCTATAGGTTACCCATCAACTAACATGGTCATAAAAGTATTTAAATAAAGAAATAAAAATGATGCATCAGACATCGCGAAGTGTCAGGGACGAGAGCGACGTTTAGATGAATATGTAAATATGTTCTGCGCTTTCCTCTCAATAACAAAATAAACACACAAAAATGGCTGCGGTGAGAAAACAGCAGTTAAGAAAGCATCTGATCATAGCGATGTGGATATGTCTGCACCAGCTCTGCATTTCACAGGTATCATGATGACAGATTAAAATTACACTGTTATGATTGATTATAAAGAATATTTGAGACTATAGTTTGAATTAACCCCTTTTCTTTGCATGACACATTGACATGAGAGTGTGTGCGTAAACATCACATCCTTTGGATTTTCTTGGCAAAAAATCCTTTACATAAAAATCAGTCTACAGGCTTTCAGATAACCTAGGAAGTCGGCGAAGGTCTCGATTTTAAGTTTTGATACAAGCTGTTGATACATGGGCAATAAAATGTTATTAATACATGAAAAATCTTACATATGGCCTTTAATAAAAACAGAAGTCGGTTTAAAAATTACCGTTATAAAACCAAGGCATAAACATTTGGACTTTGGCAATTTTAGCAAGGCCCTGCAGTAAATAAAATGTTACATAATATGTTTAAAGAAAATTGATAAATTTAGACTAAAAACAAAAATTAGAAGTATAATGAGTGATGAAATTAATTTTCAGTCCCTTTTTAAGGTACACGTAAGCTGAGTTTGACACGTCTGCTTTATATACATAAACAGAATTATTATTCTCATTACCATAAAAATAATTTAGTTTTAAGCCTTTTGTAATACAAAACCGTCGCGTTTTTAAGCTAATAACCATGACTGTTTTACTTCCAGGTCAGCAAAGTGTTTGTCCCTGGCCTTCTGTCTCCTAGCTTCAGTGTGCAGAACCACCAGCCGCAGTTAATCACTTCTCTGGAGAACATCAGCACCCCCGCCAGGGCCACAGTTCAGCATATGAGCCGACTGGAGGAGGTACTGCAATGTGCTTATTGAGGGAGTGTGTGTGTTATATTGTATCCAATTAGTGACACACTAATTGAGTCATATATGTAAGACAAGACCACATTCTTAGAGAGGACTCTTGATATTATGTCCTAATGCTAATAGCCTTCCACTTTGTTCTTACAAATGGATCAATATCAGTATTAAATCACAGTAATATGGCTTGCTCCATTATTTTTGCTCTTTAACAACAAAAACAACTTGGCCCGCAACATGAGGCTGGTTTGATCATCTAATTTCGTGAAACGGAGATCAAGTAGCCTATATGAGTGATAGAATGCTTAGTAAATTATTAATCATACCAAATGTAAGTGTATTTAATTTTGTTTTAGACCATGAAGTATTACACCATTGATAAAAGCTTCTGCAAATCTCCCCTAATGCACAAACAACATTTTCTTTTGTTCACTTCAAATCCCGAGAATTACAGATGTACTTGTGTTGACAAACAATTTTCATTCACAGTTTGTTCCTTTTTATGATGGTAATTTAAATTTTACTACCAATAATGGTCAAGAAAGCAGCCACAACTAATATTTTCAAGTGTTTCATGCCTTTTTTGATAGGAAAGTGAACGTTAAAGTGCCCCCATTATGTTATTTTAAAGGTTCCTTATTCCTAAAAAACACTTTAATTTTCTCATAATACACATTGCAGCATCACCACTTTTCTCTCAGTGTCTAAAATGGTTTGATATAGGATTCAGTCTCCAAATCCCTCCCTTTCGAATTGGCAATCACGTGTACTCTGTGTATTGGGAGTGGTGGTACTGACATTTTACAAGATAAGATAATTGTCAATGACTCTCAGGATCCGTTGTGCACCAAATCCTCCTCCATCGTCCTGTCAGTCATCTCTCCTTACTACGGTATCTTCACGTGATAAATGAAATCTGATGTATTGTAATGCATCCGATTACCGCAGCAAGCCTAAACATGTCCATTACCATATCTGAATTTCAGCTCTTCCTCAGCACTTGATGCACAGTGATATGAACAGTAGGTGTGTTTTACTGTATCAATTAGAGCGCAAGTCCTCATCCTTTGGAAGTGCGTGCCAAGTGGATTCACAGCACAGAAAACAGTGTCTTCTTGACATGTCAACAACACCAACCAAATTCTTCCAAGCCTTAGCTACAACTACAGGGTTTGAGGGCGGGTCAAAGTAGACGTCGTATGCGGGCAGCCAATGAAAACCATAGACTGCCATTATGCAAATGTGTTAGGTTCGAGCAGGAAGTAAGACTAGAATTACTTTTTGCATTCACAAACAGCTGTGTTACACACTGGATTAAAGGTAATATCTGAAAAAGCATAATGGAAAGAGGTGGCTATAGAAGGGATGGGATTATTGCTATAGATAAACATCACTGTTTAATGGTGTAATGTTTTTGTGTTTTATTATCCGATTCCTCATCTCCTGCTGTAAGGTTGGCATGCCGTCCCCTGTGTTGGAGGTCCGCAGCAAGACGCAGCACCACGAATCATCATGGCTGGAAGACTCTCCTTTCCAGCAGGCTGCACCTCATATCCACACCCTCCGAGACCCCGTCAGCAATAGAGTCACGCTGGTCAGTGCAGCCTGTCACCTCGAACCCCCTCTCTGCATTTGGTTCATTGATATTAATGCTGAGGGTAACAGAAATCACTATAATGCTCTTTTAGAGAGGGCTGTACAATTAGGGTGCGCTGACACTGATGGCTGAATGTTTTAAGAATGGGTAATAATTTATATGATATGCTGGTATTATTAAGCTATAATTATTTATCTCTTGTTCATGAAGCTGCAGTTTGCAATATTTCATGCACGCTTTTAATTAAAACCAGACTTTAAAAGTCTCAACGAAACGGAAGTAGCGACAGATTTTTCTTCTGCATTGTGACGTACTTCTGAATGTAATAGATTATCGAGAAGAAAAAATGTAGGGTGGACAGTGACACATGGTTCTTTGCATCAGATTTTGATTTGATTTTGCAGGGGCGGCATTTAATCTGACTAAATGATTAAAGTCGTCAGTTTTGATATATTTAATATAAAATTAAACCTATGCATGGATGAATAGTTAACAATTAGATCTGTAACATGCATTTACAAAATATATAGGGTGAATTCATGCTGACTTTAACACCTTTTTACAGACTGACACTTCAGTAAACGTGAATAAAAAGACTCAGTTCTTATGTGATATTATGTATTTCCAATATTCCGTCCAATCCTGATAATTAATTAATATATATTGTTCCACGCTGATATAATTAACAATATATCTTGGATCTCTAATATACAGTGCAGAATACATTTGTTTAGACACATTGTTTGTCGAATTAAAGGGATAGAAAGGGACCCAAAAATGTAAATTCTGTCATAATCTACTTACATTCATTTACCCTCAAGTTGTTCCAAACCTGTATGTGTTTCTTCTGTTGAACACAAAATAAGATATTAAAGAATGTTGGTAATGAAACAATTGACGGTAGCCATTGACTTCCATAAAAAAATAAAAAAAAATACTATGGAATTCAATGGCTACCGTCAGATTACAAACGTTCTTTAAAATATATTTTGTGTTCAACAGAAGAAAGAAACAGGTGTGGAACAACATGAGGATGAGTAAATTACACATTTAAAATTTTTGGGTGAACTGTCCCTTTAATTACAATTTAGCCTATGCATAATAGTGGACAATATATTTTATTCATTGATTTCAAATGAGGTATAAAATGAACACTTATTTATTTACACATATTATTTACCCCAGATTCACAAGTTGTCAGTATATTTTGGAAGGAACACTCTTCTGTCATTCAGCAAAGTGGACACAGTTTTTGTCCAATGGCAGTAATCTCAAAATGCCCACATATGTTGCGGTGAATCGACCTGGCTCACTCCATATATCGCTGTCTGTACCAGTGACATAAATGTAGGAGCTGCGTTCTAAATGCATTTTCAAAATGTCAGAGAGGGTCAAGATGCTTGCGTTTGTGTTTGTGCTGACCACTGCTGCTAAAGGCAGGAGCTGGTAATTGCTTTTGTCGTTCAGTGCCCGGCTGTAATTGAGGCCTGCCACGGTAACAGGACATGACCGACAGACATGTGCACCAGGAGCCCGTCACTGTTTTGACAAGACTCAATAAAGTCTGGTCCCCTGCAGTCAGCCCCTCTGCGTTGTCATTTCCCACTGAACGGCATGTCCTACTAGAAGAAATCCCCTCGCAGGCCTGTCAAAGCAATCTCGCCACAACCAACTTATGTGGGATGATATGCTTCAGAGAAAGGGGTTTAAAAATAGCCAGCGTCTAAGGTTTGTTTTCATCCAAGTCATTGTAGAATGCCTGCTGCATGCAATTGTTCTTTTGTTTTCAATTTATTTAAGCAAAGGGATCAACAATAGCCTGCTTGCTTTTGAATAAATTCGACCAGATATAAATAGAAACGTGACGCCTTTAGGTTCGGACTCTATTTGATGTTGTCTGCAGTTCAGTATGTGCTGCTAATATCCGCCTCTCGCTTTTCTTTTGTTCAGGAATTGAGCTCCGGTTCCATGTTACGAATCACCATTCCTGAGGTGGCCACTTCAGAGCTGGGTAAGAGAGAACAATCAGACACACACTGTCCAACAGTGTGATGCATTGCTTCAAACGCAGCACAGAGCTGAGTCACAAGCTGTTTGTGAGCTTGAAAAGGCACAACAAACCATCAAAACACTCATTTAAAAAAAACCTTCAGCATTTATTAATCTTATTTCTCTCTTTTAAAGGGGTCATATAATGGTTCTAAAAAGAACATTATTTAGTGTATTTGGTTTAATGCAATGTGTTTACGTGGTTTTAGGTGAAAAAAAGTCATTATTTTACACATACTGTACATTATTGTTGCTCCTCTATACCCCGCCTTTCTGAAACGCGTCGATTTTTACAAAGATCATCGTTCTGAAATATTGTGAACATCAGCTCCCAAAGCAATAATGATAGGTTATAATGTTGTTATTACCTCATCAATTCGAGCCCGAATCTGAACCGGAAAATGCAGATGAGCAAGCTGATCGATCAACTTTGCCAGCGCGACTGGACCAGATCGTATCAGATTGGTAAGGTTTTATTTCATTGGGGACATAATTACTGATTAAAATGACTTGTACTGTCTTGCGTCTCGCCGCACTACGGGTGTAAGAACTCTATATAAACATAAAACTACATCTGCATTTGTGATCGTAGAAACGACAAGCAAGCGCTGCTCTATTCTGCTCAAAACTCACGTTTGTATAGTCAGTGGCAAATTCTTAAAATATGAAAACATACCTTACAAAATTTTACAAAAAAATACGAAAATTTAGTTGTACTGTTTTGGAACAGTGTTGTAAATAAAGCTTAAGCACTGTTTAATAATTGTGTCCACTTTTGGAAGGCCAAACAAAGTAGTTTGAGTTTCGCAACGAAAAACACAGCGTCTCCACGACATGGCGGCCCTAGGATGTATCTTTGACGTAAATGTCAAGTCAATAAATTAAATTAATATTATTTAATGCACTATGAACTAACATGAACAATCCATAAACTATTTTATTTCTTTTAAGTAACAACAAAGATATTAATACATTCTTTAAAAAGATATTGCTCAGTGTTAGCTAATGCATAAATTAACATTAAACATGAAACTCTATTGCAAAGTGTTATGTTTGTAAAGAATATTAATGTCATATTTATACATTTTAGACTTAATATTGGAATATGTGAAATGTTTTTTTCCCTAGAGAAACTTTGTTAGTACATTATTGCAATATTTTTTTCTTGTCATATTTTTGTTAACAGTATAATTTATTAGGAAATTAAACTTGTTTTAATTGCCGCCATGATGTGAGATTAACACTGCCGTTTTTTCCAGCCACACTCCCACTCCTATGAGACCTATCAGTATTTTTTTGTAGTTATTTTGTAGAACTCACATCCTGATTTATTTGGCATAAATGATGTGCTCAAGGATCTGTCACTAATGAACGCACTTGTGCTTTACTGCGGAGTAAAACTGAGTCATTCCTGACACTTTCTACATTTTAGACATTTGACCTTTTCTAATGTGTTTGCTATAATTATTTCAGGAAGTATACATGATACATGCTTAGGGTCTATTCATGTCATTAAAGCTGTTTGCTATTACTTTTTCTATTGACTTTTTTACAATTATAATGTTCACCACCTAGAAACCACCCAAAGCATGCTAGCATGACGCCGGTGACTTTTAAATGAACAAACATCCCAACCGCGGGTGCAGGTTTCCCTTGCCGGATTCATTTTTGTTTTTTTTCTTGGCCTTTCGTCTTAGACTGATTGCGTGCGACATCTACCCAATCCTGCTTTCTTTAAAATTTTCTCAATTAATGCCAGCTTCCTAATAATTAGTGCTTTAGTTTGAAAGTGGTGGGCTTTGTACCACTAATAAAGTGACATTTTATTCAGGTCCATCCTGACCTTTTGGAGTTTGTTTGCTAATTAAGCTCTAGGCAAAGTCACTGAGAGTTTGGTGGTGTGACGCTGAACGATAACAAATCAAATGAAAGAAGTGGAAAATGCCATTTTAGATATCCCTAATTTGTTTAGTTGTGAACAAAAAACTACTTTTTCTCGTTTTGCTGGAAGATTTCACTGGATTTCTAAATGAAGCTTTATCGCTTGTGGTCACTGGTATTTACACTGATCTCTCAAGAATTAGCTGGATGAACAAACTCTTTAGGATTTTAAATGACCAAGGGTATTCACATCTGTGGTTCTACTGCAAAATTATGAAATTACATAATAGCGCTGAGATGCTTGTGTCTCTCCTCAACAAGCTGTGCGATTTTGAGGAATCACTCATGTCTCTAGCACAAGCTTGTGGGACAAATTACAAGCTGAATTTAATACTTTGAAATAGGGGTTTGTTTAAATTACTAACCCAAATTACGTGGAGTAGTGATAGTCATGCATGTCTTGGCGAAACATCACTAAATGTTTTTTACTGTGAAATTGTCTCACTTAAATATATAAGCGCATTTCCACCATGGAATAAAAAATTAAAAGGTAATTGCGACTTTTTATTTCACAACCCTGACTTTGCTTATCTTTAATTTTGGACTTTTTTCTCAGAATTGAGTGTTTAAAAAGTCTAAACAGTCTCAATAATCAAGCCTTTTGGATTTTCTGAGCAATATGATGTCATATTGCTCATGCTCCGCCCACGCTCACTGACGGACTGTCCCGTATTAGCATATTTCCGCTCTCAGCCATTTGTATACTGTCCGCCAAGGCAGCACTTTGTGTCTTGTGTCGACACCCCCCACGGAAGAGATGGGTGGAGTGAGCAGTTGCTCATGCACCGAAACTGTCTGTGAACAGAGCTGTTTTTGAGGAGGTAAAAAGGGTGTTGTTTTGGGTGAGGAATTTTAACCAAAGTATGTTACAAACTTTACATGAAGACCCTAAAGAATCAGACCAACTTGTGGAAAATGGCCATTCGATGACTCCTTTAACAGAGATAATAACCTGGAGAAAAAAAGTCGTTGAAAACGCAAGCTACAAACTGGGAATTGCGTGTCAGAATTGTTTAAAAACGTGCAATTCTGAGAAAAAAGTCCGAATTATGAGATATATACTCGAAATTGCGAGAAATAAAGTCAGAATTGCGATATACTTTCACTGGCCACTTTATAAGGTACACTCTGCTATTACCGGTTGGACCCCCTTTTGCCTTCAGAACTGCCTTAATTCATCGTGGCATCGATTTAAAAGTGCTGGAAACACTTTCCAACGTTTTCCCGATCTTCCATTGTCCAGTTCTGGTGAGTCCGTGTGACTATAGCCTCAGTTTGCTGTTGTTATCTGACAGGAGTGACGTCGGTGTGTCTTCTGCTGCTGTTGCTCTTCTGCTTCAATGTTGGACGTGTTGAGCGTTCAGAGAAGCTCTTCTGCAGAGCTCGGCTGTATCGAGAGCTTAGAGTTACTGTTGCCTTTCTATCAGCCGAACCAGTCTGGTCATTCTCCCCTGACCTCTGACATTAACAAGGCATTTTCACTCACAGAACTGCCGCTCACTGGATATTTCTTTTTTTCAGACCATTCTCTGTAAACAGATGGTTGTGTGTGAAAATCCCAGTAGATCAGCAGTTTCTGAAACACTCAGACCAGCCCGTCTGGCAAAAACAACCATGACACGCTCAAAGTCCCTTAAATCACCTTTCTTCCTCATTCTGATGCTCAGTTTGAACTTTAGCAGATCGTCTTTACCATGTCTACATGCCTAAATGTGATCGGCTGATAAGATATTTGCGTTATTGAGCAGTTGAGCAAATGTGCCTAATAAACTCAAAATTGCATGAAATAGTCAGAATTCTGAGATAAAAAGTTGCAATTGCCTTTTTTATTCAGTGGAAAATGGAAATGGGCTTTCATAGTTAAATATATGTTAAATATCCAAATCAAAAAAAGCTATTTCTCATCATTCCATGCCTTTTGTATATTTAACATTTTTAAAATTTCAGATTCCCCCTGCCTCCAAATTGTTTTAAGTTGGCTTTAAATTGTTTAAGGCTTTTGCTCACAAACCTGATCAAAGTAAAAAAAAAAATAAATCTTATCGTACATTTAATTTCATCTTGCTACAGAAATCCAATCAAACCAAACCAAACCCCATGCATCCCTCCACCCTCAGATCTCAACATCCTCTTCCTCTCTGTATCAGGTCTTGTAGCCCCCGTGTCACGCAGTCGAGCACTCTGGCAAACAGTCATCCGTAAACCCCCTCAAGTGTAGTGTCCCTTGCGTCGCTCGGTTCCCCTGTGTTCTCCACCCCCTCGCTCAGATGTGTGTTCCAGCTCCGGCTGTGTCCTTTGAAGCGCCGGCCCCCTCCGTGTGCACCCTTCAATAGAACAACGTTCATCCCCATTATCGTCACCTACACTTATTTTTGATGTACACACATGGGGGTGGGCGATATGACCTAAAATGATGTTATTTTTAATGTTAATCTAATATTATGGTATTAATTCATCAGAGATCTGTGGTGACAGCTGACTAAAAACATGTATTGGTGGTGTTTGCTAAAGCAAGCATCATTATAACAATCGGTTATTACACTTCTTACTACTTCTGTAAAACTTTACAATAAGGTTAATTAGTTAAACACCTTAGTAGTTTATTTGTTAATCTTAGTTGGTATTAATATCAAAGGTTGTATTTGTTAACATTAGTTAATGCACTGTGAACTAACATGAATAAACAATGAACAGCTGTATTTTTAATAACTAACATTAACAAAGGTTGATATTGTTAGTTTAGGTTAATACATTAACTAATGAACCTTTATCGTAAAGTTTTACCACTTCTTATTAACCTTCAGCATGCTTCGTCAAACCCTTAAAGAAAGGTGGCCTGTGTTACTTACCAAGCGATTTTTGCCTGATGAATGATGAAATGAGCGAAACAATCACATTGACTCACAAGAGGCCCGCAGGGGTTTAAAGACACTTAATATTCAGTAATATTATCGATTTGACTACACTGATACTATCGGATGAAAACTAAACTTGAATTGAATTGAGCTGTGAGATGATGACACTATATTGTCTTGTGTAGAGCTGCTTTACAGCTGAATCAAATTCATTTCAATTGATTAACTTATTAAAATATTACAGAAAGCGCCACACCTTACCATTGTGACAGTGACTTTTTTGTTATTAACAGCTGATCTTTCTTTCACTCCCACAGTCAAACGTTGCCTGCAGGCCGTCAGGTTTATTTTACCCAAGGACACTGCCATGAAAGTGCTGGTCAAGTGGTACAACAGCTACAACGCCCCTGGAGGTCCCAGCATGCACCTGGAGTGGAACCTGTTTGTTACATGCCTAATGACAATGATGGGTTACAACACAGAACGACTGACGTGGACACGCAACGTGAGTGTGTCTTTGGTCTGACCTCTGTGTCTGTCTTTGTGTTTGATAACCTGGGGGAAAACCGAGAGTTTTCAGGTATCTGGTTTAGCACACTAGGATTGATCAAGAATTTAAATAAATGAAAGCTTTACACGAGATTTACAATTTACTTAAAAGCACAATTTACTTCAACCCTTTTAAATGTACTTTTTTGTGTTTTAAAATGATCAGATAAGCACAGAAAACAATTTACTACACATTAAACATTATTTTCTACAAATGAAATGGTCATTATTGATATACCCATATATTGCCCAGGTCAATCTTTAAATATGATCTTTAAATATCTTTTTTCGCATAAATGTGATGTAAAGTGTTTTGGAGATCTTATTTGCTTGCATGCAGTTCATATAATTTTGTTTAAATAAATACATAAATAAAAAATAATTTATTTAAAACAAAACACTATTTATTAATTTATCAAAACAAAATACAAAACTATTTATTTATACTGAATTATATATCATCATTGTATTATGAGATGGCTGATAGTGAAGTTTCCGATTGGTGAATGAACGCTTGTCTGTCTTAAATGCTCATTAACACACTTGTCATCTCCACAGCTTCATTTTGAAGTGCCTCTCTCTCCAGTAATAGCGCCTAAGAAGGCCCGTCCTGCTGACACGGGTTCAGATGAGGTGAGTGACCCTAGACATGCCAGAGGCAAAGGTCGGTGTCAAAGACCCTTGGTCATCTCGTGTCTTTATCAGCTTGAACTGCAGGTTGAAATGTTGATTTAGATTTGTTTTTTTGCAGAAAGGCTTATCGGTATATCAGAAATGTATACGTTATCGTTCAAAAGTTTGGGGTCAGTAAGAGAAAGTAAGCAATACTTTCTTTAAAGCAAGGATGCATTAAATTGATCAAAAGCAATTTGTATATTGTTATAAATTATTTATATTTCAAATAAATTGTTTTCAATGTTTCTTGAGCAGCAAATCAGCATATTAGAATGATTTCTGAAGGATCATGTGACACTGAAGACTGAAAATTCAGCTTTGTAGCTCAGGAATAAATTACATTTGAAAACGTATTCAAATCGAAAAAAGTCATTTTAAATTGTAATAATATTTCTGTTTTTACTGTATTTTTGTTGAAATAAATAGGGCTGCATAACGATTAATCGCGACTAATCGTTTGCAGAATAAAAGTTTTTGTTGTAAAATATGTGTGTGTACTGAGTAAAATAATTATGTATTTATAAATACACAAACATGCATGTAAATATTTTTTAAATATATACATGTTTATATACATTTTTACATTTAAATATAATTTATATTATATATAATTATAAATACTTAATATATAAATAGATTTTTTTCTTAAAATGATATACGCATGTTTGTGTATTTATGTATACATAATTATTATACACAGTACACACACATATATGATGTAAACAAAAACTTTTTATTTTGCAAATGATTAGTCGCGATTAATCGTTATGCAGCCCTAGAAATAAATGCGGCCTTGGTGAGCATAAGAGGCTTTCAAAAACACAAAAAAATCGTACTGGCGCCATACTTTTCACCGTCAGTGTGTATAGTGTGTGTATAACATGTATCAGCCCTCCACGTAGTGAATGTTTTGAAAGTCTTTATTTACCCATGGTTTGTTGATATGTGTACATCTGTTCTGACATCATCAGGATTGGGCATACCTGCGTTGCTCCGACTACCATTGGCAAATTTCCATGCTACCTGCGGTGGCGGTTCAGGGCCTGGAGTTGGTGTCGCCCCCTGGTGGAGTGAGTAACCAGGAGTCTGCTGTGGGTTTGGAGTCGTCCGCCCTCCTCTTCCCACATATCCCGGTGCTCTTCTACGTCCTGCACCTGCTCTATGAAGACCTGAAGCTGGATGAGCTACAGCGCAGCGGGGCGAGAGCTCTGGTTGGTCTGCTGCAACAGCTGGCTAAGTAATTATTTAGGGGTTTTGTGGCCTGTTTGATAGAAATAATAATTAATGAAGTGGGAGAGACCCGAACTTATGTTTTCTATGACTCATGCACATGCACTAGGCTCCTAACCAAGTTAAGTCACCCAACTCCTTAAAACTCCCATTTCACATTGTCATTGCTGCTTTTCTTTGTGGCGTATCCTAAATATGGATGGGTAAATAGCTGTAATGTTTTTCATTGTTTATTAAAATGTCAAGTACATGCTGTCATGGGGACATAAAAAAAAAAAAGAGCAGGGAGAGTTTAATTGGTTGCCGTTTGATAAACCCATGTGGGCTTGAAATTTAAAAGCATTGAATTATAATACACTATAAGACCAGATAAGGCTGTAACCATAATCCTCTATTGAGTACTGAATCTTTGGCTCGTGTACATTGTTTGCGCCTGTTGTTTGTAGGTCAGCATTAGGGCTGGGCAATATTTATCTCAATATTTTATAAGTAATAAGTCTTTTTAAGTCTTTTGACAATATTGGATGCATATCTACTTTTGTATTTAAATGGTCTTTTCTCCCTCTTAATCAGGAACCATCATTTCAACCAAACAGCTCATTGATTCTTGATTATTTTTTGCTACATTGTCACTTTGAAATTATCCAGAAATGATCACTAGAAAATGTGACAGAATTGAATGTTTTTAGTCTTTACTCCATCAATATTATTATATTTCACTTTTTTCTCCCCAAATCACCCTTCCTGATGGTATAACTTTTGTATATTCTACTATTTAATATATCACATCATGTATTTTATATATTCTATAGTTTCTATATTTCATATAGATTCAAAAACATGTGAAACCTTAGAAAAGTACAAGTGTAAATGTACTGAGACAAGGTAATTGTAAAATTAAAATTTTTAATGTAAAAAATACACCTCCTTTTTTAACACTGACAGATATTTACAAAAACACTTAATATCAGGAACATCAATGTCACCCAGCATCCTTTAACGTCCTTATCCTTATTTTCTTGTTATATGTTCAACACAGGCTCTGGTTTGTGTGTGTGTATGTATGTATGTATATATATATTTTGTTTATATATATATATTTACACACACAAACATATATATTTAGGATTTTAACAAATCATGCTTTTTTTTTTGTAGCACTCACTTCAGAGTTTGTTTGGTAGATGGAGCAGACAGTCCTTTTGAAACCATCTTGTACTCTCAATTCATTCTTAATCGAAAAATAGATTGATCAGCTTATTAATTAATGTTTGACTTGAGTACATGTTTTTTTTTAAATGTGAGTGTATTGACACATTGACTGAGGTAAAACTGGAAGAAACTGGCGTCTGCACCCAAAGATAGGTCCTGTTTAGATAAATCTAAACATTTGAGTATTTACAAATAAAAAGCATATTAACATCATTGTGATATTCAATGTTGGTGAATACCACGCTAGTCTTCAGATATACAGCGACCAAACCACAGGTCCCATTGATCAGACGCATGTTAAACTGTGCCGTGTGAGTCATGCTCTGGTTTGGCTTTTATACCAGTATTAGTGTATATATTGACTGCCTGACAACTCTGTTACCAACTAATCATTTTTTCTCTCATTTCATTAGGGACCTACAGCAGGAGGATTTCATTGATCTGTACTGGCGCGATTACCCCTCATTCATCAAAACGTTCAAGGAGGCCTGCGTGATTGATCAAGGTACGAGTCCGATCAATGCGGTCGGGACTCCTCATTAGCAGCTAAAGGCATTTCTATTCATTTACCAGTGCTGACTCGTTAGTGCTGGCTTCTAGGTTTGAGTGACAGGCTTTGTTGAATTGAGGATTCTGTTGGTTGTATATGAAGAAATAGACATGAAAGATTTATTTCTCAATGTCGAGACTTAAGGTTAAAAGTCCCATTAAAAGGTTTGTCATGCATTTTCTCACCTCTGTTGATGCATTTCCATTTGAAATTGGAAGTTAGGGCAGTATTTAAAGTCTTGTCTTTTTTGTGCATTTTGTGTATATGCCCTTGAACAGGAGAGTATTTCATAATTATTTTAATTATTGTCATTATTTTATTCAGAATAGACAAATATCATATTATATATATTAATAATATAATTTATACTAATTATTATATATGTTAAAAAAAAAATTTGTCAGCTGTTTACAAATGTTTAAGTATATATATAATATAATATAATAATATTAATAATATAATTTATACTAATTATTAAATTTGTTTAATTTTATTTGGTCAGCTTTTTATAAATGTATAAGGAAAAGTGGTTGTTTTTAGATGCATTGACTGGTCATAATTTCAGTTATTCATAATTTTAATCACTTTTCTGCTGTTTACTTAAAGGTCCTGGACTGTATATTCCATGTACTACCATTCAAAAGTTTGGGGTCAATAAGTTATTTTTATTTTTTTTTAAGAAATTAATACTTTTATTCAGCATGTTCGCATTAAATTAAATTGTTTATTTTAAATAAATGCTGTTCTTTTGAACTTTTCATCAAATTTCATCATCTATTCATCAAAAGTCTTGAAAAACTGCATCATGGTTTCCAGAAAAATATGAAGAAGCACAACTGTTTTCAACATTGATAATAATCAGAAAATGTTGCTTGAGCAGCAAATCAGCATATTAAATTAATTTCTGAAGGATCATGTGACACTTATAATGATACTGATAATTCAGCTCTGCATAACAGGAAAAAATGACATTTTACAATATATTCACATAGAAAACAGTTATTTTAAATTGTAATATCATTTCAGTTTTTACTGTTTGTTTAACTAAGTGAAGCCTTGGTAAACATAAGAGACTTCTTTCAAAAACATAAAAAAATCTACTGGCCCATAATATTTTTCAAAGAATTATAAACCGCTCTATAGCTTGTCACGCAGCTTTACATGTGATTGTGATGTCATCATCTGTGTGCAGCTCAGATGGAGCTGATGACTTGGCCGGTGTTCCTGAACGGAGAGGCCCCGTGTGTGTTCAGCTGGCTCAGTCGCTGTCTGAGAGGGCAAGATGTGCCGCCTTTTCCTTATCTGCCCAGCATCTGCGAGAGAACCAAACTACTGGTGCTGGTAAGGACCAAAATGCTTCTGAAAAGATCTTGAATATGGTCTTTATGCCTGGATTTATAGGTCCTGTCCAGCCACATTCTAAAACGCAATTCACTTCTGACAAATTTGCGTCCTTCTCTAGATGTTCTACAGTGCGACCAGTTTAGTCCGATTCACACGACTCCTTTGAGAAGTTTTATATCGAGTCATTCAAAAAAGACTAAAACGCAGGAGTTACTAGCTTGAAGCAGTCTGACGAATCTTTCACTAAATAAACTCATTTGAGTGCGTTTTACATGCATGTTCTTAAGCCGACAATGCACGTGATCACATAAACCTGTTTTCCTTTATCAGAGTAAGGTCATAAATTGCTTAAGCATAAACCGATCGGCACATTTCGATTTTTGCCCTGCATGCAAATGCATTTCTTTACCCAAAAAATTATAAATAATGTAGCTGCATGGGAGGATAATATATGAGCTGTAAGTTTCCCGCTGACATGTTGCAATACTATTCTTCGGTTTTTAATTCTTTATTTAACATTATTACATGGCTTGGTAGAATTCCAATGTAGAATGCGGTCTGTTATTTCTTGATAACAGACGCTGCTTAGTATAACAGACCGTTGCCATGAAAAACAGAGCATTGCCATGGATGCAGTTCAGAGACGGAACGGACTATTTTCTTTAGCGGAAGCAATACAATCGTTTTTAAATCAATAAACTCCTTTTTAAATCAATATTTTGAGTCAAATTATTGATTTATTTGGTAGGTAGCCATGTAATAAGCGGGATAATGTATAGCGAGGCGGTCGTTATAACGAATACCACCCCTTCAGGCTGATTAAGATCCCTCCGCTTCGCGTCGGGCTCCTAGTCAGCCTGTCGGGGTGGTATTCGTTATAACGACCGCCTCGCTATACATTATCCCTTACTCATAACCGACGTTACAAATGAAATGCTCTGATACTCAAATTATTACATTTTGACATCACTACCAGGAAATATCCTGATTTAGTAATAAAGTCTTGTAAACGCGGTTTACTTGCATTGTCAGGTTATTGGTTTGCATGTAAACCTGGGCAACATGTTATTTCAACAAGCTGATTTTTGTGAGTAGTGTACTGGTGTTCATGTGAATGTGCTCACTGAATCAGTCAAGAGTGTTTATCTGACTCACTTTCTAAACGGCAAGCTGTCATTACTCTCAGTGAAGTCCACTTCAAAATTAAGTTTTGTGCAACCGTTTGTGAAACTAAAATGACTATCATTACTGACTGGTGACTGATAACATGTGGTTAGAGGTTGATTTTATGGTAATTTAGGGGATAGGCTCTTGCATTTAAATCTGGTTGTCAGTCCCAAATCATTTTGTTTATTTATTTGATGATTTAAAAAAAAAACCCAGTAATATTGTGAAATATTGTTACACAATTACATTCCAATAGGCTGATTTGCTGCTCAAGAAACATTTCTGATTATTATCAAAGTAAAAAAACAAAAACCGTTAATGTAACCCCCTCAGGATTCTTTGATGAATAGAAAGCTCGATATAATAGCATTTATTTGAAATGTGAATTTCTTTGTAAATTTGAAGTTTACTGTCACTTTTGATTAATTGAATGCATCCTCGCTGAATAAAAGTTTTATATTCTTTAAAACAAACTCATGCTGTCCTCATACAGTTGATTGGTTGTGTATGTGAGCATTCTCTGAATGCTGGTGATGCCCAACAGGCGGCGTTAACAGTGAGCAGAGGAACTGGGTGTCATGCCCTTAACTCACACACATGTTCTGTGGAAATGTCAAGCAGTTAGATGGCAAAGTGCTGCAAGCTAATCATAATGACATTTTACGAGCAGCGAGTCGTCCCTGGGCGTCCTCCATGTCCTGTGAGCGGGAGTGATGCCCCACCTTAATTAGTCCATGGAAGTGGTTGTCTGAATCACTCGAGAGGGCGATACGAGGGGTCACGGGTGCCATGGTGTGTGTGTGTGTTTGTTTTGTACTTCCTTCCATCAGGCAAAGTGAAGTGACGCACAACCCTACTGAGGTACTGACAAATCGTTACTCAATTATGGGCTGTGTTTACCCCACCGTTCCCGTCCCTTAGATTAGAGTCCAGAACATTAGAGCAACCATTTAATCCCTCTATACTTAAACTACCACCGTATGTCTCTCTCTCTGCCTGTCTTTCTCTCTCTCTTTTCCAACCCCTTTCTTTCTCCCCATTACATTTTGTGGTAATTGCTAAGGAAAGCATCAGCATTACTATGGCTCATGCGTAGAGTTGCAGTCGTGTTGTGCAGGTTTTGAGGAGAGGGTGCTATTACTTTTCTAAGCTATCAGACTTAAGATTTTCACCTGCTTGGATGTTTAAACAGGAGAAATACTCCTTTAGACATTAAAGATGAGATTCAAGCCTTTTATAGACACCAGAATATCACAGAGACTTTGTGGTTAGACTCTTTTGAAGCTGTCTTAGATGCTTTATCCAATCTGTTCACACAACCAAAACAATGTTCTTCCTCAAAATACACGCAGTTTCATTTTTTAACCGCTAGAGGGCCAAAGGTTACATTGTGTACCTTTAGTTAAAAATCACCACAGACTTTGTGTGCGATACTTGAACATCTGATGCTGTGACTAAATCCAAACTGTCTTTCTGTTTAAATCCTCAACTGTATTTTGGTAATTTTGTTGCGTCATTTTTTTATTCGTTTTTGTTTATTTATGATAATTTGTTAGTTTATTTTTATTTCAATTTTAAATTGACTTCAGTAATCACCCTAAACTTCTTTCAGCTAGTTGCCAAGAAAGGCAACATTACAAAGTGTTCATTTAGTTTAAGTTTTTCATGTTTTCAATATTTTAAGTGAACAATAACAGCACAGGAACAGACTTCAAAACAGACTTTCTGCTTAATTCCTCAATTGCATTTTAGCTATATGTCTTCGTCATTTTTATCAGTTTGTTGTTTAAAAATATTTCCAAATATTTTTAATTCTGATTTCTCATTTGAAATTAAATTGATTGATTTGAAATTGTGAATGAGCGCCGTATTACCTGTGTGCTGCGGTTGTGATGCATGCAGTCATGCGTGTGGTTGATGACTGCGCTCCTGCATCTCTTCATGATGAAACGTGTTCATTCTCTCCTCACATGACCAGACTGAGTGACTGTCATGACAGTAGCAAACCAAAACCACACAGGTGCTGTCCCACTGCTAATACTCACTCTCTTTCTCTGTCTGTTTCTCAGAGTTATGCCCTGTATGTGGTTGGAGATGAGGACGCCATCTCGACAAACATGTTGAAGTACCTCTCCAGGCTGTCAGCAGGTGGGCTCTGCGTGTGTGTGTGTGAGTGTGAGATTAGAGGCTATTGAAGGGCGTCTTTGCCATCAAGCAAGTACACTAGTGAAAAAGAGGCTTAATATATATATATATATATATATATATATATATATATATATATATATATATATATTAAAATACACATATGGTTTGGATGCTAAATGGAGGGTTGATCTATATAGAGGAAAGACTCAAGATCATGCCAATAACCTCCAGCCTAGGATACCTAGAGCATCGCGGGGAATCCAATCAACAAACATGAACTATGCTAGCCACTATATCTCTATATCCTATTGTGAAGCATCAAAACTACGTCACCTACAGATTGTTCACAAAAAATGAGCCAGTCGACTAATCTTGAGGCTGCACTAAATTGAAAATTAAGTTCTGTTTTTTTCAGTGTAAATCCATTGTTATCAATTTTCTTGGGTCATTTTAGAATAGTGAAATAATTTTCCACATAATGGGCTCTTTCCATGAAAGTAGATCTTATGCTTCCAGTTTTTTTCAATAGTCAAAATAAAGTGTTACCAATCTAATAGTTCCATCAATATCTTAAATGATTTGCAGCCATTTATGTTTCCAAGAGCACAGAAGTTTGTTTTGTTTGTTTCATGATTAGTGGTGCTTTAGTGGCATAAATATGTAGCTAAAAATAAAGAGATTCCCAGAGACATTCACGAGAATCTGATGTAATGGTTCCAAGTTATTTAAATGTTTAACAAAAAAAATTTGATCGTAATCAGTTCAAATATTATATTTGTAGATCAAATCCAGTTTATTTTAGACAGACGGGGTGTGGGACAAAATAAATGCTGATTATCTCTTTTCATATCGGCACCTATTCAGACTAATATTGATTTAAATAATAATTTATGAAATATATACACTGTATGTGCATCCCAAGTAATATTACTTGTGTAAGTGTTTATAAAATAAACAGCATATTTAGCATTTGTTCCCCTCCGAAACTACACTACCATTCAAAAAGTTGGTGTCAGTAAGACTAATGTTTTTGAAAGAAGTCTCACCAAGGCTGCATTTTTCATTAAAAATACAGTAGAAACAGTAATATTGTGGAATATTATTACAACTTAAAATAGCGCTTTTCTTATTTTATATATTTCAATGTAATTCATTCATTTCAGCATCATTACTCCAGTCTTCATCATATGATGATTATAAATGTTGAAAACAGCTGCTTTCAAAAGAACTGCATTTATTTGAAATATAAATCTTTTTTAGCATTACATATGTCCTTACTTTCACTTTTTTTTAAAATCAATTTCATGAGTCTTTGCTGAACAAAACATCTTACTTACTCCAATCTTTTCAGTGGTATTATATTGAAAAATATATGATTTTTATTTTTCATATTCCAGCTCATTCACTGTTATTTATATCATATACAGTAAATAAAAACATCCAATTGGATTTGATAATACAAAAACCAGGGAAAAAGAAGAATAAGAATATTTTTGACTATGTATATAAATGACTATGAAGTTTTTGTTGGTTCATGTTTTCACAGGGCAAAAGAAGAATATGAGTGATCCTTTTCTGAGAAGGTACCTGTGGTTCAGGAATACTGTCATGTGCCTTGTTTGTTTTTTCTAGATAAGTCTAGGCTCATAAATACTAGTCAGCTGATTTAGTTCCTCCAGTGTGTTTGATTGTGGGGTGTGTTCCACAGGCAGAGCAGCGTGAAGCCCGCACCGTCATCTGGATGCCTGGCGGAGAAGCTGGTGGTGTGGTTGACCTCTGCAGGTCAGAGCGCTTCCAGAAACACAGCACAACCTGTTGATCCAAAAACATACTCAACACAAGTACACACTTGCAAATGCATATTCTTGGCTGACACATCGCAAACATGTAGTCCCATACTTAACATGCATTGTTGCTTCTCTGGTGGATAGTTTCCTTCAAATGTCATTAATTCAGATGCGTATGCTTTTTTTAAGGTATGCTAGCTAAAAACAAGCAAACGGTTCAATTTTAGCATTAATCTGTTCTCTGCCATGACAGCAGTTCACCTGAAAGAGAAAAACAGACTGTAGATGTTTTACTGAACACTGAAAAATTCATTGCGTACTTCCATTCTGACACATTTCGGAAAGCAGTAAAATGTAAAATCGGAATTGGGTTGCTAGCATTTGCATTCACCTATCGTTTATTCTCCTAAAGCCCCACAATTTCTATTGTGTTTAGCCCAGAATGTAGGTGTCTGGTTAAAAACATCCTTCTCAGATTCTGCAGAATTTGTTGGTTTACCTTAGTTTATGTTTGCGTAGTTATATTTGAACTTTAAACCAAGCTTGTCACGAGGGGCATGTGACTATCACTGTTTTACATGCTTGGTTTTTTACCTCAGGATTTACATTGAAGGATCTGGAGTCGGTTCCTTTTGGTGTGGCTCTGCCAATCAGAGACGCCATCTACCAGTGCAGAGAACACCCCTGCTCTGATTGGTCTGAGGAGGTCTGCGCTCTGATTGGACGACAGGACCTGACCAAGCAAGCTCACAAAGTCACCCTGGCCAATCGTAAATCTGTAAGAAAGTTAATGAAATGTAAAGAAATCTTGCTTTGCAGTTTGAATGGCATGTTTGGTCAGAGCTGTACACACTGTAAAAAATATTTTAGCAATTTAGTTATTTCAACTTATTTTTTTGTGTAGAGATAACTAGATTGTCCAGACAACAAGAAATTTTAAGTTTTCTTGTCCTCAACTTTTCGAAATAAGTTAAACTAAAAAAAAACCATGCAAAAAGATAACACAAAATAATGAGTTAAGTTTTTTACAGTGCATGTATTGCAACACATTTCATTCTGAACTCAACTGTTGACCTGCATTTTATACATTTATTTTAGCATTATTTATATACTATTATAATATTTATATAATATTTTTAAAATTTTCAGTCTTTCATTTTTTTTAAACTTATTTTAGGGTCAGATTTTTCATATAATATTGATACTTTATTTTAATTTTATTTTAGCCTTATTTCACTTACCGGAAATTAACAGTAACAACGCTGTTTATTACTAGATAAAATGTAAACTATCCTGTATTAAGACACTATCAATAGTAATATACAAAAATACACAAAGCTGCCTAACTATCTTTAACTGTTAAAGTTTCCTTTTTTTTGGTTGTGCTTGAAATAAAAAAAATAGACTTATATTATTCCTGTATTCATACTTGCATATTCATTATCAAAGTATCAAATAGAAACCCTAGGACACTTTACAGGGGTCAAAAAAGATTTTTAAAGCTATTATTGGCTTCTCCAAAAACAATTTTGAATGGTTGTCTCCTGGGTAGTGGCATTGCTGACAGTAACTCCTGTCACAGTTAAAACAACTACTGTCTGAATTGGGCTGACGACTTGAATATGGTATTTAAGACTGGTATTTTCTAATTTTAGAATGTATAATTACAGTAATTCTGATGTGAAGTGAATGAATTGAACAAGGCACTTTCATTGTATATTCAGTGTGTTTGTGTTTGCCCTAGACTGTCGGTCTGAACGTAATGCTTGAGCCGCCAGTGACCAGTGATGCCGATGAGGAGGAGGACGGTATGACAGACCTGCGCCCGGAGGTGACGGGCCTGATCTGGAGTCAGGATCTGAGGGTGCAGGAGGTCCGGCGTCTGCTCCAGAGCTCCAGACCGGTCCGGGTCAATGTGCCGCACCTGCCTGAAGTCAGTGACCATGAGTACATTGAGGAGAAAGAGAACAAGTGAGCAAGCTCAGTCTGATACTCTTAAAAATAAAGTCCTGTACACTCTTACAAATAAAGGTTCTTTATGGCATCTACTGTTCCATGAAGAACCTTTAACATCCATGGAATATTTCCATTCCACAAAAGGTTTTTTATAGTGAAGAAAGTTTTTATTAGGTTTTTAAAATGTTCTTCACACTAAGAAAGCCATTCACTGAAAGTTTTTTTTGGGGAACCGAAAAGTATTGTTCTATGGCATTGCTGTGAAAACCCTCTTGTGGAACCTTTATATTAAAGAATGTAGGGTTCTGAAAGGATCTGTAAAGAACTAAGTAATTAAAGAAAACACAAATGCCTTACAATGTGCCCTGGAAGTGTATATCATCGCTGTCAGGTGGAAACCTGGTATGTTCAAAACCACTACTTGTCAGAAAGAAGAAAAAAAAAAGTGTGGCTTTATAAATGGTCAGGCACTTGATCGTGCCATTATATTATTATAATTTTACTAAAATCAAGTTCAGATGGAGTTACGAGGTTTTTGACCTGCAGATTTCTGACATGTTTTGTCCGTCGTTAGAGTGGCTCCATCTGAGGTAGCAAGTGCATTGCATTATGCTTTCATCAACGTACAGGTTATAAAGTTTATTGTAATTATGTGGGGTTCAATATTTTCTGTTATTTGGCCAAAAACTAGTACTATAAATTAAAACATGAAGTGCTATGCACAGGTTTTTGTGTCGGAAATTCAGGCCACTCAAAAGGTAAAAATAAAAATAAAATGTATTTGTCTGAAATTGCAATCCAACACATATCTCAGAGAGCTAGAAAATGAGCTCTAAGAAAACAGAGTATTAATTCAGTAAAATCATACATATTTATCATTGATCAAAACCTTTCAAAGTTAATTGGATAGGCAAATGAACAGATTTAGCTTATAAGGCCTCCTAGATCCTTTTATAATTGATGTACACTTTCCGGTTCATCTTAATCCACATTGGTTTTCCTCAGCATTCCTTAATATGTCCACCTGACATGAGTAAATATTTTTTTTAAATGGGAAACATTTTATTTGACTCCCTACACTCTTCCCAGGCCTACTGACCTTGACTACAGAAATAAGCATTATTCACTTGTTGTTTTTCACAGCATTTGCAGATTAAAACTTGAAACATGAGAGAGAGACAAAAAAGAGATCAAATATGTCTGAGTCTTCTACCAAGAGTGTGATGGAAGGAGGGTGCCTGTGCTCAGTAGTTATCTGAGGCCTTGCATTTGAGTGCAACTTACAACATAGGCGAACATATTGCAACTTCTCAGAAGGTGAAGCACTGCTACTTCTGCGGAGTTCCTCAGAGTGTTGCGCTAATCACTCCGCCCAAGTAGCAGTGCTACGCCTTCTGAGAATATAGTTCCCAGTATGTATACGGTTAAAAGGTGGCTGTCTCATGTGACCTTATTTGTACATACTGTGACTATACAAATCACAACATGTAAATAGGAAAATGTTGTCGCTTTACTTACACGAGTTACTTATTGGGAGCAGTATGTTAGCTGGAGCTATTTACTTCCAGTCTTTGTGCTAAGCTAGGCTAGCGGTGGGTGCGTCAGACAGAGTTACAGCACGCACGGAGATGAGAAGGGTATGTGTGGACTTATCGAACTCTGGGGGATACGAAAATGTTATTCTGGGTGAATAAGCGAAAGTCCCAAAAAGTCGGCGTGTTCCTTTAACAGTCAAAATCAAACCCTTATGTGTATGCAAAACCTCCTTTGGGCAGCGACCTGCTCGAAACCCCCTTACATTCTAAAGATACAAGTTAAAGTCCCCCTGTGGTCAATCATTTTTACCCCTTAAAACTCATGTTTGATCACCAAATGACATACTTAAAAAAATTACATACTTAAAGTTTTTTTCTT
Organism: Semotilus atromaculatus; assembly: GCA_031834385.1. Classification (NCBI taxonomy): domain Eukaryota; kingdom Metazoa; phylum Chordata; class Actinopteri; order Cypriniformes; family Leuciscidae; genus Semotilus; species Semotilus atromaculatus. The sequence goes on from JAULUF010000025.1 coordinate 35,101,159, forward strand.
GAAAAAAAAATCTTCATTTCTGCAAACGAGCCCCGCCTCCACTCACTCACTCAGCTCAGAGATCCACTCGTTGACGATCACACGTTGATGTGATTGGTTACAAGGTAGTTTGTGTCGTCTGAAATACCAGCGATTTCAAACTGCGTTTTTGAGACTGTCTTTGGTTCACTGTAGTTTTAAGGAGAAAATACTCAGCAATGGTGTTGACTTATGAATTTGTACATTCATCAAGCAGGTTTGTCTAAAGCATATTAAAAACACCACACAGACAAATAAACAAATTTAAAAACTTGATTTCCACCACACTGGGACTATAACATTCTCTAGAAGGAATTACTTTGTCCTCATCCTCTAATCCCTCCGTCAAAAGCATAATATGTTGAGTAACATTAAATGCGGAGTATCTGTTTTTAGTGCATGCAATAAAAAATATTGATTTACACACACACACATATGTATACATGTCCAAAACAAAATGGATTAAAAGTAACTCATGTAAGATTAACAAAATTAATCATGTTTAATTTAGGGCTGTCAAATGATTAATCTCGATTAATCGCATCCAAAATAAAAGTTTGTGTTTACATAATAAATGTGTGTGTAAATACATACACATGCTTGTATATATTTAAGAAATATTTGCATGTAAATACTATATATAGATTTATATATAATTTATATTATATATAAATATAAATATTTTATAGATAAATAATACATTTTTCTTAAATATATAAATGCACGTGTGTGTACTTATATATACAAAATAATTTTACACAGTACAAACACATTGGTTATGTAAACACAAACTTTTATTTTGGATGCAATTAATCGTGATTAATCATTTGACAGCCCTAGTTTAATTATATTGATATTGGTATTGATTGAATACCCATAGGAAAATAATGTGTCTCTTACACCACTTAGAACAGTTCTGGCTATGACTTCCATGCGCTCTTCTTTGCTCCTCAAATACATGAAATATTAGCCTTTATATAAACTATACACACAGTGTTTAATGAGCAAAGAAAATGCTGTACTTATTCAAAGAACCAGTTCTTCATTTACCCTTGCATTACAAACAAGCAGGTTTACGAGGTTGTACAGACAGTTTGAGGATTCAATGGATTTATGAGGTGTAGCCCACAAGTTTTTTGTTTTAAATACTTTTCAATGGTTAAATGTTTGCAAAACCCACAGTCAGACATAAAGGGTGACCAACAGTAATGATTTATGGAGAAATTACAAAATATAGAGAGACAGGGTTTCTGCCCAACAGTGACGTTATGGAAATCTTATGCACATCGGTTAATGTTATGGTTGCTATTATCATGGAGCTGCACTCAAATTGCACTTTAATGGATTGTTTTGCACATAGTCAATATTGCACATTTGCATATATACATGTACTATATTTTTATATTTTATACAGTCTAAATCTTATTTTACAGCATTTTTATTTTGTATGTGTTTTATTTTTACATACTTTGCACTTGTCTTGGCATTCACTGTGGACAGCAAAGAAAGAATTTCATTGTACAGAGAAACTTGTTTTCCTCACTGTGCATATAACAATAAATACTTGACTTGACTCATCAAGTCAAAATTCATCATTGCTCTTATTTTTGTTGCAGACTGCTACAGTTGTGCCAGCGTACCATGTCTCTTCCGGTGGGCCGAGGACTCTTCACACTCTTCTCATACCACCCTGTGCCAACCGAACCACTCCCTGTGCCCAAACTCAACCTGACTGGTACTCTCATAAACCACCACTCATTCTTTGAAGTTTTCTAATGAATACTTTTACACCACTAGCAAAAGAGTTTAAGAGCCCTGTTGAATTTCGTTGTCAGTATCTGTGCCCATAAGATGCAAATATCCAACCCTTCCCACCACAGCGTTATATCTTTCACTCTATCTTCAACGATGTCATGTCAGTTAAAGAGAAAACCTTTTCCCTGGACCCTTAGTGGTATTCTTAACATGTAGATTTTTGGGGAGACTTTTCCAGTTCGGGCTACCCCGACCTCCAACGGTCTTAACCACTCTCAAATATATATTTAGGCCTAATTTAAGACATATATTTGAATTGCATATATATTTTTCAGGCATTTGGATTTTTAACATAAACGAACTGTAAAACTTGCAATGATTTTTGCACACAAAAAAAACGGCAGATTATTTTTTAACCATTTGCATGTATTTGATTTTTTTGCATATAATCATATTTTCAAAATGCATTTATTCAGTTGTGAAGCAAGCGATATTAATTTAGTTAAAATATATGAGATTGAAATAAACTGGATTTATTGATGATAAACGTAGTTGCGTATTTACAACATAGTCAGTTCATTAGTGCTATAACAGAAATCTTACCAGTTTCATTATGACTGACACATATGCATCACATTAAGATTATTAGTTTATGTTAAAACTATGTAAAGCAAATTAATGGATACACTCTCGCATTGTGATGGTGAGTTTTGCACAGAAAATGTAGAAATTTTAGTTAATGCTTTAGGGTATTATTTTATAAGAAACCTCTTCCTCTGCAATTTACTAGCTACTTGCTACTCACTTTCCCCCTGTAAAATGCACCACTTTTGATGTGTTATCTTTGTTAAACCCAGGAAGCCATGCAGTAACTAAACTCCCCTCTCGTTTGTCTTCTCCACCAGGCCGTGCTCCTCCCAGAAACACCATGGTGGACCTGAACAGCGGTAACATCGATGTGCCTCCCAACATGACCAGCTGGCCCAGCTTTCATAATGGGGTGGCGGCTGGTCTTAAGATCGCCCCTGCTTCCCAGGTGGAATCTGCCTGGATTGCCTACAACAAACCCAAAAGTGCTGACCTGGCGAACGAGTACGCTGGCTTCCTTATGGCCCTGGGTCTCAACGGCCACCTCACCAAACTAGCAACACTTAACATCCATGACTACCTCACCAAGGTCAGTTACAGCCTCAGATGGGTTGATGATTATATTGTGAATGAAAACGCAATAAGTTAGAACACGGCGAATGGGCAACAGGACCAATGTCACTCTCTAGAGTCCAGTGTTATTTTAGTATTAAACTATTATTGTTTTATAAATAATAGCTTTATATATATATATATATATATATATATATATATATATATATATATATATATATATATATATATATATATATATATATATATATTTTTTTTTTAATTTTGTTACATGCTTGATGCTTTTATTTTTTTTTGTTTAAAAAAAAAAAAAACTATTTAGGTTTTAATTTATTTTTTATTTCTGTTTGTTTTAGTTCAGTTTAATTTATGTTATGTTATTTAATTTTAGTGCTTCAATTTAAACTTGGCTGGCAGGGTTATTTTTTCCATCTAATATTTATTTTTAAAAAAATTATTTAATAAATTTAAGATTTATTTTTGCCTTTTATTAGGACAGGACAGTAGCTAGACAGGAAGTGAGGTGGGAGAGAGAGGGGAGACGGGATCGGGAAAGGTCCACGAGCCGGGACTCGAACACGGGTCGCCCAAAGCACAACAGCGCTACATGACGGCACACTTGCCCACGAGGGTATCGGCACCGTAATATAAAATATAACTTAATTTTTTATTTATTTATTTTTAGGTAAAAACATAAAACACAAAAACAAGATAAAAGTCGCCGTAATCTTTACTGACATTGTCCGTAATGATTACTGAGATGTCACATTCGGACGGGACTAAAATCACTGAGGAGCTCTGGTACTAATCACTTTACCCCACCTCTCCATGTTAAACTTGTCCCGTCCGAATAGGGCTTTAGCAGTGTGTTCGGATTCATCAATCGGAATGATTTAATTCCTATTGAAACAAAATGCTTTCATGTAAACTTAGCTATTATCTCATAATTCATTTGCATCTTAAATAATTGACATATTCTCAACTCACACATTACAGATTGGTCCTAAGGCCCTGTTTTTGTTGTTGTAATAAACAACTGCAAATGTAACACAAAATCTACTGTGACCACCTGTAAAAGATCCGCAGATGTTCCCTAAAGATAACCCAGATAATGTATCCCGTACAGCATGTGACGAATCCAAACATTCATGTGTAGCTAACAGTATGATTCACCTTAGATTACATGAGTCACCTGCGCTTATCTATAATGGAGATCTATGTGGGAATCAGGAGTTGCGGGAGATGTTAACTCTAGTGGTTATTCAGAAGAACAAAACAAGACCAATTTAGCATAATGGCTTTCAATTGTATTGAAGAAGTTATTAAAAAAGTTACCTTTCGCTTAATGAGAATTGGACACTCTGTGATGAAGTAGCCTTGAAGTGGGCTGCACTTAATTGAACTTCTTTTTAAAGGCCAAGATGGCATCTCTCCTGCTAATGGACCTAGAGATCGTCAAGGCTCTTCCTGAAAACCAAAGATCTCTTCTTCCTCTTCCTCCTCCTCCCCTAATTCTCTTATCTCGCCATTCTTAGCATTGGAGCTGTCATGTTTGCATGTTTTCTGGGGTTTTTGCTCTCATCCTGTTGTTTTTCTCACATGAAAGTCAAACGTAGAGCTGAGTTTCATTCTGACAGTTCACAGGGCAGTAACGTGTGCTGCTCTCTCATTTCCAGTCAGGCCAGGCTTTGTTGATACTTTCTGTGGTCGCCGAGCATATCTGTAATCTATAAGCTATATCGAGCCTTTAGCTAGTTTGCTGTTTACACTGCCCGCTCTCACACTAAGATCTGCGGCCAGGGTTTCTAGACTCTGATAGTACTCCTTGCATATTTTACAAGAATATGGCAGAAAAACATCCTGTTTTAGTTCATGCACATGTAAAAATGAATGAATGAGAGAGATTTTAATGAATGAATAAAGTGTTAATGTCAGTCTCAAGGTTGCATAGCTCACTGCAAGTTCATTCTTTGCTTGATTGGAGAGTTGATGGCTTAAAATGGTGCTCATTCGGTTTTGGAACAAAGAGTTCACAGATATACATACACACATATATATATATATACACATTTTATTATATTTGTTATATATGAATAATAAATGCAATATATATATATTATTATAATTTGGGCTATATTGTAACATATGAACATATTATGACATGGTTCTATCTTGTCTCCTCTGACTCAGGGTCACGAAATGACAAGTATCGGGCTGTTGTTGGGTGTTTCTGCTGCTAAACTGGGCACCATGGACATGTCCATCACTCGTCTGCTAAGCATCCACATCCCCGCACTACTGCCGCCCACCTCCACCGAGCTCGACGTGCCTCACAGTGTGCAAGTGGCCGCTGTGGTCGGCATCGGCCTGGTTTATCAGGGCACTGGTCACCGGCACAATGCAGAGGTGTTGCTGGCAGAAATCGGTTAGTATGCGTGTTCAGGGTTCGGTATGAAATAAAATGAGCTGTTGTTCTCATTTGTGCCCATTCAAGATTGAATATTAAGTTAATTGTTTTATGTCTGAGACTGTAACAGCTGTGTGTCGTTCCCAAGGACGTCCACCTGGTCCTGAGATGGAGTACTGTACGGATAGGGAGTCGTACTCTTTAGCAGCAGGACTAGCGCTTGGTATGGTCTGCCTTGGGGTGAGTGTGTTTCCAAAGCATTTTCTGAATGTTATCTTGTTCCTTGAATGCTCAGCAACAACAGAAACAAAAAATCCCTAAATGATCCATTTGCCCCAAATAAAATTAACGCAAAGTATCATTATTGTCTTCGATGATGTGCAGTGTGTACATACCAATGTGTGTTTTAGTGTTTCTGAAAAGTCAGTCAAATTTGTTGTAATTTTAAGCGGATTGCATGGCAGTGGATAAAAAGAAACAGTTGGTGCGACAGTTGGTGCGTTCATGTACTTGTGCATTATTCTATGCCATTTGAGGTATAAATAGTCCAAGTAGTGTGTTTACACTGTTCTAAAATTCCAAAACACAAATTCCAAAAAGAAAACATGCATTTTAAAGCTGCAGTCCGTAACTTTTTTGGGTTCAAAATTATCCAAAATAAATTTTGGAGCAAGTACATAATTAGCCAGTGTTCAAAACTATCTGCTTGCCGTAGCTCGATTCAAAACGGTAAGCTTGCAATGTTTTTAATTCCAGTGGGACTGGTGGATTTCCGTGGGAAAATTACGTCACATCTGTACACATAAAGAAGGTGTCTCGGCTAGTAGGCTATATTGCGTGTGAGGATGTTGAAGGTGGAGATGTAGGCTATAGCCTTTTCTCACATCACTTGATATAATTGAACTTTTCGATTTGATGGCGGATCCAGAAAGATTCAAACGACAATCACCAGAGACAACTGGAGATTCACCCGTTGTAAAATGCAAAACACTTCGGAGTAGTGTTGTCACGGTACCAAAATGTCAGTATTCGGTACCAATACCAGTAAAAATTCACGGTTCTCGGTACCAATTTCGGTACCAAAGCTTAATTTAGATTAAATGTATATATATTAAAGTGCATATCATGGTTACAAAGATGGAAACTGTATTAAAAACACTTTACAAAAAGGTTCTATTTGATAGATGACATTAGATAAAATGACCTAACAATAAACAATAATTTGTTTAGTTTATAATGTATAATATACTGTAGCAATTATTCTCCTTGGGGTTAATTTAAAAATGTACTAATACATTTTTTAAATCAAAAGTTTTATCTGTTAACATCATTTAATGCACAATGAATGAAGTGAAAAAACATGAACAATCAAGTGTTTGTATTAAATAACATTCACAAACATTAAACTTGTAGAAATATATTGTTCACTCAATGTGTTGATGTTAGATAATGCATTAATGTTAATGAATAGTATCTTATTGTAGCGTTACCAAACTATACAGGAGATAAAGCATGTTTTATTTGACTTAACTGTAGCCTACTTTTATTTAATCCAAAACTGCCAAAAATGTCACTCTTTCTGTCTTCAAAACGTGAGAACCCTGTAGCTGATTTCTAATGCAAGGGCTAGAAATCAATCAATTATTTGCTGATACTTCCTCGTCATCACGGAGAGTGCAGTTCGCCCTGCTTTCTCCTCCTCTCCACAAGCGCTCGCTCTCGCGTGTCTCCGCTATGCAACCATGAACAGTGGCGCGCCTGGAATACAAGCTCGCACGTCGCTTCTATTATGAGCGCGTTTGCCGCGCGCCTACATTTGAAATTTGCACGCGCAAAAAACGCGCTGTGTGTGCATGTGAACGGCCCTTTATGGCAACGTGACATTAGCCTAATTCAAAATATGTCCATATGAGGCTCTTTCCTCCTTTCGTGTCAACAAGTGGATTCAGAGCCGCCGCATTAGCAGCGCTGGTCGCCATGTTTCAGTGTTTTTATGAAGAGGATGCAACTGTGACAGCGCATCATTAACCCGGTACTCGGTACCTAGAAAGCTGGTACCGTAACCGTTTAATTTTTTTAGTACCGACTTGGTACCGAAGTACCGAGTTTTTTGACAACACTACTTCGGAGTGGCTACAGTAAAAAATAGACTGCAACCGGCGCCGGCCCATGCGAAAACTAGGGTATCAAAAGAAAGGGCTTTTGAAAGGCGCCGTGAACTCCGTGTTTTCGGGGTTCAAAACGAACACAGAGACGGCTATTTGTTTCTGCTGGACAGGTCAGACATTTCAATGGTTCAATTATGTAACAGTAGCGCACTTGTTCGCTTAATTCACACAGTTACGGAGTACTGAACTACAGGTAGCCCTAATACACATTACATGTAGGCCTAGTCACGCAATGCTGATGTTGTTAACATTAACAATTTTAGAACAACATATAATTTGCACGGTTTGACGTGATATGATAAGCGATCGTTAGATTTAATCAGCGCGATTTACTGCAATACTTTTCCCCGCTTAGTTGGTCAGAACAAAAATGGATGTTACTTGTTCAGACGACATTTTCCAGTGAAAATTCTTAAGTTGGTTATACTTTCAAAAAGTATAATCTGTGATTCTGAATGCTAGTATCCACACCAGCGCGGTGACTGACAGCACATTCTCCTCAAAACATTGCATTCATCCGCGCTGTGCCTTGCCGAGGCACAAACCACGTAAAGTTGATAATTCCGCGAATAACTGCAATTGCAGATTTCGAACAGAGATGGCGTCAAAGAGGAAAAGCTACGGACGGCAGCTTTAAATATCTGGATGATGCACTTAACCACAGAAAGAAAAAAAAACTAGGTGTGGAATGTTGGGACACTTCATTCACTCAACCGTTGCAGCTTTTATTACTGTGTATTAATTACACAGATGAGTATTGAGTACATAGTTTATAGTGTATAGTGCGACATTTGGGATGCAACTAGTCACGAGGACTAAAAAAGTCAACAGTAAATATTGACAATGAATACAGACAATAGTACAAAGAGTAAAAACAGAATTGACAGTTAAATAAGTAGGTAATATATTCATAAAGTGTAGCAGCAGTGGGATATGTTTGACTTGTAAGAACTAAGTAAATAATAATGTATACATTTATTACTGTTATTAAGTAAATATAACAGTTTTGCATATAACTTATGTAATAGAAAAGACGTTATGTTAGAGTGACGTTATTGATGCGCCTTTGTTTGGGAGAGCAGTCTTAAAGGGCATATTGCAGGTTAGAGGACCCAACGAGTCAATGTATAGAAAAATAATGTAGGAACTATATTTTCTTTAAAATATACTTATAAATACACTACAGAAGCTTCTGGAGACGTTTTTGTGAGAAAATATTACTTCCGCGTCTAAAAATGGGCGTGGCAGCCTACAGGCAGGCGTGATGTAACGGGCGGGAGAGCGGTCGATTCAGACTACAGGAAAACAATGGATCGCAATGATATTTCGGACGCTGAGGAAATACTTACTCGTATGACGGACCACAGCCGTACAATTATGAGTCTGCTATACTGCCAAGAGAGCAGGGACAGGCCAGGATTAATGTTAGACAGAACGGTCAGAGACAAATTGAGTTGTGGTGTGAGGAGAACCAGTGGAGAACAGGAGAGGTGTCTTGGTGAGAGAGACCAGTGTTAGCTTATAACTTAGATATATACACGGTCGCTAACGATATACACTGTTCTCACAATATTGTACAGATTATTACCATCTTATATCAGGACAGCAGACATGTTTAGGGTAAATATATATTATTAAATGTATAAAAACTATACTTGAGTGTGTTTGTATTGTACTAAAAACATACCAAAGTACATTTTTAATACATTTTTTAATACATATCTGCAATATGCTCTTTAAGGCTTGTTCACACCAATAACGATAACTATATTAGCGACCACACAAGTGGACAATATCGTTCTGTTTATTTCCACTTTAAGCAGGATAGATTCTGATTGGCTGTCATTGTTTTTATCGCTCATCGGCTGAAAAAAAAAAAAAATGTTCTGACAGGGATTCCAATGATATTGTTTCTCTGTGCCGTTATCATTATAGTTGTGGCGTGGACTTTGCTATTCTGTTATATTTAGAACGTTTTTAGAACTATATCTGGGGGGAAAAATCCCTCCCAACTAATGCGTTAGACTATATAGTGAACTCTCTCATTTGGTACAATATTTTAATATTAGAGGTTAAAATTAACAACCGAGCCCAAACTATTATATTCAAATTCTATTTATTTTTAGAGATAATAATTACACTCATATAAAAACAGAAATGTTTGTATACAACTCAGTTGCACACAAGGTAATTTCATAACTTCATAAACACTTGTCTTCATGACAGTTGCTTTTAAACACACACTAACAGAAGATAATCTCCTCTCTAGTGTTTTTTTTTATTGCAACTAACGAACTGTGAACATTGCATAACTTTCCTGAGGTAAATGCAATGTTACGTATAGTTAGTTCACAAGCTGCTTTTTTGACGTCTTTCCGCGGTTGAAACACAGATTGAGTGATTATATGATTAATGATTCATTTTGGTAAGTTGCACACTGTATCTTTCAACATACCTTTTAATATTCATGCATGTTTTTTTCATGCTATAACTTGTATTAAAGTGGAAGAAAAGACTCGCTCTCTGCGCTGCTGCTTAAACTGAGGCGCTACAGCAATCTGTCACGTCACATGAAGTTACAAAGCTCTTTGTGAATATTGGATGGGAGGCACTACAAATAATGTTTGGTGTAGGGAAAATCCACGGAGCTGGCGGCTCTGGCTTGAACTATGGGTGATTCATAATCATAGGGTCCAACAAAACCTGCTTTGTCGCTATTTTTTTAACCTATTTGTTATTGTCATGTTAACTTCGACAGCCTGAAATTCAACACGAGATTTTCTTCACACACATTATTTCAGAGTAATACACAGAGTTTCAGTCTGACACATTTTTCCACCCCCTTTTGATTGTCATGATATAATCGGCCCTGATCATTGGCTGTTTTCAAACAACGGCTGATGGCCAATAGTGAAAATAATTGCTTTTATCAGCGATACAGATATTGCCTCGTACATCTGTGTATACCTAATATCTGGTTATAGTTATTGTCCTTGGTGTGACTGTGAACAGGCCTTTTAGTCTGTGTGGTAGTGTACTATTAAAGTGATGATGGAGTTAGTATTTGAAGTAGTATTTATTAGAAAAAGCTTGCTAGCTCATTCGGCAAAAAATCATGCAGTGTGTGCATGTATGAGAGATGGGAAGCGGAGTTATTCCCACGCTCACACAGCTGTTTGCTCTCTGCTTCTCTGCAGCACGGCAGTAACCTGATCGGGATGACCGACCTGAACGTGCCCGAGCAGCTCTACCAGTATATGGTAGGAGGCCATCGGCGCACTCATGCTGGCATCAACAGAGAGAAACACAAGTCTCCCAGTTATCAGATCAAGGTGGAGTCATCACATTACCTTCAAAGAGCATATATTCATCTGGAGCTTTCTATGTGCTGAGAATGATGCCACACCTTCCATGTGGACATGTTTGACAGTTTAAATTATTGTACGAGAAGGCGAGGGTATGTTCAGCAACGCTAATGTGCTGTCATACTGCATTCCATGCATACTTTATATTCATGCATCATTTATATATATATCTTTATGCATTATGCATGAAATTTAATTTGAATTGAGTTTACAAAAAAGGAAAGTAGGAAAGGAAAGTAGAATTAAAATAAAATTAGATTCAAATAAATGTACACTACTGGTCAAAAGTTTTAGATCAGTAAGATTTTTTATGTTTTTAAATGAAGTCTCTTCTGCTCACCAAGGCTGCAATTATTTGATAAAAAATACAAAAAAAACAGTAATATTGTGAAATATGATTACAATTTAAAACAGCGGTTTTCTATGTGAATATATAGTGAAGTGTAATTTATTCCTGTGATCAAAGCTGAATTTACAGCATCATTACTCTTTACATCATTACAGTCTTCAGTGTCACATGATCCTTCAGAAATCATTCTAATATGCTGATTTTATGCTCAAAAAACATAAATTATTATTTTCAATGTTGAAAACAGTCGTGTACCATTTTTCCCCCAAAAATTCTATGATGAATAGAAAGTTCAAAAGAACAGCATTTATTTAAAATATAATCTTTTCTAACATTATAAATGTCTTTACTGTAACTTTTGATCAATTTAACTCATCCTTGATGAATAAAAGTATTTTCTAATTTCTTTCCCCCAAAAATAAAAAATAAATTCTTACTGACCCCAAACTTTTGAATGGTAGTGATTAATGTTACAAAAGCTTTCCATTTCAGATCAATTCTGTTCTTTTGAACTTTCTATTCATCAAAGAATCCTGAAATAAAAATTTAAAAAACTGTTTTCAACATGGATAATAATCATAAATGTTTCTTGAGCATCATATTATAATAATTTCTGTTGGATCATGTGACACTGAAGACTGGAGTAATGATGCTGTAAATTCAGCTTTGATCACAGGAATAAATTACACCTCACTATATATTCACATAGAAAACCGCTGTTTTAAATTGTAATAATTTTTCACAATATTACTGTTTTTTTTTTTTTTTTTTATCAAATTGCAGCCTTGGTGAGCAGAAGAGACTTCATTTAAAAACATAAAAAATCTTACTGATCTAAAACTTTTGACCGGTAGTGTATATAAATGATCAAATCATAGTTTTTTTATTTTTTATTTCATATTATTGGTGTGAATTACCATGTTTTCATGCTCACAATTATGGGCTATTTCCAGGGGGGGGAAAAAGCCATTTATTTGTTTCATTATATTTAAGAAATGTAAATGAATTGTGTTGTAGTATGCAGAACATACACTGCATTAATATTCAAATTGCAACACAGATTAAATGTAACTCTTTTTATTAGGAGGGTGACACTATCAATGTGGACGTGACCTGTCCTGGTGCGACACTTGCTCTAGCCATGATCTACCTGAAAACAAATAATAGGTGAGTCTTATTTTTTTATTCACTTACTTTTGTTCCATTTCTATTTGACCTAAGAATCACATCCTAACATTAAGCATTAAGGTATGTAATTTTTGTGCCACAAGCTCAGTCTTATTTTAGTATTATTTATATACTATTATAGTATTTATTAAAACTTTGAATTGGCTTTTATTTTTATAACACATTTACTTCTAAATATATCTATATAGCTTCTTCAGTTTTGGTTTTTGTCTTTAATTATTTCAACTTAAAAATGAGAAATGTTACCAACTAACTGAAATAAAATAAGTTTAAGTTAATCTAATATTTAAATTTTATTTCATCTTTATTTCAATGACCAAAATCACATAATGTTAATAGTTTTAGTTAACAAGAACATCACATTAGCAGCAGCAAACATATAATGCAGATATATTATGATTTTACTGCCCCTTCTGCCCTCTTTTGTCTTCCATTGTTGAGCAAACATAGTCCCACAGCATTGGATGATCTAGAAGTTTTGGGCCCCTCAAACAAATAGAGCAAGAGTTATATTTTTACAAATTATAGTTGTCTCTGTGCAATAAACCAGGATAAAAAAAGACCCAAATAACACACCTTACCTTTAATTAAGTAGATAATGTAATGCTTTGTGTAAAAAAGGCTCACATTCACACCTGTCTCTCGACTCCTCCAGGTCTATAGCTGATTGGCTGAAAGCCCCTGACACCATGTTCCTGCTGGACTTCATCAAGCCTGAGTTTTTGCTGCTGAGGGTGAGAGAGCGTTACAGGGCCGACAGCCTCTGGGCTCACAGGGACTTGCACATTAACACCTCGCGCTGGGTTTAGTCACACATTTTACCAAGGGTTCTCATGTTTTATGATGTTTCTTTTAGGCCACATATGGGGCCATTTTAGCCTGCTGTGCTTGTTAACCAACAGGAATGTCACTTCCTTTCTGGCACTGTTACAAAATCTTAAAGACCCCATGTGGTGAAAATCAAGTTTTTAATGTTGTTTTATGTCTATGAAGAATTTGCACACGGTTTGTCTTAAATCATAAAAACATCACAGTCAACACCACTGAAAACTGCAGTGAACCAAAGAAAGTCTCAAAACGCGGTTTGAAATTGCCAGTGTTTCTTACGTCACGAATAAGTTATAACCAATCTAGTCACGAGGGTGCGGGTTTAGCATATCATTAACTGCTGCGAAGCAGGGGAGTCTCAAGAGAAGCCATGTTATCCCTGTATATTTTTTCTGTTGATATAAAAAATATGGTACATTTAGCAATATAATGGGTGAATTATATATATGATGTATATTACGATATTATGATGAACAATATGCCTTTCTCCACTGGCGTTCTAAGCTGTTCAAAGCGTTCATAAGGATGCGGATTTTTAGGAAACTGAGATGGCGAATGGGAACATGGCTTGTGTAACATTAGCAACACATTATTAGCTGTTTGATAACGTAGTCAAGCCAAAAGCTAATTATATTAATTACTGTTATGTGTCTGACGTTGTAGAGAGCGATACATAAAACGCATTACCATTCTGATACATTACGGTGTTATTACGAGCCGGTGTTATTCACTCTTACGCTTCTTCTGAATTAGTTCCTGGTTCAAACATATATGTGACCCTGGATCACAAAACCAGTCACAAATCGCACGGGTATATTTGTGGCAGTGGCCAACAATACATTGTATGGTCAAAATTATTGATTTTTCTTTTATGCCAAAAATCATTAGGATATTAAGTAAAGCTCATGTTCCATGAAGATATTTAGTAAATTTCCTACCGTAATTACATAAAACATTTTATTTTTGTGAGTGAATGCAGCACAATTGTGAACATAAACGGACAACTTTTCATTTGTAACTTTACTGTGTCTGGCTTCATCTGCTTTCAGGTATTCTTAACTGTACAAGACCGCTGGTTATGCAGCTTGATATCACAAACTGCTATTTCTTACCACATTGTTAATTATAAACACATTGGTTTAGCGCAAATAGTTTGACCATTTACTGCACTTTGTTATTATTGTTATTTATCTATAACTGCTAATGAATTGGAAGTCTCACACATTCACAAACATTTTTTAAAGCTTGCCTCCATGTTGTAAAATTATGTGGATACTCTTATTAAAATTCCTGCAACTTAGCAACATGGTTTTGCCAAAAAAAATTTTTTTATTTTTTTTATACAATAAAATTGTTTTATTTTTGCATTGAAATATAAAAAATCAAGCCCTAAATCAAGTTTGACTTTTGGCCCCTGTGCACCTCTGCGCTAGACGGATGTCTTTGAGCTTTGCGCTTGCATCTCTTGTCTAAGTTAAAGGTTAAAAAGGTCAACTTTTATTAAACCTTTTCCTTATTCCATTCTCACATTTTAAATGCAAAACTTCTTTGTGTGATCAGCCCCTTTCAAGGCATCTGGCAAGTAGGCAAGCTAGCTCACTAGGTTTTGAAACGGAGCCATACAGGATTTAACCAATAATCATGAATGCTTCTATATAACAGGATGTACAAATATTTCAGCGTAAAATGTTTATTCATTGCGAGCTCTTTGTGTTTAGTAGCTTTGTCTTTGTTCTCTCTACAGACGCTGGCCAGATGTCTTATCATGTGGGACGAGATCGTTCCCAATGCTGATTGGGTGACCAGTAATGTGCCTCAGGTATGTTAAAGCTCTAACAAACTGCAGGAACTGATCCAACATTGCTTTCTGTTTCCAACTAGTTTCCAACAAAAGAGGAAGCACATTTTTCCCTCAGGTCATGTTTTTACTTCTCCATTCCCTGTGAGTTCACAGGTTGGTCAAATATTTAGTAACGCTTGTGTTGTGAAACGCGGAACTGTTTGGTCACTTCAGCCGTAATGGTGGTGTAGAGGTCATTGAGCAAGAGAGGAGTGAGAGGAAGGATATTGAGATGTTTCAAAGTGTGTATTTTAATAGTGAGGTAAATTCATCATGCTGCAGTTTATCCAGTTTGTTTAGAATTTTATCCAGAAGCCCCGCAGCCTTAACTTTTGTACAAAACTGGCTGTTTCTGTTAATCTAGTTGCTTTTATTTTCTTATTTTTGCATGCGAAAAAGAAAATGGCTATCACAATTCAGTATTTTAAATATTGATGACATCATCCCTGATGATTAGTTTTTGAAATGTTTGAATGCTGAACATTCTAGCAATGCACGTCAATGGAACATCTTTGACCTTAAATTTCTTAAAATAAAATTTTTCTTTCTTGAACATTTACGGAAACCACAAATGTATTAAACTTTAAATAAATAAAAAATGTCTTCCATTTTACTGTTGCTGGCTCCTAGCATTGAGCTTACACATTATTGGTCATTTGTTAATGAATAGAGATGACGTGATGTTGTCGAGTAGACTGTGTCAGGCCTTTTTAATATGGTTAAAGCTAAAAATATGCATGTTTTCAGATCATCAAGGAAAACATCGGAAACCAAGAGCAGACGTCCGTCTCTGAGGATCTTAACATGGAGACCTTAGTGTGAGTAGCATCTGATTTGTTTTTATCATCTTGTGTGATTTGTAGGACATCTTTATGCCCACGGACTGTTTCTCATTCATGTGGAGGTGTTCAATAATGTTCCTCATGTTTGACTTGAATTTCCATTGACAATCTGACAGTTTTTATTCGTTGTGATGAGTGAAATAAAGTTGTCACTGTTTCCACAGTCAAGCTCATGACTATATAATTGCTGGAGGCTGCCTGGCTGTGGGCTTCCGGTTTGCTGGGTCTGCAAATTCAGATGCTTTTGACTGCTTAGTAAGAGGACATTTACTTCCTCCTCACAGATTCTCACAGTGATTTTTCTGAAAAGTCTCTGAATATTTTAAGCGTTTTCTTTCTCCTTTAGTACAAATTTGCCCGAAACTTCATGCAGTGTCTGACGACCTCTACGGCTACGGTAGTAAGTATTTATTGGCATCGGTGGCGTCCATCCTGATGTCATCAAAACTCTCAACGTTCACACAGCTTTCGGTCTCCTCCAGACAGGGCAGTATAACCTGCAGACGTGCTTGAGCATGGTCCTCTTGGCGGTTTCTATGGTCATGGCCGGTTCAGGGAACTTGAAAGTGTTGCAGCTGTGTCGCTTCCTCCACAAACGCACCTTTGGCGAGATGAACTATGGCTTCCACATGGCCCATCACATGGCCCTGGGCCTGCTCTTCTTGGGCGGAGGGAGGTTGGTTGAGTTTGATATGATTGCTCTACCAACATAATTTATCATAACCCTGATATTTTTCATTAGAGCTTATTTTGAGGAATAATCCAAAAGCCAGTGACTGACAAAGGTTGATTATTCATACACGTTTTGTTCATCAACATAATTTTCACAAATGAACCCAACTTTTATGCATTTTGAAGCCTAAATACAGTTACCCGAAGTAAAAAGCTTAAGTTTCAAACTACACCATGATCACGTGACTTCAACATAATCTTCCAACAACTCTTTTAATCTTCATTTAAAATCTACAGCCTGGTTTCACTGACAGGTTTTAGATTAATCCAGGATTGGGCCTTAGTTCAATTAGGATATTTAAGTATCTTTTTTAAACGTGCCTTAGAAAAAAACATTACTGATGTGCATCTTGAGACAAAACAATGGCGCTGACATATTTGAAGCTCTTTCAGTGCAAGTTCCTTTCAGTTAAAACAGCTCAAACATGCATTTTAGTCTGGGACTAGGCTTGAGCCTTATCTGTGATACCGGGGGTAAAAGTTACAATGTTTGAATTTAAATAGTTTTCAAGAGCAAGAGTTACAAATACACTGAGGCTCTAAAAATGGGCTATTGAATAGATGAGTTTATCTGTTCAGCATAATGGCATTGAATGTCCCCGACAACATCTGTAGTCCAATTTAGCCTTTCTCAAAAACCTATAGTCAGCACTATATTAAACTTTGGTTTGTAACTCCTCCCACACAGGCATGAATTATTTCTCAGGACAAAGGTTGTTGGTATTTGGCCCACCGCAGATAAAAAACACTATTGTATTCTTGTCCTCTGACTTTTAAAAGTACGATAATAGCTTTTTATCATAATACTTCCTGTTACGAAATGGCTTCTTTATGTCCTTTGACCCCACATTTTATTCTTTGCTAAATAGTGCATTTCCAAAGGAAGTTTCCAAAAATAAATTTTGCCATCATTTACTCATCCTCATGTCATTCAAACTTCTACATATTCAGTTACATTCGGTCACACGATGCATGAGGATCATCATTGACGTCATATTTGCAATAATGCTTCTTCATGCACCAAGTTTAAATGTGAAAGAAACAACATGAGAATGACCCGTTTTAATAAAAAAATTAAGAATCCTTCATCCAAAAATGGCAGCTACATTCATTCTGCTGTAGATATGAAAAAAATGGCATATGACAAATGTATGGAAACGTGTGTGTGTGTGTGTGTGATGCAGGGAGCAGCAGGTTGTCTGTTTGGCCTGTACACACGCTCTTGAGCATTTTTAAAGTAAAATAATTTGACCTCTAACCAGGTCAATGAAAGGCACAGTAAGAGCCTCTCGTCCTGTCGGAACCTGTTCAAGTGCACTCTTCAACTCAGCCATTATTTTTAAGTGAGGCCTTTGAAAGAGCACAAATAGTACCGGTGAACAATGGATGACCAATTTCCCCCTCGCAACACAATTGCGTGTGTCACATGCACTCTGAAATATTGCCTCCTGGCACAATTGAATATGCAGAATGTGCGTCCATTGTTTGTTTTGCGCTAATTTTCCAATGTCAGCTCACATGCATTGTTCACTGATTTACGTTTCCCTCACTCAGCTGGTAATATGCTGTCAGTCAAAAACCTAATCAAGATTTATATTTTTTGGACATGCTTTTTTCCACAGGTACACACTCAGCACCTCCAACTCGGCCACCGCTGCCCTCCTTTGTGCACTTTATCCTCATTTTCCTGCTCACAGCACAGACAACAGGTAGGCACACACACACACGCCACAGTGAGAAAATATGTCTGTATTGTCTTCCCTTCTGAGGAAAACCACTTTCCCATTTACTGTAAATGAGACGTGTTACCCAGAATCGTGAATGTGTCTGTAGCTACATGGTGTCAACGTGTCATTTTATACATTAGGCCCAAAAAGTATTACACTTAAAAATGTGTAAATGTCTTTGCATTGAATGACAAAATATCAAAGCAAGTGCCATTTATTTTAATGAAAGAGCACAAGCACACGTTTTACACAAATAATTTTGAGTGTGAAATAAAACAATACGTCTAAGGTGCGTCCGAAATCTCATTCTATTTCACGACCGAAAGTATGTGCCATATAGTATAATGCGTGTAGTATGAAGGAATGCACTGTATCTGCCATGTTATTATGTGACCTACAACATCAGATTTGTCACTGAATGCCATTCACAAATACTTTCAAATGGCATCATGGGATAGTATACGGATACCTACTACTTCAGAGTCTTACCGGAAGTAGTAGGTCATTCATGTACTTTTTTGCCTATTACTTCATGAATACTAAGTATTCATATTCGGATGCAGCAAAAAATTTACACAAATTTTCTGGTTAGAGACTGTATTTAATTTCTGCCACTACCACAAAAAATAGAGATGACCATAATCCTTTGACTTAACAGTGATTGAAACGTGTATTCCCGAGTTGCTAACTACAACCGGCTATGTGTCAGGATTCCTTGGATGGGTTTGGGTTTTAGGTTGGGACCAGGGCTTAACATTAACTTTTTTGCTCACCAGCCACTCTGGCTAGTGGTTTTCCCAAGTTACTAGCCACTCAGCATTTT
Organism: Semotilus atromaculatus; assembly: GCA_031834385.1. Lineage (NCBI taxonomy): Eukaryota > Metazoa > Chordata > Actinopteri > Cypriniformes > Leuciscidae > Semotilus > Semotilus atromaculatus. The sequence goes on from JAULUF010000025.1 coordinate 35,120,362, forward strand.
CACTGGCCACAATTTTCACATTGATACCATGGAGAAAAACATATAGATATTTTTAATATGATCTCATTATTTGGCAGCAGGTATATTATGCTGCTGTCACTTTAAGACCTGACGCACAGATCCACAGGGTTCGTACAAGGTGCTTGAAGTGCTTGAAGTACTTGAATTTGACTTTTTGAAATTTAAGTCCTGGAAAACCCTTGAAAACAGACATATTTTTGAAGAGGTACTTGAAAAGTGCTTGAATTATTAAAAATATGGATGCACCGATATCGAGCTCATGTACTCGTAAAAATGATCCGATACTAACAACCGATAGGCCTACGTTACCAGGCAGCGCGTGGTGCGCGAGCTGATAAGAGAAAAACGTGCAGTGGATTGAGCGCGCAGCGGCACAGACGCGCGAGCTGGTCGGTTAGTTCAGTCGGATGTCAATGGCAAAGAAAATAAAACGAGGCATGTAGCTTATTATTAAAGTTAACTGATGAAAGAGACCGCATTCTTTTGAATGCTCTTGATTCCTGATCGTTCACTCAGCACGTGTTATTTTGGATGAAAACTAAATCGTATATGCAAGTATAGTAAAACATGAACTGTTACCTGATTTATGTATAACGAGTGATTCCCTACATTACTGGACGTTTGCAGGTCAAGAACTTCCATGAACGCAAACATCAGAGCGCCCCCCCCCCCCCCCCTCCCTCTTTTAGATCTTTCAGTATCGAAAAATCTATATTTTTGACAACTCTACATTGCACTTCGTTTATTATTTCAGATGCCTTTTTAAAAGACTACAATTGAAAAATGTGTATATTAGCCTATATATAAAATTCAACCTGCCAGAGTGGCTAGTAGGAGTGACTAGTTAGAAGTATAAATCAGCTTTTTGTTTCTCCTAAACATATGTTCCTGTTCTTCTTTGAAGGTATCACCTCCAGGCGCTGCGCCACCTGGCTGTTCTCGCAGCAGAGCCTCGTCTGCTGGTGCCTGTAGACGTGGACACTCTCAAACCCTGCTACGCTCTGCTAGATGTCACCTACAAGGTATTTACTGCGCCACTTTATAGTTTATATTATATCATTAAGGATGAATTTGACCTTCAACCTCCATTTCCAGGTCAAACAGCTTTCTTAAAAGTGCACCGCAAACAAACACTCAGATCTGACACGTTTCATGATCCCAATTCTTTATTCAAATAATTTTTTTCTTCAATAAATAAACGTGTCGTAGAAGACTGCATAATTAGCACATTGCTCAACATCTAGCTGTCCTGTTGCATGTGAAGCTGTTAGGCCACATCAAAGAGATTCTTGGGTGATAAACATGGCGAAGGACTGTTGAAGGTTGACCGTGGCGTCTGACCGTGTCTCTCCTGCTGCTTTGAGAGGACTCATCTTTTCAATTAAATGACGCCAGCCAAAGGAAGGGAACCAGCTGTTCACAGCAATTACAAAGACGTCTTTGCTCACGCAGGCATTGAGTCACGCATAGCAGACGTATGCAAGGCGTTAGGTTTCTAATCTGTTTGTGCATGCATGTGGTATATGTTTAATAGGAGACGCAGTGGTACGAAGAGACAACCGTGGAGTTGATGGCTCCCACCATGCTGCCTGAGCTTCACCTTCTAAAACGGGTAACAAATTAAACTTCCAATTCCAAGAATAGCTCACATGAACTCCCTAAATCTGACCTTACATTTTTGTCTCTTTGCATCCAGATTAAGGTAAAAGGTCCAAGATATTGGGAGCTAAACATCGACATCAGTAAAGGAACCCATCATCTGCAGTAAGTCTACATGTAGATTAACAGAGATTGAGTCAAACTAAAACAGCGTTAAGCTTTGTTCCAAAATCTGAGCTGCCCATCTAGACCGTATTTTGAAGCATTGTGGCCAAAGTCCAGATGCAAGGACTTTCCCAAAAAGTGGGCAATGGGCAGCAACTTTTTTTTGTGTGCAATGTAATGTGTTCTTTAAAATAAAGAAATCCCAGAATGCACTGTGACAAGCTCAGTGAAAAATAAAAAAGTTCATCCAAGATGCTGAAATATTTATTTTGCTCAGTATGGAAGTATTAATATAAATAGATGAACCAAATTACATTGTGTATCCTATATACACACACACTATAATTTTTTAATTTTATTAGAATTTAATACTTTTATTCAGCAAGGATGCATTCAATCAAAAGTGACAGTAAAGATATTTATAATGTTACAAACGTTTTCTGTTTTAAAGAAATGCTGTCTTTTCATCAAAGAATCTTGAAAAAAATGTATCCCGGTTTGCACAAAAATATTTAGCAGCACAACTGTTTTCACATTGATAATAATCAGAAATGTTTCTTGAGCAGCAAATCAGCATATTAAAATGATTTCTGAAGGATCATGTGACTGATAACTGAAGTAATGATGCTAAAAATTCAGCTTTGATCAAAGGAATAAATTACATTTTTACAAAATATTCAAATAGTAAACAGTTCTTTTAAATTGCAATAATATTACTGTTTTTACTGTGTTTTTGGTCCAATAAATGCAGCCTTGGTGAGCATTTTGAAATACACTTCTTTCAAAAACATTACAAAATCTTACAAGCACCAAACTTTTGAACGGCAGTGCAGTTTTATGCTTAATGTCATGCTGACATCTCAAACTACTCAATATCAGCTCTATTTGTCAGGATATTTTTTTTGATTGTGTGTGGCTGAAAGAAGTCATATACACCTAGGATGGCTTGAAGGTGAGCTAATAATGGGATAATTTTAATTTTTGGGTGAACTAACCCTTTAAGTTTAATTTCAGTTAGTATGCTGCTTTAGCAGTCACCTCCCTATGAAAAGAGCAAGCCAGCTCAATAGGTTTTGGAACGAAACTTCAGGTAATTGTGAAGAAAAACAGTAGATTGAGTGCGTTCTGTTTTCTAGATCCATCTTATCCAGAGACGGCATTCTCTACGTGAAGCTGCGTGCCGGACAGCTCCCGTACAAGGACGACCCTCAAGGCTGGAAGAGTTTACTGGCCCCAAACCTCAACAATAGAAGCGCTGAAGTGCGCACTTTTAAGGTCGGTCTATGTGCCCGAACAAACTACTGTTCACAAACTGGTTTGCCCAATGTCTGTCAATATTTACGGTCATATGTCTGTTTGTAAAGCTGTAAAATAATTCAAGCATTAAACCATTCATGCAAATACAGAGGATAAAGGCATAAAGATATTTCCGGATGTTTGCCAATGTCTTGTGTTCCTAATTGGATTAATGCAGCATTATGTGTTCTTTCAAACTCGTGCAAATAATTGTTTTCATGTCAATGAGTTATTTTTCCCTTCCCTCCCACTCTTTTGTCCGTCTCCTACGCAGCCCGAGGCCATCTCAACCTTCACCTCAGATGCTGCTTTGGTCTCCTTCGCCGAGTACTTCTGCAGAGCCTCGGAAAACATGAAGCATGTGAGACCATAAACATGTTGTTTTAAGGGAAACTACTTGGTCTGTGCAATCGGAAAAACAGTGTTCATGTCCCTACAGAGCTTTTGCATTCGTAAGGAAAGAGATGTGGATACTAAATAGCTGTCAGAGACAAAATTACACTCTACTGAGATGACTTGATCTTTTAAAAACTGTTTAGGTAAAGTGAAAGGCATCAATTTGCACATTGCAGGATGCAATTGAATGCAATTAATATTTTCTTTTCATGACAGATGATGAGTTTCCACATCAGTGTTTAGTAGAACAGCCTTTGGTTATTTTTTGAGGATTATTATGGGTCATTTTTTATCTTAGCATCCTTTTCATGTTGTTGAAAAATGATTTAGGCCTCCGTCAGTTTTCATAAATAAGCAAAAATATGTGAAGAGTAATATGGGATGGAAACTTGTCAAGTTTTGAGGAAAATGGATGTTTTGGTTCCAAAATAGGTCATTTGTGTGATTTGCAGTTTCTAGTTTCAGTGCTTGAAATGCCGCATTGCATTCTTTTACACATGAGGTCATGATCGGGTGAGCACTGAGTTCAGGTCGCTTACGCCCCAACCATCTTCCCAAACTGGAATGACAATCAAAATAATACAACCCCAAATTTCCTTTAAAATAAAAGCTCAATGGTTTAATATTCAAAAGAAATTAAATTAGGACATTCATAAATATTCAAAAAATGCAACTATGTGGAGTAAGTTTTTCCCCTATATTCCCTTATGATAACTTCAACTAGAAATTTACATTTTAAAGCTGCCACTTTTCTTATCCTTGATGAATTTGCTTTCCAGAACTTAGAATGAAAGTGGCGAAGCACTACACCAGGAGAAACATTAAAATACATATTTTTTTTTAAAAAAGACTGAATATGAGACCAGTGTGATAAAATCACTTGTCATGTCATGACCATGTGAAGTCGGTAAACTGATAACTTTGACATGATACAGCATGCGCAATGATACTTGAAAGGGATTGTATATATGGAGAAAAACACAGGAATTATGTGAGTAAGGCATACAGTGACTAGAGTTTCAACTGATTTGAAAGGATGATTTAGAAAACTTTACATGTTTAATAAAACACATTTTTGAACAGGATTAAAAAATAAAATAATCAAAAGCATGCGTCAAATGCTCTCCATTGAACCCATGAACATCTGGACACCATCTAGTTTATGTTGGCAAATACAACATACGATAATACAACTCGCCCCTTCATTGTGTATAAACAAACGGGAAATGTGTTTATAGTAAATAATGGATGCTCAGCAGGTGAGCAGGCAGTGCCACAAATAAAAACTCTCAGCTTCAAAGGCATAACCGTAATACATCACAGTAGGTTTATTGTCATTTCTTTCCCAGTGTATGTGAAATTACTTCATGAGCCTCAGAAATCAGCTGATGCGGCTTACTTAGCCATCTAACTTTTAAGGCAGCATCAAGCGGCAAGATTCTAATCTGAAAAATGAAGCCTACCCGGAAGTGCGAAAAATTTGCAATACATCTAAAATCCTCTAGGGGCCGGTCCCAAAAGTCAATTTTCACAGCATAAATTCATGTTTTTACAGGTTGGTCCCATGGACTTTTATTGTATTTTTCGATAGGTTTCGAGTGCCTGACAACTGTGAGGGCGGTGAATTCTTTTCTAACTCGTTAGTTTAGATCGTATTTAGATATAAAATGTATGACAAATAAGGGCGTGGTTAACTTTGATTGACAGCTGACAACGGGCTGCGCCGAGTGGAATTCTTGAAATTTGACGTCTCGGCCATGATCTGACACAACGCATCAGACCACCTCTGTATCCTTTCTGAACATTTGAAATATTTCCAAGATGGCGCCGCCCATACCCCCCCATAAACGGCCTCAAAACCGTTTTATAGAAAGTCTATGGGTGACGTCACAGACGCTTTGTCCATATTTTTTAATCTATGGGCAGCATCCTAACCGTCATGAACCCTCTATCTACCTTTCTAACTAGCAGTCATTAGAGGATTAGTAGATTCTGCTTAATATCTGCTAACTCTTTATTCTGATGCTCCTCAACAGACATTATAAGTGACATTGCAAGTACAATAGTGTTACCCGCTCAAATTAATAGCACTCCATACCAGAGACTTCACGTATTATCAACAGAGTTTGACATTAACTTGTGCTAAACTAATGGCATGATATTCTAATAACAAAACAATATTCATATCATACAAATATGGGGTAAAATAATATATTTTTATTAAATATGTATTAATATTAGATGAATAATAAGCTTATAATTTACATTTCTCGGATCATTTTTGACAATAACTTATTGTAGCTCAATATGAGTTTGCCTTTGTGAAGGATTCATGTGAGGTACTTTAAAATACTTTCTAAAATTAATTTTAAAATCTTATGATGCCTTAAAATGCTGCCTACAGTACATGTCACAGTAGCTATAAATATGAATGAATACAGAAAACATAAGAGTAAATATGACCCACTTTGCTGCTATGATTCCCTTATGTGGATTACAATAAACACATGAACTTTATTTTCTGTAGTAATCAACTTGATGCCACAGATGCACTTCATAGGCATGAAGTTTGTAAATAAGTGAAAGTTCATGCACGGGTTGTGTTGCTGGTTGCTGTAGTTTACACATGCTGTCTTGTTTCCACAGAAGCAGGAGACCGTGGCCTTATTGTCAGCAATTCTGTATGAATGTGTGACACAGGAAAACCCAGAGATGCTACCAACACACATCTCTATTGACCAGGTCAGTTACAGTAAAGATGGCATTAAAAATACATGAAATGCCGACTTGTTTTTAGCAGCTGAAACACGTTCTGTGTGGCATGTGTGTGTGTGATCATCTCTGTAGGCCGTGCGCACTCTGGAGCAGGGCGATCTGTGTGAGACGTTCAGTCTGTGGCAGATGAAGCTGGTGTTAGAGCTGTGTGAGAGCAGAGTCCTTCAGCAGCGGCTCAGAGACACACACCGTCAGACCCGTGGCCTTCTGCTCAACTCTGAGTTCCTGCCCGTCATGAAGAGCTCCGCGGATCGAGCCCTGGATCACTGGCTCTGTGGTGAGGATCAGAAGCAGCATTATCAGGGACTCAGATTTCTGTTTTAGAGATTCTGTGTCAGCTCCTCTATTCAGCGTTTAGGATTTGCATTTGTTTCGTGTTTTGGTCAACACCTTCAGCAAGTGTGAAAGGCTATAGTCATGTATGCTCTGCAGGGTTGGTAACTTAAAGGCTAATAGGGTGAATGTCATGAAACCCGTCGAGAACATTTCTAGATCAGATTTCAGTCCAAAAAAGTTCAGTTTTTATTTACACCGTTGTCCCCTATTCTCATTACTATACTGAAAAAAAAAATCTAAATGTATTTAATATCTTTCATTATCAGTATTTATTGTACTGGCTGATTTTAATTGCGCAATGGATATTATTAATAAATAGTTATAGTAAAAAATATTACTTCATTACAATAATGAGAACTAGATTTTTTTTTGCATTACATTTAAAGAGAATTAAAGAGTGACATTTGCTTAATTGTCAACGGTAAAATGCACAATGATCAAAAAACATTTCATTTTCTTTGTTCAAATTAGTTCATTATTATTATTAATAATATATGTATTATTTATATTAATGAATAATAAATATATTAATTTATATTCATTATTTAAATACAAAATTATTAAAATATATTATTTATTATAAAATAAATATAATTAAAACAGTTGTTTCATGAAGTTTGATTTTATTTTTTATTTTTTTACTATTAATCCAACAACACTGTTATTCGTTGCAAACAGATAACAGTCATGTGCTGCAAGCGTACTTGAGAAGACAGCCAATGAACAACGATACTGATGTCAACATGCTGGCCTGCTTCCTGATCTACCATTCCATCCCTAGCCTCAAGAATATGGTGGCGTCTGACCTGGAAGGTAAGGTGGCGCTCGAACAGAAGCTAACGGCTGGTCTGTCCAGAGAACCTGCTTCTACTTGTTGAACAAAGAAGTCTTATTTTAAAGGAAAAGTTGTCATAAAAATGAATTTCCTCACCCTCGTGCCATCACAAACCAGTGTGACACTCTTAGAGTTTGGGTACTTTTCGTAGACTTCAACTTGTCACAGACTCGGATGTGATTTTATACTCTGACTCGACTCGAACTCCAGCGTTTTGGACTCGAAAAAATGTCTATTGACTTAAAGCTGCAGTCGGCAAGTCTGGTAGATTGAGGGGACTTGGCCAAAATGTTGAATGTTTACAACTCTCATGCCCCTCACCCACTACCACCGAGGACCCGTGAGTTCGTGAGCGCGCCCGTCACCTGCGAACTTCAGGCGTGTGCACGTGATATTGTAATGTGCACGAGGGGGGAGGGGGGATCTGTGGCGTGCACGAACTGTGATTGACAGTCAGATCTCACACAGCCCTGCTCTGATTGGACCAGAAGATCCGGGAGCGGGGGATTTTTGCAAAACAAATAACAGGCTCCAGATGGAGGTTGAAGCGCTGGGTTTTTTCTAAAACCGGCTGATTTATGTTGTTCTGTCAGTGCATAGTGTCGGTTTCAGTGAATATGATCAAAAAAATCTTTCCAACTTCAGGTTTAATGAAATACAGTATTGTTTACTTGGACCATTGATGCACCTTCACTTTCTTCACTTGTAGAAAAGTGAAAATGCCAATGTCCCGATATGGCGCTGACATCTTGTGCTGATTACGCAGACTCTGAGCCCGAGTCTGTGCAGTAGTGAGTGTTGGAGCCGCGGTATCAAAGCTATCTAAAATGACAGAAACCATCTTTGGGGAAAAATTATTTGAAGTGTAATTTGATTGTTTAGTTTGTCTCACGTCCCATTAGATTACATGGAGAGGGTGGGGTTTATTACAAATACATATATACATATACTGGATCCAGCACCTGGGGGGCGATCGAAACATTTTGACTTGCACTTTTCACACTTGGATTTGACTCAAACTCAACACTTAATTTTTAGTTTGGTGAAACCCAAATTAAAGCTCCAAACAGGACACAAAAATCACCATGAAACAATATTCCACTTACATTTCAGTCTGTTCCTGACACAAAGCTTTCATATGGCTCCACTTGAAGACCCTAGAGATGTCCCCTACTCGGCTCAATCCAGACGGTTGTCGTGCTGGTCCACTAGGGAGACCACACTGTAGTTGCAGCCGTCGTGTGTGCTGACGCGCCAAGTACACTGCAGCCGTTAACGCCGGACAGATTACGTAATGGATAAGCGTGGCTCTGGGGCTCCAACTTTTTTGACATGTAAATCTTCTCTGGTTCGTTTCTACTGTTTATTTTGTTTGAAATGACATCACGCCAGTTTGTTCTTTATTTTCGCTTAAAGTATATCAGGGTCTTTACAGTAGAGCTTAGATTCTCTGCCCGAGCCCGAGCCCCGGGCCGATATTTCCCACCACTATCCTCGGGCCGGGCCGGGCCCTTGATCTAGAGACGTGCACTCCCAACGCAATAGAGTGCGGCGCGGGACTAGATTTGATGGCCGGGTGCGAGCGGTAATGCACTCACTCAGTGTGTGCGGGTTGTGGGAGAATAAAACGATTCACGGGACTCCCGCAAAATAGAAATATCTGTGAATAAAATATATAAAAACTAATAAATTGTTATTCATCTGTTGCAACAAGAATAACGAAAACGAAATAGAAACGATTTACAGGCCAGAGTTTCAATTTATAACATGTTTGCAGCGTTGAGCGATGTAGCCAATCACAGACACAGGCCTATTGCGTTAAAAAAAATCAACACATATTTCACAAAATGGCGACCGAGACCGGAAGTAGGGTAAACTACGGTCCTGTTGCGTACCTTTTTATGATGTTTATGTCAACCCAAAGAAGAAACAACCCTATTTATCACTTCACAGCTTTCCGTTTCTGGGGAGAAGTTAAATCACGCCAGACACAGACGGTAAAAATACTTCTGGTCGCGCCGTCGCCCGCTTCGATCGCATTCATTCTCAAAATGGACTGTGAACAGCTTGTTTTCTCTCTGTCATTCATATATCTGACAAAATTAAGAATAGCAGATGTTTTCAGTTTTGTTGATGGTTTTCAGGGAGCTGTGGAAAGATCGAAACAAAGGTTACAAATTCTTGACGTTTGCTTACATAAGTTCCATTCATTTAAATGGCATGACACTTGATAACTAAGCTCACACATTTAACGTTAATATATCGAAAAACAATAAATAAATAAATTGAAATGATGTCTGATTGAGTGATGTCTATGAGTGAAATCTAGTTGCTTTTGTTAAAAAATCATGTTATTAAGTGTTAGTTAGTCCAGGAGATTGCATGAAGTGAGTGATATTACATGTTTTTAAAAAAAATCATGATGTTACACAATATTTAACTTTCTGGGGTCCCCTTATGAAAAGAAAATATAAGTCCATATGAATTATCAATAAATGGTTTAACAGTATATTTGAAAACATACAGAATCATATATGGTGTTAATACAATATATTGAATATTACATAAGCAATTTTCATATATTTAAAAATGTGAGACAATATATTTACTAATACATAATGTATGTAATTTTATATTCAGTAATACACTTCATATACAGGGATTCAAGTTATCCGTCGCTATGGGAGTACGACGGATTTCCGTCAATATCAGCCCTGTCCTATGTCCTTATGTCTTAAATTACCCTTTTCATTATTTTAAGGCGGTAAATATGCTTACATTTCTCACAAAGTGTAATAAATATCTTATTTTAGTTTGAATGGGTCGGAAGGATGAGGTGTTCACCCTGCTTAGGGAGATGTGACCAAAGCCTGGACTGGAGCAAAAGCACGTTCCTCTCTCCACTCTTAGTGTTCTGTTATCACTCCTGATCCACTCCGGGTTTTCCAGTCCCACTCACGGGGAAATCTGCTCTGTGTTCACACAACTTTAAACATTATTCTAATATGTTTATTTTTTTATATCACAAACGTCAGAATTTATAAGACTATATGTAACGGTTTGGAAAGTATTCTACACGTTTAATAAATGTCCCAGCCCTTGCTTGCACACACAAGTAAACAGCAGGCCTGGCAAAGCACACCCATGGTAAAAAGGAAAGAAAGTTGCAGAAAACATCTTCTACAAACAATTTTAATTTGCCAATAGTTAATAATAATAAATAACAGTGCATGACGTGCAAATCGGATAACAATCAAGTGCCACATAAACATGTTTTGTCAGGGCATCACTCCCAAACCGGCATCAACACTCCATTTCAACATCTGCTTCCTCCTTCACACTTGTCTGGCGTGATTTAACTTCTCCCAACTTGTTCCATGAAAACGAAAAGCTGTGAAGTGATAAATATGGTTGTTTCTTCTTTAGTTTGAAACATAAAAAGGTAAGCAACAGGACTGGCCGCTTTTAGTCTCCGTATTCGTCCTTTGACTGCAACTGCTAGTGCTTTCACCGGAAAAGAGTTTACCCTACTTCCGGTCTCGGCGGCCATTTTTGTGAAATAGGCCTATGGCCAATCAGAAGCATTTAAGATAGACTCCCCTCACCGCTCAAAACGGACTTTTTGTTCAGTGCTGAATTCTGCATGCTGGCAAATCCTCTGATTATAACAAACAAAGTGTAGATATTATGAAAGATTTGTGCAGTCGGCTTCATTGATAATAACAGAGATGTGTGAGATCGCGATGAACTGATGTCAGCTTTTTAGGAATTATTAAGGGAGCGCATTTTGTGCGCAATCAGTCATTGCAAACCATGCACGCAGTAGCCGGTTCTTTTATGTTAAATTAACAGTGGTTTGTGAATGTTAATGCTGAAATAATAAATCATTCATCAGGAGCATGCTGATGTGTATGGTGGCGACACGTAGGCTAACTTGAAAGTATTTGGAGGTACAGAAAAAAAATCAGCTGCGGGCGGGAGCGGGACAAAACATGAATGTTACAGGCGGGAGAAAGTAACATAGAAAGTAGTTGAGAACGTCAGTTATAACGACCCACGTGTTAAAAAATGGTCGGGTTTAAATCGGGCTCGGGCTTATAATTACAGTTAATGTGTCGGTCCGGGCTCGGACACAACGGGCTTGATTTTTTTGGGCCCGATCTAAGCTCTACTTTACAGTATACTACTGCTCTCACATTTTTCAAACTTCTTCTTTTTACCCCTAAACAAAGAGTGAAAAAGAACGTTGGGGTATTTATGGTGCTTTGTTTGCAGTACGACCTCTGGTCACTGCTGCTTCCACAGAGGAAATACAGTCATGCAGTTTCAGAATGACAAGAGCAATAATAAATGAGACGAAGCGAGTGAGTTTTTCTTTGAAGTACTGGATATCTGATTAATTTGTTCTGAAATGTTTCGCTTATGTGCAGCCAGCCTTTCGTGAACTTTCTCTTATCTCTATCGTTGTGGTCTCTCTGTACAGGATGTTCCTGTTTTCCAGAGTTCCTGCTCAAGAGCAGTCAGTTGGGTGTTCCTGTACGTGCTCTGCTGCGTTTGAGTCCTCTGTTTCTTCAGAATCGTGATTCTGGAGTTTAACTGCACTCCTTCAGACCAATTCTGGAGGTGGACCAACGTTCTCCCTAACCAGGTACAGTGGCAGTCCTCACAAGCCAGCCAACGACTTACAGGAACTTGCTGCAATACCTTGCGTCAACTTTTAAGGTTTGTTGCGTGGACGTTTTTATGACATGGTGCCCTTTAAGAGCCAAAGTGATGCACAGAAGCTCTGAAGAAACACTTATTTTGATGTAAATAATTTGTAACTATATTTGTACCTATGATAATTCACCTAGTAAATATGACTTGAGCACATGCTTTTGATAAAGTATGCCTGCCTTGTATGAAATAAAAAGTTTTGTTTGTAAGGTCTGCTTAGTCGGTTTTGCAAGGGATTTGCCGAGGTGAGCATCACTATTAAGGGGCTTTCACACGTGCAACATCTACTAAAGCGCTGGAGGTTGCCATACAACTCGACTGCATAACTCTCATTGGTAGACTTCATATCATATCACTGTTCATTTGCATAGAATTTTAATTGAATTGATAATGAATCATTATTAATTTTTTTTTCAGTTTAAAAAGTCAAAATCCACGTTTTGTTGAGTATCCTCTGAATGTCAGTGTGTATATATGTATATATATATATATATATATATATATATATATATATATATATATATATATATATATATAGCCTATGTGTGTGTGTGTGTGTGTGTGTGTGAGACAGGTTTGCATGGGCATCCATCGCTCGCATTTCCATCACATAGATTTCAAATGTAAAAATCTAGTTTGTATACGTCTGCTTGTCTTCCACATTGCTCTGCTGTCTTTGCCTTTATTTACTGTGGCTCAGCAAAACAAGTATCACACAAGCATTCCTGTATAAATGAAAACCACCCCACTGCCGGGAACACATCGCCACACACCCTCTCACATTCCACAGTATTTGAATAGCCACGTTGCTGTTTAAAATAGCTCTGGCTCTACTTCTCTTTGAATACTGCTTTCAGTTACTGTGTAACTATTTTACTAAACCACACTGAAGTGAAAGTTCTGCTGAAACTCTTGCTGTGTAAAAAATGTGATGTAAACTTCATGTGAAGTCAGAAGACTTGTGTAGAAGCCACAAGGATATCATTTCATTTTCTCTCAAAATATTTCTTTACCCAAAAAAAACGTTTTATCTGACGTCAAACGGCTGAAGTTATCATGCATCTCATTCTTGAATTTTACACAGCAAGCTCTATATGAAGATTTGAGTTTTTATGAGCATTTATATAAATGTAAAAGGACAAGTCAATGTTTTTAGATGCTGTACCTAGTCACCTTTGGTCATTTTTATTTCCCACAATTTTGCAGTTCGTTTAAATATGACATGAATTTTTCATAGATGAATGTTTCATATACGTAGTCTCTCATTAAGTTAGTCTGCATGCATAATAATGCTAAAAAAAAATCAGTTCATAATAAGTTTAGATGGAAAATATAAATACATGTCATGTAAACACCCTACCTGTAGTTGACTAATCAACGCGGGTGTGCATTTCTAAAATTGATGCCAGGTCACCAAACCAATGTGCTCATTTTACCTGATACGTCATGGAATTATTTAGAAGTATGCTTTATCCAGAAACCTGAAGTCACTTGTTAAAATGTTGACCAAGACTTGAATGTGATGTCAAGTTAGAGTATGCAGAAGTGTGAATGAGATTTAAAAGCTACAACAGAGAGGAAGTTATTTAAAGGTGCCCTAGAATGTGAAATTGAATTTATTTTGGCATAGTTAAATAGCAAGAGTTCAGTACATGGACATGACATACAGTGAGTCACAAACACCATTGTTTTCTCCTCCTCACTTAAATCTCGTTTTTGAAAAACACCCCTGAAAAACAGGCGAATCTTCACATAACACCGACTGTGACGCAACAGTCGGGATCATTAATATGTACGACTCCAAAAATCTGCATATGCCAGCCCATGTTCAATGACAGGCTGAACTGCGCAGCCGAAGCATGGCAGTTGATCAGTGTTTGGATGTACAAATGAACACAAAGGTATTTAGTTCCTTCATCCGAGCCTCTGAAGAAACAATGGGTTCATTTTATTTTCTCTGGAAATTTCCAAACATTTCACCGACGAGACCTCGACTTGTTTCCTCAGCTTGGGCCAATACAGAGCTGGCCTCGATCGATCGAGCTACCAAACAACACTTTCTGAATGTGTAATTGTTCAAGTTCAGACAGGTAATCTTTCTCTCAAAATCGTTCAATACTGTATTTACATCATTGTGTTTGCATTGGTGAAAGCATTAGAGAGAGTGCAGAAACTGCGTTGCAATGATAAGATCTTTATTCTCGCGATCAACACACTGTCATCTGTTTGCTCAATGCTCATCACGGCAACATTTTGTGTGGTGGGAATAGATCTAAATACTTTAAAAACATCTCACGATTCGTTAATCTCCATAGCTGTAATAGTAAAAACGTATAATATCTGTAGTAAAAGTATTCGAGAGAATTTCACATGTAATACGTAGCTATTTCATATGCAAGCCTGTCAGCCAATCACAGCAGAGGCCGGTTACACAGCAGACACGCCCCTTCAAACAGAGCGTTCACATCAGAGGCTAAAATCAGGCTAGGAAAAATGCCTTTTATTTCTAAATTATGACTATTTTTGATCTAAAAAACATACTAACATTATAAGGGCAACCCAGAAAACATTATACAATAAAAACCATTCTAGGGCACCTTTAAATCTGCATTTTCTGTGCCACTATCAAGCATAATTGTGAGAAGAAAGACTTTTCTCCTGTCTGTCAATCCCATGCCATTTCCGATTGGAGATTCAATATGCATTAAATTTCTATTAGATACCATGGAGTGCACCACTTGGACATAAAGCATATTCAGAGTTTCGTACAGACTCTTTACTTCTCTATAGCACTTCCTGTGTGGTTGGGAGTATTGTAAAGGGTGGCCGGCATTGGTATGGCAGTGCCTTATTCAGGAAAACCATGCTATGTGATTCCAACAATGCTCTTTGATCAGATAAACTTGTGTGTGTGTGTGTGGTGAGTGTTTAAACGCTTCATTTCTGCTTGTTAAATGATCATTTCCGCCCAGAAGGCTGTGCAATCTTTGCGAGGCCACGTATAAAGTCTGGATGAAGAAATGCCCGCCGCTGACGTGTCTGGAAATTCCTGAACAGTGACGCCTGTGAACCTTTAATCATGAGATCTGTACTGAAATCTGGGGGGGGAAACACACTTTTGAAGCTTATTTGTGAGGTTTTGAAGTTTTATTTTATTTGAAAGCATGCATAGCTTTAATTTAAAAACGATTTTGTAACGTGGCAGACTGTCATTCTGTTCATGTGCATTTCAGGAAGCCAGGCAAACTGAGATACCAGACGTGGGATGCTTGGAATGTGAACAATGATGTTGTGCAATCTTGTGGTTGAAGGGCTGTACGCCTTTTTGGGATGTTATTGATATTTTTCATGCTTCGAAAACAGTTTCACATTTAAAATATTTGTCTTTGCATGCAGCTTTTTTTTTTCACAAGACTGCTGTCTGTGCTTCAAACGTGATCGGATACCCCCTGGTCTGCTGCCCCGAGTCTATATTTGGCATGATTAGTCATGTCAGAATGAAGGACTTCCCTTTCGTCTGCTGTGACATCACAATACATTCAAACTTACAATGTGGGGAAGTTTTATTTTTGTGTAGTGAGGGCATTTAATGGTAGGTGATCAAGGCCCGGTTTCACAGACAGGGTTTAGATTAAGCCAGGATCAGGCTTTAGTTCAATTAGGACATTTAAGTAGCTTTTATAAACATTAATTAGAAAAAGAAAAAAAACATTACTGGTGTGCATCTTGAGACAAAACAATCATGTGCCTTGAATTTGACAAGCATTTAAAACATGCAGGAGCAGGTTTTAAGGCAGTATCGCAGTTTAAATTCCCACACACACCCACATTCTTTACAATGCTGCCATTAAAAAACTGGGTCTGGTGAGTTAACTAACATGGATTTTGAGTTTATGAATGTTTAAAGGAATTTTTTCTTGTTTTTAGATCATATTGGGTTTTTGTTCATTTTTACAGTTTACCAAAATGTCTTGTTGTGTGACTTTTAAGTACAAATGTTCCATAAAAACTGCATGCATAATAATGGTAAAATAATCAGTTTAGAATAATTTCAGATGGAATATATTATCATGTCGTCATGGCAGCCACCCACCTGTAGTTAACCAATGCTGTGTGCATTTCCTCTAAAAATGCAAGTCTAAAAGTTGTGCCAGGTCACCAAACCTCACCCATTTTTTGTTTTTACTTTTTTGGCACGCATCACAATGAGCTCATTGTGCCCAAATGCATCATGGAGTAATAAACTGATTGTTTTACTCTGGAAACTGAAGTCACTGTTGTCAAGGCGTTAACTGAGACTCTATTCATTCACAACCTACAGACAGATTTTGAATCGTTGCGGCAAACTGTGTCTGGTGAAGTGGGCGTCACCAAGAGCGCTCAAGAGAAAGTGTGTGTGTGTGTGTGTGTGTGTGTGTGTATGGACCTGTGACTCTACATGAATGACTCAAGTGAAGAACACGCGTGAAACCACTATTTCAAAGGAAAAAGAAGAGGAAGAGGGGACATCTTGAGCATTCGCAGTGGAACTTTCATGCGCATCTGCGCAAAGTCTCTCCAAAGTCACTTGGTAACTTTTGCGCATAAGTGCAGCTCCATTCTCAAGCAGTTTTGTGGTAAGTGAACATTAAACTAACTAACGCACTGACTTAAGTAGGCTATTAATTAATTTGGGGGGGAAATATCATGGTAATAAGTTTTTGTTCTTATTTATTTTGCGTTTTATATGATTCTCTAAACTTTTACTGTTAGATGCACTCCTCTACCCGTCTAGTCTAGTATAAAAATGAGTCAGAATTTGAGCGTGCACTGGTGTGTTCCTCCCATCACAACGGCTGTAGACACTACCAGAACAATATAATAGCTTTTTTACATATATATGCATACTTGGTATGCTTTATATTATACTGTCACTTGCAAAGAACGGTTGCAGGCTTTCTTACATAAGACACAGTGAGTTTTTCGGGTCATTTTATTCTCATTGGGCGCTAGATGAAGATAAGAGGAAGCCTGCGGTGCAAGCATGAGATAGTGTTTCTAACTTCCTGTTCCTCTTTAGAAAAAGACACTTAATTGGAATAGCTATGTGTGTCCCTATGGCAAACGCACATACACTACCGTTTCGCGTGGAATAACGTACCAAGAATAATGTAAACGTCTCGTAATGACACCTGTGACTGAGCTACCAATGAAAAAACTATTTCTTGTTAATTTTAGGAAGCGTTTACTTTGACCCGTTACGCGAGGCCCGTTCTGTGGTTAGTACTGTGTCGAGTCACGTACTAAGTAGTTCCAGCCACGTCACATCGAGGGGGCGTGGCCTCGGCATGTCAATGCGTTTGTATCTGGGTAGAAAAGCGCGCGCGTATTGCCTCTATCAACCCGTGTGCTCTGGCTTCCTAGATGACAACTAGGGTCCTCATGGCCGATGCCTGGTAGTGAACTTCTAAAGAAATTAGTCCCTTTATGAATATATGTGTGGCTTTATCAATCGATAGCTGACATCGACTTCTGTGTATTATTACAGGCATTTTATAACCTTATCAAAATGCCCAGTAACTTCTTTTTTCTTGATTTGACTGTTATATATCCGTATATGGTTATATATCCGTATATGGAAATAAAAAACTAGTAGTTTTATATTTAGACTTTTGTATTTATATTTAGACGTCACCGATGACGTTGAATAAACACGACGCGATTTGTGGTGCATGTATAACGCGGACGGAACGCGCCGCGAAGCATTTATTAAACAAATTGAAATCAACTTTTGACCCTGTGACTTTGACTTTACTGTGAGAAAATCATATAATACAGCTCTTTTGAGTCTGTTTCCCCTCTTATTCGTGAGATGTTTAACAATCTTCTGAAACTTCCTCTCGTCGCCCATTCATGTGGTTTAGTAGCCACGGCGCGCGCCTGTACTATACACAATCTGTGATAACAGAGGTTATTTCCAGTGCCCGACATCTTTTAACAAACTTGATGAATATTACAGAATTTACTCAAGATCTAGATCATGAGTGGAACATGCAAATTCAGTACCCTGCTCAACTAATAACATATATTACAATATTTAAAATGGTGCCACAGCCTTGTCTGCCTGACCAGCTAAAACCAGCATGCCGCCTTAGGCTGGTTTAAAATATATCACTCAGAAAGCACTATGGTAGATTATCCTAGTCTTCAGACCACTGTAATACCATGCTTTTGGGGAGTAGGCTACCATACCATGGTATAATATGATAGTCATACCATATGATACTATCACTGTAACATGTTACTTACCGCCTCAGTACTTTTTTGTTTTAAATATATGATATGACTGTGCAATATCAATTTACAGTACAATTTTATGATAATTTACATATCTGAAGTGACAGACGGTCCAGATATTGAACTGAAAGTAAGCACTCTAAGAAGTCGACATGTATTTTTAAGGTCACATTCGTACCCTGTCATTTTACAGTGCCTCCTTCACGTTTACTTTTAGTTAGGCGACTTTGGTTTCCAGTAAAACCCTGTTACTGGTGGCCATAGAGAGGCGGAAGTGGTGGCAATGAAACTTACATTCATAAAAAAACGTGTCTATTGTTCCGTTTCATTTGTGTTTAGAATGACTGTACGCAGTCTTGTACTACTTCAGCAGTAGTTTAGTGGTTCAGGGGATATAGATCATCTCATATTTCAGAGTTTGATTCCATTCATTTTTGGCTCTGAGGTTGAGTATGCGAGAGGGAAATCTCTGAATCACTGGGCCTGAGTTTAGTTTGATCAGTCAGAATAGAAAAAACAAGAAAAATGGCTTTGATGAATGCATATGTAAAATGCATATCTGATAGATAAAGGGTGATTAGAAAACAGCCATGTGGTGTGAGTGATGGATTTTGAGGGCCTCATGTTTTCCTAGGTTTCTCTGCCATCTAGTGGACATTTCTCTCAACTAACTTGAACGTCATCTGAAGTAAAAGCATATAGGCCTGGTTTCACAGACAGGGTTTAGATTAAGCCAGGATCAGGCCTTCAGTTCAATTAGGACATTTAAGTAGCTTTTATAAACATAATTTAGAAAAAAAACAAAAACATCACTGGTGTGCATCCTGAGACCAAACAATGACACTGACATACTTTAAGATTTGTTGCTTTCAGTTAAAGGTTTGTATCAGTGATTTCAGGCCCAAAAAAGGCAGAAACGTAAATGATCACATTCACCTAATCTTTCCTAACGATCCGCTTGCTGCCCGCCCCATAAGCATGCCGTCCAAAAACCGCATCTCTGTAGGCAGCCTAGGCTTTGAGATCTGCACACAAAAACAAATGGGTACACCACCACTCAAAACCAAAATAACCAGTGTTTCAACCAATCACCGACAGGGGCGGTTGTTGGGAGGTTTTGAGCTCATTCACGGCTGGACGCGAAGTCAAAGCAACACCCGCCCCTGTCGGTGATTGGTTGAAACACTGGTTATTTTGGTTTTGAGTGGTGGTGTGCCCATTTGTTTTTGTGTGCAGATCTCAGAGCCTAGGCTGCCTACAGAGATGCGGTTTTTGGACGGCATGCTTTTCCAGTAGCACCTCATTGCAGTACACGAGATCCAGGGGGCGGAGTTGGATCCAGGTTAAGGGGTGGAGTTGGGTAGGTTTAGGGGTGGGTTTAGAGATCAGGGGGTGGAGCTGGGTAGGTTTAGGGGTGGGTTTAGAGATCAGGGGGTGGAGCTGGGTAGGTTTAGGGGTGGGTTTAGAGATCAGGGGGTGGAGCTGGGTAGGTTTAGGGGTGGGTTTAGAGATCAGGGGGTGGAGCTGGGTAGGTTTAGGGGTGGGTTTAGGGATCAGGGGGAGGAGCTGGGTAGGTTTAGGGGTGGGTTTAGGGATCAGGGGGAGGAGCTGGGTAGGTTTAGGTATGTGTAAGGTGGGAGGAGTTGGATCTGGATCCGACTCCTCCCCGTGGATTTCATGCTCTGCAGTGAGGACCATCTCTGCTTATGGGGCGGGCAGCTAGCGGATCGTTAGGAAAGATTAGATGAATGTGATCATTTATGTTTCAGCCTTTTTTGGGCCGGAAATCACTGATACAACCTTTAAAACAGCTCAAACATGCATTTTAGTCTGGGACTAGAGTTAAACTTTGTCTGCGAAACTGTGGGTACAAGTACTTACTATAGGGTTAGATTAATGTAATTATGCATAGTTTAAAGTAACTACAATAGAAACTACATGTTTCATGTTTTTTTATAAACCAACTAAATGGATTTGAAGATCCAGTGTAGAAATTTGAGTAAAATTTTTTAGTTTTTTCAGGTTAATAATAAGAGCTACACAGCAAAAGGATACTTGTGGTAACAAGGACACTGTACAATAAAATAATTGTATATAAAGATCTTTATATTTTGTTTAAAGATTTTCGATTATGAAGAAACAATTTAATTATAGTAAAAAACAACTATTAAAATTAAATACTTTTTTTTTTTAAAGTTTATACATAAAAACTGTACGTACGTATATTGTATGATAATGGTTTATATCAGCAGTGAAACATGAAGACATGTGAGTTTTTGTCCACTAGGTGGCAGTATTTACAACATTTCTGACATGGCCTTCGGTGCAGAACCTGATTTCACCAAGTACTACAAAGATGTTGACCCTGGAACAACATTCCAGTCAACCAATCAGATTTGAGGGACAAGTTTACAGTTTATGTCAAGTTTAGGCTTAGGGGTTGGTGCTTCTACATCAGTGTTATTCATCTATTATTTCACTCTTGTTTTAGGGATGTTATGGGTAGGGATTGGGTCAGGGTAAATTTTCAGACAGGAATGTTGTTCCTGGATCAACAAAATATGTTTACCCAGGTAAGCGTCTAACTCGTAAGGACGTAAAAAACTTTCCATACAGTTAATAATCACTGCAGGGAGTTCAGTGTTTATGTTATGTTAATCATAAATGAACATAGGTTAAGTGGTTTCTGCACGCCCTGCATAGTCATAAATCCTTTTTTAATATGTACAGCACCATGGTATTTTTATAAAGTGTACTGGAGTACTGTGCAAACAAAATTGTGAATGTTATAAACATACAGTATCATGGTTTACATCAGTGTAGCCTATCATTATATTATATATATATGTATTACATACATTTAGTTATTTTTTTAGGTATATGAATATTAATTATATTATATATTATTATTGTTAGTAGATATATATATATATATAGATAGATAGATAGATAACAACAATAATATATCATTAATATTCATATACCACAAAAATTATACATTGTATACCAAGGCACATAAAGGAATGAATGAGTAATATATATATATATATGTATGTATGTATGTATGTGTGTATATGAATATTAATTATATTACATATTATTATTATTATTATTATTATTATCTTTAGTATATATATATATATACAGTACTGTGCAAAAGTTTTAGATCGGTAAGGTTTTTTATGTTTTTAAAAGAAGTCTCTTCTGCTCACCAAGGCTGCAATTATTTGATAAAAAATACAACAACAAAAAACAGTAATATTGTGAAATATTATTACAATTTAAAACAGCGGTTTTCTATGTGAATATATAGTGAAGTGTAATTTATTCCTGTGATCAAAGCTGAATTTACAGCATCATTACTCCAGTCTTCAGTGTCACATGATCCTTCAGAAATCATTCTAATATGATGATTTGATGCTCAAGAAACATTTATGATTATTATCAGTGTTGAAAACAGTTTTTTACATTTTTATTTCATGATGCTATGATGAATAGAAACTAAAAAAGAACAGCATTTATCTGAAATGTAACATTAAACTCTACCCTTCAAAAGTTTGGGGTCAGTAAGAATTTAAATTTTATTTTTGGGGGAAAGAAATATAATAAATCAATACTTTTATTCATCAAGGATGAGTTAAACTGATCAAAAGTTACAGTAAAGACATTTATAATGTTAGAAAATATTCTATTTTAAATAAACGCTGTTCTTTTGAACTTTCTATTCATCAAAGAATTTTGAAAAAAAAATTGTACATGACTGTTTTCAACATTGAAAATAATAATGAATGTTTTTTGAGCATCAAATCATCATATTAGAATGATTTCTGAAGGATCATGTGACACTGAAGACTGGAGTAATGATGATGATAAATTCAGCTTTGATCACAGGAATAAATTACACTTCACTATATATTCACATAGAAAACAGCTGTTTTAAATTGTAATAATATTTCACAATATTACTGTTTTTTTTGTTGTATTTTTTATCAAATAATTCATTTAAAAACATAAAAAATCTTACTGACCCCGAACTTTTGACCGGTAGTGTGTGTGTATATATATATATATATATATACATATATATATATACTATACATATATATACATATCAGTACCATGATACACCAGTGTGTTAAACACGGCCTAGTGATTATTTAGACCGATGAAGATAAGCAGCCATAATGTGTTCACTCGTGCAATAACACAGTCATTTGTTCACTAGTAAACCTGCTCTGTATCAATCGTCAGGAGGATCCTCTGAGCTCAGTCAAAAGATTATTGATCGTGTTTAGAGGTCCTCTGTAGCGGAGAGGGCTATTGTGTGTGACGGCCTGCACTGTCCCAGGAGGAGTGTGTAATAGGACAGTATTGATCAGGGTTTGCAGTGAGAATGAATCCAGAGTTTGTTCTCACAGGGTCAGTGGACGAGAGACCCAGCTGCACACGGGACACCAGGGGACGTGTCTTTACTGACACTTATTGACTGTGCATTTATTTTCAGTTTGTTTATAGACATTCCTGCATGCAGAACACATTGCCATTAGTGTGTAGAAGCTTTCAGCGCTCTCGAACAGTGAAATCCTCTTCTGCCTGTTTTGTGATGCAAATGACGTGCGTTTCCTGTTGACATATTACATTTTAAAGGTATTTACAGAGTTAATCTCCATATTAGAAAATCCTGAACATATGATATATGAACAAACCTCTCTGTAAAAACTTTCAGAAAATAGATAGGAAAGGTTAATGTGTAAGTGATTTCTGGCTTAAAAGATGTATTGTAATTTAAATCTACAGATTTGGATGTTTTCTTTCCACTAGTCTACAAAATAAAATAAAACCAAGTGCATTAGAGGAAAATCCCAATGGATTTGTCTGGATAGCGTCTTGGACTGTAGAGAAAACTAAGTAAACCAATGCATTAGCAGGTTAAAAAGTCTTTTAATTGATGTGACTTTTTTTTTGCACTAGATAAGCATACAAACATGTGTAGTTACTATGTTTGGCCTTCGTGGGTCAGCACTGTGACTCATTGACACATGTCTTCTGATGGAGTGTGTGTGTCTTAAAGGAGAACTCCGGTCAATTTTAACATTGAGCTCATTTTTTTGTAAATTTGGAGTGCTGTCAGTACAGAGAACAATGACAAAAATCGGCGTTGCCTACACTGTGTTATCATCTTTTTAAAATTTGCACCCTGTTGACTTCAATGGGGCAAGTTTTAAACCTGCTTTTAGTCTCTTAACATCCTTGATATGTCATTACAAGTGCACAGCCATGTGAGTGGTGTTATTAAGAGTGAACACGGTCAATCTGACTGCAGTAGATGTGAAAGATATTAATAAAAATGATGTTAATTCAGCCAGCTCACATACCTGTATTTTCTTCCTGTTTTCGGTCGAAGTCCAAAGTAGTCAATTATCGAGTTGGGAGAATGGGATCTCATACAGCCTGGCCGCGCGAGCGAACTCGATAATCGACTGCTTTGGACTTTGACCGAAAACAGGAAGAAAATACAGGTATGTGAGCTGGCTGAATTAACATCATTTTTATTAATATCTTTCACATCTACTGCAGTCAGATTGACCGTGTTCACTCTTAATAACACCACTCACATGGCTGTGCACTTTAATGACATATCAAGGATGTTAAGAGGCTAAAAGCAGGTTTAAAACTTGCCCCATTGAAGTCAACAGGGTGCAAATTTTAAAAAGAAAATAACAAGGTGTAGGCAACACTGATTTTTGTCGTTGTTCTCTGTACTGACAACACTCCACATTTACAAAAATATTAGCTCAATGTTAAAATTGACCGGAGTTCTCCTTTAAAGGGATAGTTCACCCAAAAATGAAAATTCTGTCATTAATTATTTACCCTCATGTCATTTCAAACCCGTAAGTCCTTCGTTCATCTTTGGAACACAAATTAAAATAAAAAATGATGAAATCCAAGAGCTTTCAAAACCATCCATAGGCAGCAAACATCATTACTACCTTTCTAGGCCTTGAAAGTTGCAAAGACATTGTTAAAATAGTCCGCCGGCTCACCATTGCAATGACGTTGCAGTCTAACCTCTCGGATTTCAGCAAAACGATCTTCATTTGTGTTTTCCGAAGATGAACGAAGGTCTTACAGGTTTGGAAGGACATGAATGACAGAATTGGAAAGACATATTTTTGTAGTTCAACACAGTTCGCATCACCCTGGCTCCCTAATTGCAGAAAATAAGCTCTGTGACCAAAGTTAATGATTCTAACATGATGCTTTGTTTTGTTCATCAATCCTCACAAACTAACTCAACTTTTATTATTTTCGAAGCCTAAATACAATCGCCAGAAGAAAAAAAGCTTAAGTTAGGCTATAAACGAACAACACCACAATGTCACCACCGCGTATGACAACTCTTTCACTCTTTATTTCAAATCTACACGTTGGAAAGTTTGAGTTAGAATAGTTTGCCAATGTGATTATAAACACAGCGAGGCTGTAAAAGCAAACTAGTGAGTAGATGAGTTTACCTGTTCGTTTAATGTCCCTGACAGCCTTTTAAACCTTTTTTCAAGACACGTGAAAGCTTAAAAAAATAATGAGTGGGGTATTATTACTGATGTATTTCTGTGTCATAGAATAAAGTGTGAAAATATCTTGGTCTTTCAGGCATTTAACCCAAAATAGTGCAGACTTTCTTCTTCTCACCCTTTAGTTTTTTTAAGAGGACTTTCAATATCTTGACACTTCGAGTTCATGCAGTGAACAGAAGCTGTAAAGATCATGTGAAATCTGAGATAAAACTATCTTATGACTCACAGATTCTGCATTTCCTTCCAGCTGTCCTCCGGATCTGGTCTGATGAATCTTAATCATTTCTATTCTTCCGTCTCCTCCCTCGGTTTGTTTGTTTTCAGACTCGTCACGGGAAGTTCAGTAGCTACGGATCTATGAACATCATGGGAATAAAGCATTAAATGACTATGACTCAGTTCCTGACTAGCCAAATCTTTTCCTGTGTGCCGTCATACAATGGATGTTTCTGATTGTTTAGTTACAATTTATTCAGATGGTCCACTTTAGACATTCTATTAACAATAAGTAACTTTGCAACTACATGTCAACTAGTCATTAGAGTATTAGTAGACTCTGTTTAATATCTGCAAACATTTTATCCTGATGTTCTCGCCAACAGACATTCTGCTGACTAGGCCTATACGTAACTTTGCAACTACGTCAACTTATTCAACTATCCCAAACCTTATAGTCTACTAATACTCTGAGAGTTAGTTGACATGTACAGGAGTTGCAAAGTTACTTATAGTTAGTAAAGTGTCTAAAGTGGTCCATTAAAATGAAATGTTTAACCGATTGTCACTCTGCGATGATTTCTAAACATTTAGCAAATCCTGCGATTATTTCTTGCCTTATAAGTTTCTTGGAAAACTGATTAAAAAAAAACTTTGCGCCTTTACTCATGCCATAAAGCCAGCCAATCAGATTAGAGCTTGCCAGAACAAGAAAGTGCTTATTTTTTCCATTTAATATAAATCAGATGGTCAGTGAATGTTCAGTGGGTGGTCTGAGCAAGACTGGATTCATACGCATGATTCCAGATGCAGCAATGAGGTGATGAGTATGTGATGTATGTGTAGTGTAAAAGTTCACCTTAAATGACTCTGGTGTGTCAAAGCACTGTGAAAGTAAAACAGAGAAGGACTGATCATTGAGGGTGTGAAGAAGCCACATCATAATGAGTCATTAGTACAGTACTCACTAACTATACTACACACATGTGTCTAACATTCTCTCTGTTGATCATTTCAGTCTTATTTTTCATTTAAGGTGTGTGTGTGTGTGTGTGTGTGTGTTGGAATACGAAATGTGACATTTGCCAAATAAATCCAACATGGTCAAAGTTGCAGTTGTACAGTAAATTACATTTATTTCAGCAAATATTGTTACCAAATCTGCCTTTTGGAAGTACATACTACATATGGTGCAGACATACAATAGTGAATTAACCTCTTTGGTATGATGATTTTATTCAATTTTTTGCATGTAGGCCATTTAGGCAGTTTTTAATACCTTTTGTACTCAACATTAACGTGATTTTTCGTCAAAAAGATGACATGTCACAACAGGTTTTGAGATATATATCAAGTCTGCAAAAATGAAACACTTGTGGTCACACAAAAACGAAGATGTAACGTTAGTCTACCTTTAATTTCACCAAGCTGAATGCTCACTAAAAATCCCCCAGTCATGTTTTCAGGCCATTTCAAGTTTGATTTTGACGTGACGTAAGGTGTTGAAATGGCGGAGTTGTTTACTTTTTAATTAGTTTTTCCATTAACGCCATCGTTGTCTTTTATTCAGGTCGATTCGAGAACGTGGTAAAGTTATTTTATAAAGTTAAAATATCCGAGGCCACATCTCACGTGACTTTCCCCCATTCATTCAAAATGTTGCTACTTCCGGCTTCCGACAAAGAAGCCATGGCATTCTCACGCAGTGAAAAATACATCGCGGAGCAAAGAACGCGCCGGCAAACAAGACAGGGCAGGTTACGTTTGAAATGAAACAGTCTCAGCTTTCAAATTTTGTCATTTTGTACAAGAAATTTAAACAATAAATACCGTTTTGTGGCTCTTTATTGTGTGGTGACAGGTCGCTGTAGCAGCACCGTGAATTATCGATCATCACTACTAGCTACAACACGAAATAAACCTGAAT